>QLNU02015003.1:75565857-75622084 GCA_006491805.2 Dysdera silvatica
ATTCAACTGTGTTAAAGTTTTCTCAATAAGTTTATTATTGCACAGTGTCATCATCAAATAATATAGCACACAGGTATTAAGAATGTAGCATATATATAATGAAGTCTCTTAAAACCCTAATACATTAAATCTCTTTCCTTCAAAAAGATCCTTATTTGTTTCAGATCTCTGTAAGTCTTTTAATCTTTATATTTTTCTCTCTCCTTAATTTCGTCTGTTATTATCTTCCATGCGATTTTCTCAATGTACCTTTCTTTTTCTTTCTTTCAGGGTTCCAGTTAGTTGGTGTCTACAAATGTTATTCTTTTTTTTCTGAATGTATGTCCCATTTAGCTACAATTCTCTGTTTTATTAAATCTTAAAATATTCCGAAGATCTATACTTTTGGCTATTTATATTAATCTATAATTATATATTTAATTCGCTCCATAATACACAAACGCATCATACCGAATTACCAAAATAAATGTTGATCTATTAATTCGAATACATTATATAATAAATATCTAAATAATTATATTCAGAAAAAATATTTTAACGGATAACTTAGGAAAACGGCACATTTATTTCTTGTCTTTCAAGATAAAAAATAGATATCACTACGATATTATCAGAGCTAAAAAGGAATCGAACAGACCCAAGAAAATACTCTCGAGTTATAGGCAGTCGCGGGAACTACATGCAATATTCATCTCTTATCTCAATTATGTATCTTAAGGGTAGTTCAATTCCACGCTAATGTATTTCGTGGCATTGCAAAAGCAAACAAACAAAATGCAAAACAGAAATTCCTTTTTTCACTTTTATTCTGGACATGCTTTCTCCGAATCATCGATTATTTTTTTGAAGATTTCCAGTGGGATAATTAATTTCTTGTACTTTCAGAAACTGCACCGAATTTGGAGAAAAATATTCGAATATGATATCCACTTTCTGAAACTAGTCATATATTACTAAACTGTTTAATCTGGTTATGAAAGTTGCCCGCTTAATCATAAATATTAATTAACATAAAATATTTCTCTAGTGATTATTCATCGCCATCCTCTATTTTTAGTTTCCATCGATCTCTCACGCAGCTGGCTTATCAGCAATTTCGTCTTCTCTGAGCGTTTACGTTTGCATATATATTTGCTAAAATGAACCTTATTATTAAAATTATTTTGAAGTTATCAACAGGTTTCAAAAGCTAATGGAACCCGATATTGTTTTTGGTTTTTCTGTCTGTCTGCCTGCCTGTCTGTATGCAATAAAAAGGGTAAAACAAAGATCTTCCGTAAATGCAATAATGATGGCTATTGTTAACGTTGAAAACCTACCGAGTTACTTGAGAATTAGAGAGCTGCGAATTCGAAAGTTGCGATTTAGAGAGTTGAGGATTAGAGTGTGATGATTTGGAGTTCCGAATTAGAGAGTTGCGGATTAGAGAGTGGTGATTTAGAAATTAGCGGATTAGAGAGTTGAGGATTGCATAGTTCGGATTAGAGAGTTTATAACGAAATCTTTCTTACTTAATTCTACCTTTCAGTCTCTATCAACGATTTAACATTTACTAATCAGTAAAACATGTTACAAATATTTTCATGGATATAAGGTCTGCAGTTGGCTATAAATGAATACAAGGTTTAGTCACAGACATTTATGGAACATTCGAATTACAATCGTCCTTTGAAATTCAAAACAATTAAGATGAAATAATGATTCAATACATCCATCATGACTATTTTGAGTTCCTGCCTAATCGGCTGGCAGCACTTCTAAAACATATACAATTTATTATTGGACATCACCATCCATCGCTTTCAACGTTAACTGCATCTACAGAATTATGCTGTTACAGCATCGGCCTACACTGCTAACTTCAGGCTTCTAAAATACTCTAAAACACATTACACAAGAATTACTCAACTCGCATAAAACAACCTTGAAGTACCCCGTTTTCTATCTCTTAGTTATTTCGTTAACTACTGAGCTTACGCCTGTCCTTGCGCCATAATTACGTTAACGCTGCTGTGGACCGATTCACAGTTTTAACTCAACATATTATGTGTTAATAACTCGTCCTATATTCTTACTGGGTTAGCACACTACGTTATAATCAACTAAATACAAACGTAACAAAAATACATCACCGAGTCCCGGTGTATACAACGTCCATGAAGTCTTCAACGCACTTTAGTTTCCAACTCATAACAAACGAGGCGCACCGCTCTTGCTTCACATAGCAAACTCCTTGATTTACGGATTCAGTTCTGCGCATACATCTGGACACTTCGAATAACTGCAGTGTTCGGATTCTATTTCCGACGAGCCTAACCGGTGGGAGAACTAATGAAGTACAGCCACTATGCTTCAGCATACCTTCGGTCTCGGAACTTTGGCGCAACCAGCGTAATCCATCAAGACGTAAACTCGATATACTACTCGGAAAACCAAGCAATTAACAACGTTAGGCCGGACTCCGTTGAGCCCTATAACATGCAGGACGCACGGTCTAATTGCGTTACTATTACATTTTACTGGACGTCTCACCAGGCACTCTCTAGTCTGCTGCTGCCGCCGCCCGTAGTGTTGCCGCTCGACCGTTCTCATAGTACGTTTCGATCAGCATAATCGAGCCTTGGTGACGTCACCCTAACTAGCGGCGTCTAAATCAGGCATAGTCGACGGCCCAGTTGGTTCCAAATTTCACTGTACATGCTCACAACATGTTACCTTTTAGGTAGATCATGGAATTCCACGATCTACCTGCAGAATACGTAACACTTAAATAACATTCCAGGATTTCCATAATTTCAACCATTTCGCACTGAAGATGAAGCTGCGATACGTTCGAAACGTTTGCTTTCAACTTGTTTAATTATATATTCCTTAATGGCTGCTTCGCAGAATTATAAAAAGTGGGATATTTGCATTTAACAAAAATAGCCGACCTCCTATAATCATATTTCTATTTATCAGATTTCGCAAAATGTAGCCTATGTTTTTTGCTGATACTTAACGTCAGTATTTTATTAAGTATGTACATTATATACTATATAAATTCTACTGACGTTTCGGGTTACCATGAAAATACCAGAGTTAAAATTTAAAAAAACAAATCGCCAACCCTACCCATTTCCTTATATTTGCAGACTGAAAATTCTAAAACGCACACGATTGAATTTGTTTATAACAACATTCAGGGGAATATTTAATAAAAAAATATCAATATTTTGGTAAAATTTGTGCAAAATTCCATGCAATGGAAAATTTCATTCAATTATGTTAAACGGTTTTCAAGTTATCATGCGGGCAAACCAAAAAAAAAAAAAAGTTTTGAGGAAATCCAGTTTAAGCTTTGGCGGATATCTAAAATTTTGATTTAGATGTTTCATACGGCTAAGTAAGCTTATTTTTGGGATGATAAAGCACAGCGAAATTTAAAAAGTTCTGAAAATTCTAGTTCGCCTTTCAATTTATTAAAGCATCCTATCGGAGGGTATTCAAAGAATTGGCTTCTTCATCGGCCTGGGAAGTAAAAATATTTGCATTTTATTTGATACACTGCTATGCTGTGGTATCGGAAAAGCTGCAATTGTTGAAATTTAAATGAAATGGAATTTCGATCACCAGAACTCAAATTCCCAATATCCTTGGATATTGCCATTTTAATGAGGCGAAGCGTTATTCTGGTAAAGTGGATGAACGAACAAAGAAGTTTTGCTTGGAAACGAAGGGTGATAGAATTTTCCCTGGCAACTGAATTTAAAGATAAAAAGACATTGAAAAAAAAAAAAAGGTTAAAAGAATGAAAAAAGACTTTTAAGCACATCAGCATTCTACTTGAATAGCTCACTTTTTTACAAGCCCTAAATGTAGAGAGAATGCAAGCGAAAATACATACTGTGCGCTTATATATACTTCAAAAATACAAAAATACTACGAAAATACATACTTCGCGCTCAGTTGGCGCGTGATACCGTTAGCAGACGGGTTAGTCCATTGCAGTTTAGGGAAGGCCGTCTTGGAGGAACTGGTTTTTCCCACATGAAAAACCAGTTTCGGCAAGATGCCCTTCCCTAAGCTGCAATGGACTAACCTGTCTGCTAACGGTTATCAGGCGTCAGGTCTGCGCGAACGCACAATATATACGTTTAAATCAACGTATCTAAATGTAATAACCTTTATAAATTCATGTCATTTAAAAAACATTATAACGTAATGCATATTTGCAGGGCTTCCTGGGCTGCAAATATGGCCCCCCATATTGTTAGACCCCTAATTTTGTATGTAATTTTTTTAGCAAAAAATTTCTATTTTTTAAAAGAAAAGGTAATGCTTCCTCGTTAATATTACATTTTTCTTATTTAATAATTATAACTTAGCTAATTATAACTTAACTAGTTTCTTAATTATAACTTAGGCGACATTGAAAATGGCCTTAAACTATTGATTGTATAGCAAATATATATAACAGGTGTTTGCATTTGTTTCTTACCTATTGAATAATTTGGCTGCGAGTGCCTGGGGTGGAGCCCGAACAGACCCTAGGCCGCGGGCCCCACTTTGGCTTGATCGATCTCTGCATATACATTTGCGAAAATGAAAAACGAGAATTTAATACCTAGAATAACTATATAATATATAATAGGATAACTATATAACTACATAAACTATACTTAAGTAATAAAGAAATCAAAAGAACAAATCGAACATGTTTGTTAGGGATTACGTTAAATGAATAATTAAATTGGGACTTATATATTCTAGAAGCATGTTAAAAAATAAGGAGTTACCATTTTGATTAAAATTTGTTAACTATTATCAATAAATACAAAAATAAATCTATATTACTCATTTATAGTAAGCCACATTAACTACGGAAATAGCATATGGGGAAATACAAACAAAACACAAACAGAGAAGATTACAAAATTTCTAAACAGAGCTATTAAATCAATAAAATATACATTTAATAAAATAATCTCGGAACAGAAAAAATAATTTAATATCCTAAAGGTTGGAGAAACCCATAGAGATTTAGAATTCCGACTATGGTATTTGAAAAAAATAAAACAAAATAAATATTCTGATGTAATTAACATAGAGAAGACTCAACACCTGAAATTTACAAGGTCATCTGAAAACTTAAAACCAATGAAGATACCAACCAATATGGGCCGCAATAATATTAACTTTTATGGAATTAAACTTAGGACTGATTTACCAGCATACATAATAAGCGGTGCAACAATAAATATGTTTACAAGAAAATTCATAATTTGCTTGACAACAACAGGAAAATTGATAGTCAGGCGAGGGGAAGAAAATAATAATGAAGATTTTGCTCTGCAACCGAATGCAATCCCTATTGTATAGGTTTTTTGCATAAAAAATAAAGTAATAAAATATTGTTGTTGAAAACTGACTGCAACAGTTTTTAAGCAATCGCTCAATTTCAATTGCCCACACTGCCTTCGGTCCTAACCAGTTCGGTTAATTGACGCCCTATTGTAATAACGAAGAGACAAAATAACAGAATTCAAATGCTTTTATTCAACGTGGTCTTAGTTTTTGCACTAGCATTCAAACGAAGGAAAATTAAAATTAACGCACATAAAAATAAGAAGAACGAAGAGGATTTATGCTTCACGCAAAAGAATTGAGAAATGGTTTTGGAGTTCTATGAATTAAAGGAGAGGGGATCTATGGCGATGAGGCACTCAAAATACTTCTCTTAGGTTTAAAATAAATAATGCATTTGAAAAACTCTCAAAGGAAATGTCTGAAAAAAAAAACAACAACCACGGCGACTCTCCTTTTTTATGGAAATTACTTAACTCATCCTATTACTCAAAACAGCATTTCCTCGTTAAGTCCAGTTTAATACTTTCTGCTTAGAAATTTCCAAGAAACAACGGCTTATTTGGGTAGATGCTTTTGAAGTATGTTTAAAATTATTTTTTATTCAGAAGCAACATGTGCGTAAATAGATTTAAATTCATTTTTTGAAACAAAATATGAACTCTTGGGAATACATGCGAGTTATTTTGAGAATAAAATTTTAACGTTGTTATGAGAAATAACGTTAATATATAAAAAAAAACCGTCACACGAGCACTTCTGAAATCAAAATGTATTTTGACGTGTAATTTAATAAAAAAATATTTTTTTTGCGAAATTCTTGCGTGTTTTCTAACATAAATGATGTGAAGTCTATACAGCTTTTTTAGCTTAAAATGTCTAAATAAACATTTCAAAGACAACTAAATGCAATAGGAGAATTTATTGCATAAATTCTATCGCAGCTAATCATAACGAACTAAATAAAACTACAACATAGGTATACGTAAAATATAAATATATACAATAAATAAACATGTTATTAAAATTTCAGACACTGTCTTTACCCACTGTTGTCTTAGGGCAGGTACAAAATCAATAATAATCGCACATACCAGTTTAGGATGCATATATATGCTTATGTTACAAAAAAACATAAATTTTTATATATGCAGTATTTCTCCCTATTAAGGAATTGCAATTGGCAGATACAAAACGTCTTTAAACAGAAAGTTACGTTGGTCAGTATGTCACAATTCTACGAAATAATAACCGTAACTGCAAAATATCGCCATTAAACGGAACTACTGAGCGTTCGCGCTCAGTTGGTGTGTAATACCGTTAGTAGGCAGGTTAGTCCATTGCAGTTTAGGGAAGGCCGTCTTGGAGGAACTGGTTTTTCCCGCGCGAAAAACCAGTTTCGGCAAGACGCCCTTCCCTAAACTGCAATGGACTAACCCGTCTGCTAACGGTATCAGGCGTCAGGTCTGCGCGAACGCACAATAGTTGTTAATCAGAATAACCTTATGGAAAAATATGTGCTTGAAATGGAATACGTGATGGAATGGAGCACCAGCAGAAATTCTTTATCTCCCTACATCTTGAGAAAATCCTGAATTTAGAAAAAAGAAGTTTTAGCGTTGAAACACGCTAGTCGTGAATGATTGGTCTATCGGAGGTCTTCTGTTGAGATATTTTCTAGTCATTCTTTTTCCAAGGCACGAATACGTTTTTCGAAGTCCATTTATCGTTTAGAAGTCAGTCCTAAATTAAAAAGTCCGTTACTCGTTCTTCGTCTTCTTTTTCTTCTTAGTAGTGGGGAAATGGTGGTTCCTGGCTTTTCCACTGTTTTCGTTCTATTGGGGCTAGATCCGAAGGTGTCCACTACGATTGCAGCGGTGTCTTCATCTCCAATTTCTGCCCGTAAGTCCTCGTCTGATGAATCGTTTGCGTTTTCAATCGTCTTTTTCTTCCTAAAGTTCACTTCAGGTCTGTCTTTAAAGATGCTCATCTATCTCTTTTTCTTCTTGGGGCTTTCCAACTGCCCTGGCGAGGTCACTTAGACGGGGACAGGGGCAGCAGTTTCCTTTGTGATGCCTTCTCTTTCTTCATCTTTTTTGTAGAGTCCTGGTCAATCAGCCTCGGACATTCTGATTTAAGGTGTCCGTCACCCTGGCACAAAAAGCAACGCCTCTTGATCCCCTGGTGATGCATCTTAAGGTACAAAGGTTCGATGCGAATGACTTCAGGGATATCCTTCTTGATGATGACCCTCAGCTTTCGGGTGCCGTTATAGCAGTGGGCGAATCCATTATTCCATTTTTCGTCAATTACTTCGAATGTTGTGTCACTATACTTGCTGATTTCATTGATAACCCATTTGTGCTTATACTTAAATGATGATATTATATATATACGTATATTATGCGAATTAATCAACGAATTTTTATGCGAATTAATTATTAAAATTTATTATTATCAAAATTTATTATTATTAAAATTTATTATTATTAAAATTTATTATTATTAAAATTTATTATTATTAAAATTAATTATTATGCGAATTAATTTCAGCTACATTCATTCCAGAAGAAAATTGTTCCATAAATTGTAAGTAAAATAATGCTAAAAATTCTGCACAGTATATTGTGAATTTCATTCACTCATTGCACATCAATTTCTCTAATTCTAGTTTAAATCATACTCTATGTGATATTTCAATTTCGTAATAGTTCACAATTTAATATTCGGTTCTTCCAGGTCTCCAGATGACCGAAAATCCCCAAATATGGGGTAATTTACCCTGATTTGGCAACAACACTTGGACAGTAATGCCTTTATCACTCGCCCCTCACATTCAATTTCTCTTGATGATCGTCATATTAATTAGACCGTCAACACTGTTTGATATAATATATTTAAATACGGCAGAGATCTAGTAATTAACTTCGAACAAGGCTGAAGCATCTATCGAGTCAATGCTTACGTATTCAATTATTTTAACACACATGTATCATCAGTGGATAATGTAAAACTATCAATCCTCCATATTACAATTGTAATTTTAATTAAAATTTAGAGATATTCACATTGCCACCTATAAATTAACAACACATAAATCCTACAGTAATTTATGAAAAAGCGATATACCTGACTATTTTTATATATTCTTATATGTACAAATTACATGCTGTACATAAATGTATTAATTATTTCTCAGTTTCTCAATTATCCAATGACAAACCGTAGTAAGTATATCCCTGTTCATTGTGAATTTCATTTATCGAAACTCCATTAATTTGTTCTGAGCTTGATTAGTCCATGATATGGATGCTCGCGAAAATATATTTTCATCGTCAAATAAGTTAGTTTCAGAATTCTATGCATTAACGACGTATTCTTTCTGTGTAACAAATCAAATAGTGTTTGTTATTCTTTGTAATGTATACCCAAATGTGTAAAAGCCGTTCACGAGGATGAACCTCACAAAGCTTCGTAAATTATACGAATCGCGTAATGCACATACTATATGTAATTATATATATAAATGATATCTGCCTAAAAAAGTACAGTAGTGGACAAAATTGTGGAAACCCTTTGAAAAAAGATTATTTTAGAGGTTTGATGGCTAATAACACCACTTTTTTTTGTACCAATACTATAAAATTATATATCATTGGAAAGGTAATTTAATCAAGATTGTAATGCAATAACATTTATGAATCGTATTTTAATAGAACAGCATTCATAAAGAAGAAAGGTGATATACATAGAAAAAATGAGATATACAAAAATGTTCACCATACCAGTTAATACTTAGTTGGGTAACCTTTAGCCTTAATTACGGCCTTACAACGCTTTCCCATGGAGTGAACCAAGTTCTTTAGTTCTGCAGCTGTTATAATATGAAACCAAGATTGAATTATTGCTTCTGTTAATTGTGTTTTATTGCTGGGTTGCTTCCGACTAACAAGCTTCTTTAGCCGGCTCCATAGATTTTCGATGGGGTTAAGGTCTGGGCTATTTCCAGGCCATTCCAGCAGTTGAATATGATGATCTTGAAACCATTTTTTGCACACACGAGCAACATGACATGGAGCTGAATCCTGTTGAAATATAAATGCTTCATTATCTTGGAAAAGATCACATGCAGAAGGCTGCAGCTTGGGCTCAAGTATTTCATTTATGTATCTTTGGGCATTTATATTCCCATTGATCACGCAAATTCTGCCCACACCTCTTGATGTTATACAACCCCAAATCATAACACTAACTGGGTGTTTCACGGTAGGTGTAATGCACTCAGGATGGAAATCTTCTCCAATTCTTCTCCATACGTATTTTACGCCATCACTACCAAACAGTGAGATTTTGGTCTCATCACTCCAAATTACACTGTCCCATTGTTCCGTTGTCCAGTTAACATGGGTTTTAGCCCAGTTTAATCTTTTCAACCTCTGTTTGACAGACAAAAATGGCTTTTTTCGTGGAATTCTTGCATTTAGACCACATTCATGCAGTCTGCGCCGAACAGTCCTTGCACTTAACTTCACATTGCATTGCGCCATTTCACCTTGTATACACAGAGATGATTTTTTCCTGTCACCTAGGCACTGTCTTTTAATTCTTCTATCATCACTTGCTGTTGTGCACCTTTTTCTGCCTTTACCAGTCTGGTTTTGTAATGACTGAGTCTCCTTATACTTCTTCAAAAATTTAGAAATGCCACCTTTAGTTAAGTTTCCCCCAATATTTCTTCTAATTTCTTCATAACTGTAGCCTTGTTCACTTAATATTACTATTTTACATCGCTTCCTAGGTGACCAGTCAACTCTTTGCGCCATTTCTTTAATTTTATTACGTTTTACAAGCACACTAAATCAAAGAGCACAAAAAAAAAACAACCAACTTGATAGCAATTACAGAACACACTGATAAATGTCCTGTAACCTGTTGGCTCATTGCCAAAACAAGAGAAAACATGATTGGCTCATTGCCAAAACAAGATGACACCTGATTGGCTCTGTAAACACTCATGCTCATTGGCCACATTCAAATGAAGGAAAGCTACTTCATATAAATGTAAGCAAGCTGTGCTTCTTTTTTCTGGTTATTTGGCTATAACTTTTGATAGAATACAGATAATTGAACAAATGTTATTGCATTACAATCTTTATTAAATTACCTTTCTAATGATATATAATTTTATAGTATTGGTACAAAAAAAAGTGGTGTTATTAGCCATCAAACCTCTAAAATAAACTTTTTTCAAAAGGTTTCCACAATTTTGTCCACTACTGTAAGTTCAAAATATGTATATATGCGCGTAATAAATGTGGTAATAAATATATACCGAACCATAGCACTTAAAGCGTGTGTGTTATATGAATAGCACCTTCTATAACAGCCGAAATGGTTATTTTATTGATAAACTCACTTGGAGCGATTGACCAAAGGGTTAAAATTACTAGAAATATAATTTGAGTTCGGCTGTAAATTAAGAATTTGTAATTCATGATTTGTTAACTACGTAATATATCGGGTGTAAATTAGCTATATTTTTTCATTACTTTTTCAAACAAGTGAAAGTCAATCATTGCATTGACAGGGTGATTCAAAATGGGTGTTGTGAAAATAATCTTTCTAATAGTTAGTCGTAGAAAACTACTTTGAAATATGAAAGTCCTTAAATTACGTAACAATGTTCAATACGTTATTTAGCTTACAAAAGTATTTACATATATATATATACAGTTGAACCTGGTAAAGTAACCACTTTGGTAATTTCACCACCTGAATAAAGTTACCTCCTGACTATGGTAACCATTGTAGCCCAGTCGCAAAAGTCGTCACTTTAGACAGGTTGAACCGTATATATAAATATAATTTAATTTTTTATACAGGCCCCTATCAAGAAAATCACGATTAGAAATATATTACCTTATAACTAATAACAAAATAAAAACTTTATATATTTCTATTTGGAAATATTTACTAAATTGGTAAAAGTTAAATTTTATCACTTACACATTTTTCATCACAATAGCTGGTAATCTCTTTTGCATGTGATTGCTGCTTATGGAGACCATGTGTGAAAAATTATATTTAAAATTTCTTTTTGTTAACAAAATGGGATTAAATTACACGTTTTAAATGGCGAATAAAAGACTGAAAATTTATTTTTGAACTACATGAAATGCGTTTAATTTAGCAAAATGCTCTTATACCTTGGAGATTAAGTTTGAACATTTAACTTTAAAATATTTAAGTTTATATTCCACACAAAGATATTAATTTTCACTTATTTGACTAATTAGATATAGATAATCTATTTATGGTTGTAAACTTCTTGACAAAGTACCCGTATAGACGAAAATTAAATTAAATAAAAAATTATATTTTTTATTTTTATAGGTATACAAAATCTTGTGAACCAAATAAAGTATTCAAAAAATATTACTACATAATATATGCATGTCTTCTATTCCAATGTGAGTATCTACAGCTACTGGTTGAAAAGGTAATTGACGTAACAACTATTTTGAATCAATCTGTATAACAAATAGTTGGAAATTCTGAAGGTGAAAAAGTGTTGTTCGAAAACACAGGTCTTCTATCCTACTCTATCAAATGGTTAATGGCAGATACTGCCATAAACAAGTGCGAATAATTAACCAGTTTGTGGTCGAAAATTTAATGCTCACTAAATGTCATTATATTAATTTGGTTAATTAAAATGGGTGGAATGGATCCCTTCAATTGACCGTAGATGGTTGGGGAAGAATTAATTACAGACATAATTTCTCCCACCCGCTTTTTTTTCTAAAGATCCAAATTAGAATACTTTGGAACCCCTAAGGAGAAGATATTTATCAATTTACGCACAAAAGATTAAACACTTTTAAAAGAGTAAATAAAAAAAAATCATCCAAATTTTCGTACTGTTAGCAAACTCTATCAGGAATGGAGTCTTTAATTACGGAAGCAAACATGTGTCTGAGAAGAGTGATACACTACTGCGGCTCCACAGTAAAGTAATCAGAGCTGCGATACATACATGCCCCCATAATGTATATACTCAATTAAATATGGCAAAAATAACGAGTATTTCTAGGGGGCGGGCAGAAAAATTGTTGCCTCCTTCTCAAAGCTGTCAAGAATTTTAGTGAATGTACAAGATTCCAAAATGCTACAAAAATAATTGATACTGCTTGACAATTAGTAATGAGCTAAAAAGTACCTTATTTTATAATGTTACTATAAAACTTTTGAAAGTAAATGCATAGCAGGTTACGGCAAATAAAATTTTTAAACGGCTCGAGTGGCTCGAGTCCCCTCTGCCTCCATATGGGCGCCCGTATTATATAAAGAAAATAATCGCTGATTCGAACCTGACTGTGTGAATAATTTTTTCTTCTTTAATATTTTATGTATTTACGGATCAAAAAAAAATTTAGTCAGAACCTTACAACATGGAATAATATAAATTGATTTCTGTTAATAAGGGATAAGATGTTGACAGAAACAGCGTTACGTTATTATTATTATGATGTATTTGAATACTCGATATTGAATTTCACGTCTGGATATTCTTTAATATTAAGCTTGAGGTATCAATAGTATTTACGTAGGATGTGTGCAGTTCTAAGCAAAGCTGCTTTTGGAGTTGGTGTATTACCAAATTATTATTGTTATTATTATTATTATTGTTGCACATTAGTTAACTTTATACTCACATAGGTATAAAATTATTAACTTACAAAGATTGTTGAATTTTATGTACGCTGATTATCAATGGTGGAGCGATGAACATAAAATCTTAACTTACCTTTGGAATAGTAGTCGCAAGAAAATGGACGCTGTGCATAGAATTATTACAATTTTATGGAATAAAAAATACTCAAATATATCAGTAAAATATAGTGAAACTTAGCTACAACAAACAGATACTGTTTAGTGTGTTTAATGAATAATACATATGGAATTTCAAGGGTATACACAACGAAACAATTTTTCAGCTCTAATTTCAGTTTTGCAGTTATATTACATTTTTTTAAGATTTGTGCTTATTGTTAAAAAACAATTCTACAATAAAATATTTACAAAGTAAACTTCAGATTTCAGTAATAGGGTAATTCTACGTCAAACTACACAAAATTTTGATGATTCACAACCTAACCCTTTTAGATTTCCCTGAAACTTTGTCAGTGATGACCCAGTGAATGCTTGAAAATATCTCCTTTTAACTGTATCCGTCAAATATATCAAATAAGGCCAAAGTTCGAAAGTCGATGAAATGGGCCTGTTTTGGATTATCGTGCTTTACAAAATTGACTGTAACTTTTTTTTTATTTTAACCTACAAAAGTAAAAGTGTCTCATTTGAAAGGTTTTTAAAGATCTTTGTAAATATGTAATAAAAGTAATTATTATAAGCAGACATTTTTTAAATATAATGTAAAGACAAGTTTGACCTGGAATTTTTCAAAATGTGGTCATTCGATTTTTTTTAAAAATTATATGTTATATAGCTTGATATTCTACACCTTTCTTCAAAATTTCGTGATGGGACCACTATGGGTTCAAAAGATATTCAAAAAATTCGACTCTCAGGCAAGACTTTTTTCTTATTTCTTGTGATCTCTCATATTCCAGACTTGTCTATTATTGTATGTTGCTGCTTTTTTCATTACTAGGTCTTTCATTAAATAATATACTAATTCTTCAAACAACAATATAAACCAGCGTTTATTGGGGTACTAATCAAGGCCGATATTATGACGTGGCTAGATGGTAAAACGTTCGAAAGAAAATAAATATTTCTGCGTTGGGTGAGACCTGAACCCACGACCTTCCACTTGCCGGGCGGAGGCTCTGCCTACTGAGATACGAACGACAATATCTAATCTCTTTACGAACGTATATAAAGACTATTTACTGAAGCCGGAACATAAATACTAATTCTTGTTCAACTGAAAATTTGCAGAAATACAATATTTGTAATTTTGTAATTACACAAAAATAAGAGAAACTTATTACTAACAATAAATAACTACATGCGTATTTTTTCAACCGTAGCGGGGCTAGTAAAGAACTAGTGCTAACTATGAATTTTAAAAATCGGCTGTAGATCAGCTATTTTTCAAAATTTATAGTGAGCACTAGTACTTTACTAGCGTCCCTATGCTTGATAAAATACATATCGAGTTACTTTATTCAATGGCGAAACGCAAAGCCCCGTAATAATTTTGTGGGGTCCCCCTTTTACGAAAATCTATTTGCGTATGCATATATGAAAAAATATATATAAATAGTATTTTGTTTTCTATAAGAAATTACTCAGTGACGAATTTCAATACTTTAAATAGAACACATATCTATTACTCACCGTTTCGTAAGGTAGGGTTCTGGCGCGAAGCGTATACTATAGTTCCAAAATTCGTCTTGATTTTTTACGTAATTTTCGGATGTTGAGTTCAATTTTAAAGGCAATAAAAACAGCTAAAGTAAATACATGTAATGAGTTTGCCACAATTGGAAACCGTTTATTTTACTTTATATTTTACCTAAAGATTAAAAAAAATCCTTATTAACTAAAAAATATAATTTTTTTACTTACAACTTTCATGGAAAATAAGCGACGACAAAAGGGAGGATCCATCTTGGGGGTTTATCAGTAAGCCACTGATTTTATTGCTAGCAATCAGTTTCTTCTATTTTTATATAATTAAAATATTATAGATATTGTAATTCTGCAAATTTTCAATTGAACAAGGATTACTATACATTATTAATTAATATATAAGTATGTTGTTGCTTTTTTTCAGTATAACGTTTTTCATTAAATTTTAATGAAAAACATGTAAAAAAGAAGCAGCAACATGTAATAATAGACAAGTCTGTAATACGAGAGGTCACAATGAATAAGAATAAATTATTACTTTCGAGTTAAATTCATTGAATAACTCTTGAATTCATAGTGATCCCATCATAAAATTTTGAGAAAAGGTGTATAATATCATATTATATAATATATAATTTTTTTTAAAAAAAATTGAAAGACTCCATTTTAAGAAATTCAAGGTCAGACTTTTCTTTTCATTTTATTCAAAAAATTTCTGTCTATAACATTTTATTACATATTTAGAAAGACCTTCAAAAAATCTTTCAAATGAGACACTTTTACATTTGTAGATTAAACATGAAAAAAGTTATAGTTAGTTTTGTAAAGCACGATAATCCAACACAGGCCCATTTCACTGACTTTTGACCCTTGGCCATATTTGATCTATTTGACGAAGAAATTAAAACATGGAATGATGAATTTATGGATGAAGACATGGATGAAGTTGAAACATGGAATATTTTCAAGCATCCACTAGAACATCAATTTTACAAAGTTTATGGAAATTTAAAGTGGTAGAGTTAACAATGTTTTGTGGTTTGACATGGAATGATCCAATATTCAGATTGTTGGAATGAAACGCATTCCTTTATCAATTAGATATAAATTATCTTACTCTGTTAATTGAGATGCAGCTTACAGTATAGTAACTTAAATCCCTTTAGGTTATATATATGTTTTATAAATTAAAAACCCACGTTTGGCAGTTTAACCTAGCATGTCCCTTAATCAGTATTTTAAAGTTTTATTATTTAAGTTTTACACATCCATTTGGGTGAAATTTTCCAACAAGATGATATCCTTTTATGCATATTACATATTAAACTCTGAATTAATTCTCAATTATACGCAATCACGTTTGCCTATATATATTTTAAGCATACATATCATATATGTACAGCTGATTTGGACTTATTTTAAATAACGACCGAAATTATTATATAAAATATGAAATGATATATTTTATGAAACAAAAAATAATGCATTTCATAAACTACGAAATAATATGTTTTAACATATATAAAAAAACAATGTGTTATATAATGTACAAAATAATGTTTTATATAATATACAAAATAATGTGTTACTGAAAATATAATATATTGTTTTATTTAATACACAAAATAATGTATTATTTAAAATATATTTTCCTATGCTTGTTTATATCCCTTCAATACAACATTTGACAACATTTTCCAACCCTTTTCCAGGTCAAAAAAGCCCAAGGCCATTGGCAATAAAAGTTAAATTACTACCTCAAAAGAATTTTCCTGATCATTTTGCTTGAAAACAAAGATAAATAAAAACACAAATTCCCGGCCATTTAACCAATCCGACGTAGTGCAACCAACGTTTTGTTTTTAGTGCATGAACATTCCCATAAAACTCTGCAATAACTTCTTTTGTGATTACTTGGGGCAAAATGTATAGCAGGAATTTTTGGGAAAAAAATTTAAATCGTTGGATAATATCTTTAGATTGGATGGCGACGACTTGGCGCCATTAAAGGTAAAGATCGAAAAAAAATCGTTTTGCGGATATACAACGATAGGAAATGCTGGTTTATTTTACGCAGTTTGGCCTTAATATTTTTCGGTTTGACAGCCTCTTTTAAGAGGCAGGATCGTTAAACGAAATGTCGATAGCTGTCATTAAGAGACTTAGAATTTTTAAAAATAGTAAGCATCGCCTTCTATAATAAACGACATATGTTTGATATGCCAATAATTTTAATCTCTCTAACTCATAGCTAAATTTTACGCTATTCCAATAAAATATGATAATTGATTGGATTATATATAGTTGAAAATTGTAATTTTGCTAATAGAAAAAAAATTTACTAGTTGTGTGTGTGCGTGTGGCTATAATCCTCTCTTTATACCGTTGGTTAGTTTGTGTATTAAAGATTTGAATTTGAGAAATGATTGATTTGAGAAAGATTTGAATTTGAAAATGATTGATTTGAGAAAGATTTGAATTTGAGAAATGATTGATTTGAGAAAGATTTGAATTTGAGAAATGATTGATTTGAGAAAGATTTGAATTTGAGAAAAGAAAACAACAACATTTCATGGAGGTGCGATTTTCATGATTATCTGTTTGGTGTAGATGGCACTTCGGAAATTTGGATTTGAAAGGAAACGAAAATGATTACTGTATGTTCAATGTGTGTATTACACTAACAAGTGTTTGACATGCTCTCCACTACAAGGCATGTCACAATCCAAGAGAGTGACAACTCCCGTGACTATGGACTGCAGAATATCTGAATGAACGGAACTCAACTTATGCTAAATGTCATTTTTCCATTCCGATAATATTGAAGGGTTTGATTGACAAACAGTCGAGACTTTAAATAACCCACAATCAGCAATTATCTGATGTCAAATTTTATGATAGAGGGGGTCACATGATCTCGTAATGACTTACGAAAGCTATTTTGGACTTCACCCGATTCTTACTTCGATCGCAAACTGGATAAACTATATATATATATATAAGATCCTGGAAAAATTAGATGTACAAAGCTGGATTTACGATTTGGCCACCTGCAGGCTGAGATATTTTGTCGCGTAATCTTACTAAATGTAACTACAGACATAACCAAAGATTTTGTTGTTTTCGTCGAAGAATTAATTTGGCGCCTCTGGTGGTTATTTAAATTTCGTCTTTTCTGAAGTATTCGTCAATTTGGCGCCTTTTGAACTTCTCGCAAGGCGACACCTCAGGAAGATCTCCCTCTGCCAATGCCTGATTACGCCTCTGGACATAATAATTCAACATTAATGATTCAATTGGCCACCAAAAACTTCAGCTCCGCCTTTGTAAGCTTTCCAGCAATAAACTTTTCGTCGTAAATTTGCTGCCATAAGCTTCAGTATACATAGCCTATTCTTAAATCTGCCATTTGCTGCGCCACTTCTGAAACCGCACGTATGGGAATACTTTTGAAATCTCAGATACAGGAAAAGTACCGAATAATTGAAGCTAACCATGGGCATCCAAACATGCTTGATATACATCTTCAACATCATTATCTTCTTTCTCTTCTACTGCTCCTCCTCATTCTTCAAGCGTCTTCTACAGATCGGAGGTCTATGGCCTACATGAACCACATATTTCTGCTTGCATGGAAATTGCCTTCTGTGCTTAATCGAGTCCAAGGATTTAACTTGTCCATCCATATTCATTTTCCATCTCTGGGTCTCTTTCCTATGATGGCTCTCAAAGCACACCCAGGGCTTGTTTCATATCTTCGGCTATTAACATGTCATATAAGGATGATTCCGACATTCGCCTTGTGACTTGTTCCTCTAGTATTAATTGCTTATATTTTTTCCTATCATTATGTGATTACAACATTCCAACTTTCTTCTCAGCATTATCTTCGAGATAGCTTTTTTTCATACTGGAATCATTCAGGAATTTTTGGGTTGAGATTTTCTCAGTCCATTTTATTTTCTTTAATCTTCTGAATGTTTTCCTTCCAAAAGTTTAAATCCTGTCCCCGGCGTATTTTTTTATTGACCAGATTTGAGACTCATATAGCAGTATAGGCCCAATGCAGCGTTTTAGAATTTAGATTCTAAGTTGTAAATTTAATTTTCTTTCGCATAAGACTTTTTCCAGTTCATTGAATTTTGTTTCTGCTTGGCGACTTGGTATATAATTTCCTTTGTTTAATGTAAAAAAATATACATACAGTATTACCTCCCAATAATGGAGTCTGAGAGGACCGGGTATTTTGTCCCATAAAAAATGTTTTCGTTTTCCGAAAGTACGTGTCTTGATACATACATATAAAGGTGACACTGTATATGTATATACATAACTTAAAGGTGAGTGTTGGAATAGATAAAAATATGTACGAAAGAAATATGGAAAACGCCTATGATACTATTATAACTTATCATACATTTAATGCAAAGGGTAAGGACGTATTAAAAAGAAAATAAATAAATGAAAAATTATTAATAAATAAGTGCAGATATATGGAATGCCAAAAACCACACAAGCACACCTATATGTTATATAAAGTAATATAGGCCACAACACTAAGGCATGTATATGCAGGATTTCATGAACTAATAAGATTATATACAGGTATAAGCGCATATTCAATGTAAATATAAATATAGGTACAATATAATATACATCATGTATATGCCATAGAAATAAAAATACATAAGCAAGTATAAGACAAGTAGTTTTATTGTACAGTACACTGTATTTTTACGATTTAAAATAATGCGTTAGTAACGAAAGTGAAAAATTGAAATTATACAATAATATATTGAATCTAGGCATGCATGTACAATCTTTTTCAAGGGGACAGTTATACACGCATGCCAGACACAATATATAAATATGAGATCCGCAAGATAACTTGAATGTTGATGCAGATCGTTGGAACAACGTTGTAAAATTCTGCATCTTCAATAACTATATTTATGAAGGCAAGCACGTCTACAAACAAATATGCGAGATTCCACAAGAATAGAATTTTTCACCTATTTTAGCGGATTTATTTCTACACCACTATGAAAAAAGTGATTGCGACGCTTTGTGTAATGTCTTTAAATACATAAATGACATTATAACCATTGATAATAACAGTTTCAGTGTTAAACACCATGAAATATATCCCAAAGAGCTTGTACTAAAAAGAACTTCCCACAAAAGCCACAACAAGAACGTCCTTGATTTGCAAATTACTATTGTTAAAGACCACGTCGATTGTACTATATTTGATAAACGTAACTGTTTTAATTTTAGGGTGAACTTCCTCACAAAATGGAATAGTAATATCTCTGTATATATATATAAGATAATTTGACATAGTATTATGCAGAATAGATATATAAGTAAAGACAATATTGTAAGCGCAAGTAAGGTTGTTAAAACGTTTTATTTCAACGTACATTTCTGACGGACTTGGCCGTCTTTCGTCTGTATTGTACTAACAAGTGTTTGACATGCTCTCCATCATAAGGTATGTCATAATCTAGGCGAGTGTCAACTCACGTGACTATAGACTGCAGCATATCTGAACGGACGGAACTCACCTTACGTTTAATGTCATTTTTCGGTTCCCACAATATTGAAGGGTGTGATTGATAAACAGTCGTGACTTTAAAATAACCCTCAATCACACCCACACCCATCCTCACACACACACACACACACACACACACACACACACACACACACACACATACAGAACAATTAATTGATGCAAATTTGATGATCGAAGAGACCACGTGATCTCGTAGTGCCTAGTGATAAATCTATCCTCAACCTAACTGGATATTGAAAGCTTTATTTTAGGCCCAAGCTTGGCTGTTAGAAAATTGCTCTCTATAAAAATTTCCCACCAAAAATTATAAAAACGTACCCGGTGGCCTTTTGTGTTGATCATTTTTTAATTATGCTATCCCTAAGAAGGGTAATATGCTATAAAATTTATTATTTTAACAATAAAAAACAAAACAAAAGCTTTGGAAATCTTCAAAAATTTTAAACATGTATATATATATATATCAATATTTAGTCTATAAAGCGTATTTTATGTTTCCTTATTTGTTTCTTTATTGATAAGATATGTCACACGTATATTATAAAACGTTTATTTAAGATAGAAATTTTGTTTCCGTTTTCTGAAAAGCTACGAATTTGCTGAAATATTTTATATTGTACCATTTCCTTCTCCTACGGCCTTTCCTTCCGCAAAGTTGAGATTACTTTCTCAAAGTTTCATTTCAAGCACGAACAATATTTTGACGTTTTCCACAACAGTTTTAGAATAGAAATATACTCGTATGTTATTTTGACCTAAAATCCGATTTTTACAGCCAAACAGATAGAACAAAAACAACATTACATAAACTCTAACACCAATATCTTTAAAATATATAGCGCCGTGTTTAAAATTGCTCAATTCATCTAAAATACGTTCTGTAACCAAAGATGCGATCTCCTTAAAAATTGGGAAAAAAATAGAGTATATTAGAAGATATTTTATATTATTAGAATCAGCTATTGCAGTACAGGCCTGCACAAGAGTTTAGATACAGTGGCAAACAAAAGTTTAGACACAGAGGCAAATTATAAATAAAAGCGAGAATTTGCATTGAACTTCGCCGATATTGTATCTAAATAATCCTAGAACCAATAATAAATTGTGCAACTTAAAAGATTACCAAAAGTACTGAAACAAAATATCCCAACACCGTAATATTGGAATCTGCATGCCACAAATGTTTAGGCACATATGTCAGATTTATGCAAATTAACGGCGCGAAGTTCCCAAGTGATCGAAGGGGCGTTTCCCAGAGTTGTTATATAAGGCCTGAAATAATTTAGAATGCTTAGAACGATGCCGAAGTCAAAGCAATTTACGAATGACGAGATTTTGAAGATTTGGAGGCTGAAAACTAAAGGTAAATCTGTTACTCAAATTTCTGTTGCATTGAACCGTTCAAAGCGAGGCATTTATCGAGTGTTATCCCGGGGTGATCAGTATCAACCAAAATCACGATCTGGGAGGCCTCGAGTGACCAGCATTCGGGATGATAGACAAATACGAAGATTGGCTTCAAATGAAAGCCTGTCTGCAAATCAAATAAAAAACACGTTAGCAATGCGAGTGTCAAGAGAAACCATACGTAGAAGGATTGTAGAATGCAGGCATTTGAGATATGCAAAAATGCGCCGCAAGCCCTGCTTGCAATTACATCATAAACAAGCACGACTACAATGGGCAAGGCAGCACATATCATACAGTGACGAATGGCTGCAGGTGTTATTTAGTGATGAAAAAAAGTGGAACTTAGATGGTCCCGATGGCCTTTCGCACTACTGGCACGATCTTCGAAAACGCCCCTTAAGTCGGTTCAGCAGACGTCAAGGAGGAGGTTCAGTCATGGTTTGGGGAGCCTTTAGCTTCAATGGACAGACTTCTTTGGCGTTTTTGAATGGAAAACAAGATTCCAAGGCATACCAGGCAACTCTTGAAAGTCACCTATTACCTTTTGGCGAACTTTTATGTGGACGAAACTGGGTTTTCCAACAAGATAATGCGTCCATCCACACATCCAGGTCAACAAAAGAATGGATGAGCGCTAAAAATATTACAGTTCTCGATTGGCCTGCTCTTAGTCCTGACTGTAATCCCATCGAAAATGTATGGGGCATACTAACGAATGTTGTGTATGCCAATGGAAAGCAATATCCGTCCGTTTTAGAACTTAAAAAGGCTATAGAAGAAGCGTGGTTTAATTTTGAACCAGAAACCTTTCAAAATCTTGTGCTTTCAATGAACGACCGCGTATTTAATCTAATACGAAGTAATGGTGGCTACATTGATTATTAAAATTGTTCATTTCCTTATGCAAGTGCTAAAATTTATGTTTGTGCCTAAACTTTTGTGCCACATATTTTACTTATTTTAAGTTATATATTGCAGCAAGTTCGCTACTGATGTGATTTCTGTTCTCAAATTTTTAATTTGCATATTACATGTGTTCATACTTCGTAATATTAAAGTTCCTACTTCTTCAGTTTTAATAGTATTTTGTTATACTCAAATTTGTGTTGTGTCTAAACTTTTGTGCAGGCCTGTATATTATTACTGTATGCGAAATTTTTTCAGTTAAATATGTTATTATTTTGTTTATAACTCCATTTATTTAGTTTGTACATATAATTTTGTTTATGCCTGGAATTTCATTCTGTCATATATCTAAAGATTAATAGTTGTAAAGAAAATTTAGTAATTTCTTCAAGTTGAAACAAGGGGAATAACATGTAAAATTGTCTATTATATTCCCTATTGGAATGCATGTGATTGTTTGTTGAGGGGTCTCCTTGAAGAGTTAAGTAGGTTGTGGAACTAATCGACAATATTAAGTCTGGTACTCGACGAATGGTGTGTAAATTAGAGAAGACTTTATTGGCTGAAACTTGCAGAAATTGAAAAGAAAATTCAACACACACAGACTGGACTTGAAGTTGAGAATGATGAATTGTCTTTCCAATACTTTGACAGTTAAGCTTCCGAGTACAGCCATATTTGGTCTATGTTTTGTGCATATGCTTAACAACACGATGTGTTCTTCTACAATTAAGGAGATTGTGGAAGAAGTAATCATTAGGTTCAAGTTCAGTATACCCAGATATTTAACTTATATCATTTTATAAGTTATTGTCACAGCCATAATAATATTTTAAATGGTAAAACACAGTATGAAAACAACGTACAAAGATTGGCCAGGATTTAAAGTAACTAGCAAATTTTTTTGACACTGGTCGGAATATACGAAATACAAATGAAGAAGGTAAAAGCATATACCATCTGCAAAAATATTCGCAACGTTTCAAAAACTGCACTTCCCTTTATCAAGCGTCATCAAAATAGAACCTGGGCGGCAAAATAGTAAATACGCCCATGTATTAAGCGTTCCTATCTGTTCTTTCAATGTGTTTCTTTATTTTCGACAGGGCCAAACAATTCGATTTAATGAACAAAAACGACCGAGGACGCCGTTTGCAAGTCCAGTCCGAACTTCAGCCCTATACAACGACAAAAAAACACTTTTCGAACTAATGACCATCAAATTTCCACGTGTTAGAGGTTTGTTCCACAAGCGTTTGTCAATTGATGCGCTTTTGTTTTTATTTTTATAGTCAATGGCTCCATTTCCCCTTAAAAAAACTATTTGTCGTAAAAAAAAGGACGATTTTTCGCTATTTGGTACAGAACAGAGGATATAGAATGTCACGACGAAAAAACCCTTTTCTCATTAATGACATCCAAACTGTTGTTAAACGGTTTTCCCCTTTCAATTTTCTGCTTGATTTGGCAGAGCAAACAACATTGTTTCAGGAGAAAAACATGGGAAGAAGCCCGGTTCCCAAGTCCAGTATTGAGCACAAAACCCTATGAAGTGGTGAACATTTAACCACGTGAGTGGCGAACACTTAACCACTTGCTGTGCGGAACTATTAACTACTCTTGCAGTGGCCACAATTAATAACTATCACAAACCTATGCACAAGAGTAGGCTTGCGATAAACACCTTCCCCTCCCATTTGAGTAATTCTGTTGGTTGTAAAACAAAAACCTTAAGGAGAAAGGAGGAGAAGAAATTAAATTTCTACTGAAACACCTCATTTCTAAATTCTGCGTCCGGGATCAAGGACGGATGAAAAACGTGGAAAACATTGCGGATATTATTTTGCAAGTCCGTGTAAAATTAACAAAATTGGGGAGCAATTGATAGGATTTCCCATTCCAAATTTCGTGGAATAAAATTTTACTTTTGATTTTGGCAGTCAAATACTTAAAAAGGTTTTTTGTCACACTAAATTATTTAAATAAATTATCCTCTCTCTCTTTCTCTCTCTCTTTCTCTATTTTATCTATCGTTTAAACAAATTATTCGAGATAAATACTTAAATAAATACGTTTCAGTTGGCTTTAAGAATGCGTAATGCCAAATAAATACGACTACTGCGCAGTCGTAGGCGTTGTAACCAGTTAACCGTCAAAAAAGGAGTACGAGTTATATCTAGCTAATCTTTCGCTATCCCATGTTTGAGTGTTTATATTTGTCATCAGTTCTTCACATGTCCTAAAGTTTCCCAAAGAATTCCAGTAAAGTAATTTAAGAAGTCTTGAGGAGTCGGAAAACATTTTGGATAAACTTTGGAAAAGTTTTGGGAAGAAGTTGGAGGGACTCCTTAAGCCCATAATGCTTTTTTTTTCTATTTTCAGGAACACATTGTAGCCTATAATATACCTTTTTATTTTCAGCTAAGTAAGTAATATCGGATCTAATAAATTTCTTTGTTATATAAAATATATATTATTTATTTTATGTTATACCGCATACTCACTTTTGCACTAAAATCGGAAATATGTCGGCAAGAAGATTTAGTTTGTGTATACCTCTTATTTCTTTTACTTTCGTTGAACAAATTAATACAACAATTGTTTCATACTGAAAATATATACCCTTTTATCATACAATGAGGTTCCTACAAATATAGAATATGATAAAAAATTACGAGATATCACTTCTCATAGACGTTTTATTCTTTTCTGTGTGAAGAATATCCTCTATACAATTCTTAACAATTTCCCATGTGAAACATGTAGGACACTTAATTTGGTTTAATACTTAAAATATCGTCTCAAAGTTAAATATTTAAACAGACATTTATGATCAACTGTTTTGACGGTTTTCGTCTATTTTGAAAAAAAAATAAACAGTTTACTTTTCTGTTAAAATATTAGACATTGATAAGTTATATTAGATACATATCATCCCAAATTTACCTTACCATAATTATTTCCATTAGTAAACAGTTAATTTACTAAACCATTAATATGTTTATTAGTTCATTCTACAAATTTAATATCTTAATATGCATTATTATTATCCTAATTTCACATAAATTACAATTTTTCTTATGAGATGGCAGACAGAGAGAGCTCCATTGGGGAAAAAATTATGGTTGCTTTGATGCACCATTGTGCATATTCTAGACAAGACGACAGAAATGATGTTATAATTCGTCTTTGTACATATTCTGCACAAAATAGTAAGCTTTTTAAAAATAATTGAGGAAGCAAAAACTTAATACCGTTATAAAATACATTTAATCGTTTACAGCTGTTTCAGTAGCCCTGGGCTATTTTCTCAGAACGGCAACTGATACAACACAATGTGTAATACCAACCCCTGTCATAAACCGCGATTACAAGTATTGTGAAAATGAACGTTAAAAATAAATCAAGCACATGAGTTAGAGAAAAGATCTGTGGTAGTGAAACATGTGTTTAAAGAAACGTCTCTGGTAGAAAAACGTGAGTTTGAAACGAAAAACTTCTCGTAAAATATAATTATATTCTATGGGATGAAATACTTTGTGATTAAATAGAAACATCTGATGAAGAATTATTGTTCGAAGTGTGGAGAAAGTTCTTCTAAATGGGAGAAATGAAATTAGACGGCAACTGGTCATTAACGACGGTACCTCCGTTGGCGATTATATGTATGGCCTCAAAAAAATTGAGGTCCAGTGCTGAGGAAGCTGCCTTAAATAAAACTTTATGGTCGGATTCCCACGAGCGTTTAATCAAAGCAGATCTGTGTAGTTCTTATTTCGAACATAAGCATCATATTTTTTAAATGTATTCGAAAGTCTCTGCATGTTTGGCCAATATAGACATGATCGCATTGGCAAGGAATAGAATAAATTCCCCAAAAATCAAGGTCAAGGATGACGTCATGGAATTTGGAGAAACACAGTTTATGAATGGGCGTGAAGACAACCCGAAAATTGAATCTTCGAAGGCCGAAAGCAATCTTAGTAGAAATTCTTAGAACAAAGTGGGGTGGGGGGGTACAGACAGTTTTAAACGCAGGAGAAGAGGAATGAATGGGAGTAGTAGTAAACAGTTTAGATCGCGTGAGTTTTTTCAGGGACAGATCGATGGTTGGAAATTTCAAATCTGCGATCAATTTCAATTTCATGAATGTAGTTAAGTTCAGGTTTGAGTACATCAGTGGATGAAAATTTCAGATACCGAGAAACCAACCAATAAAACGTGCTGATTTTCTGACCATGTAGATGTGCAGAAGAAACATGAGGCGGGAGGCACACTGCAAATGTTTTCCGGTAAACACTAGTGAGGAAACCCGACTGTGTTAGATGGACGAGAACGTCAAAGAAAGAAAGTGTACAATTGCTATCTTCTTCGATGGTGAACTGAATACGTGAATCTACAGAATTCAAAACGACAACGATTTCAGAGAGATCTGTGTTTCTGTCCGGGAGAAGGATGAAAATGTCATCTGGTCCACATTTTGAAAGGAATGCGTTGCAGAATCATATCCTCTACGCAGTTCATATAGATGTCACATATGATGGGTGATAAGGAATTGCCCATGGTAAGACAGTCAGTTCGTTTATATAAAAGTCCTTGTAAGGTAAAACATATCTGAGGTATATACAACTCAGTGAGCCGGACCAGTTCACTGATTTCGAAATTAAAAAGAATGAAATTGTTGCAATCTCTGGGCCAGACAATCCAGAAAAACTCGATCTCGATGGGAACGTTGGTGAATAAACTTTTGACATCAAAAGAAGCCATCTAGAACCGGAGAGAGCAATCTGATCTTCTTAACGAAATACCAAAAATCGAGAAAAAGTGCTTACGAGATATTTGGAAAGTAAATGAGTTGATGTATTAATATTAGATACTATGGGACAGAGCGCAATATCAGGTTCGTGAACTTTTTTTTGATATCGAGTAAAAGAGTTCCGGAAGATTTTACCGACCAAAGAAAGTTGTGCAGAAGATGAATTTTTCCTAATAGGAATATAATGGCCATAACCAATAAGGGCATTGACGCCTTCAATATATTGATCTTTATCCATAGATACAGGGCACCACTTTTAATAGCCCCAGTGAAAATCATGCCAGTGTTAGAATAAAGGTCCTTGATTTCTAGTTGGTCAGCAATAGGGATATTGGGTCGAGATTTAGTGTTAAAGGCTAATGCTTCAGCGATAAAATGTCTAAGTACACCTTTTGCCCAGAATTGATCTTGCTATGCCGCAGAGTTCTCTCAATAGGAGCGATGAATTTAGTAGTATGAACATGACGTGCTATACTAAAATTCGAATCCAAAGAAAAAAAAATTAACATGGTGGTCGGAAAGAGGAAACTTGAAAATGTTAAGAACGGCTTTGTGTACAAACTGAGGTTTGTTAAGCGATGAAAGAGAGATAAGAAAATAAAATTTTTTGTTGAGTATACTTTGATGCTTAGAAGAGATGAAAAGACACTTAGCATGGCTCCTTTTTCCCATGAATTTAAACAAGGATTGCAGGCAGCAAATTTCAAATAAAGGGGGTAAATTTCCTCTCCAATATCTGCAATTTTTGTCCGGAGTTGCTTAATGACAGAACGTAGAATGGTTAATTTGCTGTAAAATAGTGCTTTATCCAAGTACAAATTAGGACACAAGTTGCACTTAAGACTGATAGAATTGCAAATAATTTTGTGGTAGCGGCATTTAACAAGAAATCGCAGATGTTGAAGATATCTACATCTTTTGACACGAACTTTTTCCAGATAGTTTTGCTCAGGAGGCCACGAAGTCGGCGGAGGCATAATGAAATAAAATTAACATGCGAATTGGAATAAACAGAAAGATATTAGCGAAACATTACTTAAATGTCGTAAAACAAATCTGAAGAAGAAACAACAAAATAAATTAATAATCAATTGAGGCATGGAGACTTAAAGCCATAGTGCATGCTGTGATCCAAATTTCCTTTACATTGAACACAAAAATAACATAGCGAACAAATAAGAAAATTTCTAAACATACAGAAAGAAATACGAAACGAATAAAATGAAATAAAGAAAAGTAGCAAAAGATTAATTAAAGCACGTGGTAAGATGAATAAGGGCACAAAGACCATTTGGCAATAAATGTGCAAAAGATTTTTTCTTTCACTAACACGTGGTGAACTGAAACGTGGTTATAAAAGGGAAAAAGCAAACAAAATAGCACTTACTTGAAATTAATGGCAACAACACACGACAGAGATCCGAAAAACGACATTAGAAAACACTGAGTGAAACGAAAGCAAGAAATGTGAAATTGAACATTGAATGTAAGAAATTATGAAATAGAATGAAGAAATACGTGTATAATCCGACACCAAGAAACACAAGGTGGAACTGGCAAAATATTTGATAACACAACACCAAAGGTTTAGTACTTTTCAAAACACGTTGCGATTAAAAATTCAATGTCGTATGTCTTGTTGGTTTTTGAGGCCATACATACAATCGCCAACGTAGATATCGCCGTCAATGATCAGGTTTGCCGTCTAATTTCGTTTCTTCCTTTTGGAAGAACTTCCTCTCCACTTCTTACAATATTTTTTCATCCAAAGTTTCTAATGACTCACTGAGTATTTCATCTCATAGAGAATAATTTTATACTACCAGGGACGTTTCATTCAAACTCACATTTTACTACCAGAGACGTGTCCTCTACTCATGTATTTGATGTATTTTTACTCTTCATTTTCACTATACCTATAACCGTCGTTTTTACACGAGTTAGCATTACATGTTTCGTTGTATTGATTTCCGTTCTGACGAAAATAGTCCAGGGCTATTGAAACAGCTGTGAACGATTAAATTTATTATTCAACTGTGTTAATTTGTTGCCTTCTCAATTATTTATTAATGCGCAGTGCAGTCGTCAAATTATATTGAGGAGGTTTTAATTCATCGTTGTTTATTTTGTAGGCGAGACAAAATCTAAATCTTAAAACGAAATTAAGAAGTGAGGAAAGGGAAAAAAGAATTTGACTTTTCCTTCAGAACATTTCTAAACCTTTCACTAGCACTTAAAAGAAAATCATAAACGCAAAGAAAATCAGCACAACAAAGGCAGCCTGGGCTTGATATAAAAAAAGTTGTGAAGTGGTGTTTAAATTTTATAAATGCAAGTAGTGCAAATCCACAAAGACCGAGTTTTTGAAATGTTTTCCAGGATTTAAAATAAATAATGCATGGGAACAAGTTTTAAAGGGAGCGTTCGAAATTAATAAAATATTTGTTGTTCAAAGTCGCTATTTAAGTCCATCTGAATAAATTATTTCAAGACGTACCCAGTTGAATATTTAAAATTTTTATTTAAAAGGCCTAAAGAAACCTATTTGAATTCAAGCCACTATTTGCGAAACTGTGATTTACAACAAATATCTACCTCAAGAAAATGAAAATATTCGCGCGTTAAATTTTAATCCAATTTTCCGGGGAAGGAAGGACGTATATTTTGAAAGAAAGATGGCGAGCGTGACAAGGTACACAATCGAAGGATTGAAGTGAATACGTTCCCCATCCAACGTCGCTTGTGGCAGCGGGGTTCACTTGAACACTGAAATGGATTGATACATTTATTGTTATACAGAAACCGTGGTTGACATCCCTTACGACTTTTCCATTTCTGCGTGCTCTGCACTTCCTAACCCTCTTAGCTACTGACAATGGTATATCTGCGGATAGCTCCTAAGACATTCTTTACATTTCTTCTTGGCATTTGTGTAAGTTTTGGCCGAAATAGGGCAGATTTTCAATTCTATTTTTTGTTTTATTTTTTCACTAGCGGAAACTAGTTTTATGTTTTGTAATGTACATGTGAGGAGTATACAAAATCGAAATCTAACGTTTGAGATCAAAACCAATGCCATAGTTGCTTAGAATCATTAACTGTACTGATTGGAAATTTCTTCAGAAGCCCAAGATGTTCGCTTTGCGTTGAGCTCCTTCCGTCTCATACTGCTCATGCATAGCGGTGACTTCATGTTTTGGTGAGAACGCAGCTACATACCGGTTAGAATGTTTGCCAAATCATTCCAGTCGTACTTATAGTTTTGTAATTATTCAATGGTTTTTTATATACATGCAAAGGTTGCATTAAGGTTTCTGAGATATACAGTATTGGAGTGATTTACAGACTTATTTAAGTTAAAAAGGTTGCAACTCTCTCTCAAAGTGTAATTTCTCATGTAAGATTATATAACGTGTAAGATATTATTACCCTTGGCAGGGGTAACACAATTGCCAAATATCGGTAGGGTAATAATATCTTATATCCTTACATACAGAGAAAGACAGCGTTGTTCCAGTCTGCCTTGGTCTAGCGGTCGAGGCTCTCCTGGCTTGACGAAGGGACCTTAGTTAGATTCTAGGGTGGGAATCGCATCTCTTTTTCTTCTATACTTAAAAAGCTCTAACTTGAACTGCTTATACGTGGAGGTCGAAAATTATTTTGCATAATTATGTATAGTCTCCTGGAATTCAAAACAAGAAAATTTATATTTTGACCAGCAGGTAAATTTGAAGTTTCAAGCGCTGAAGTTTTTCTTGCAAATGTATTTTTGAAAATTTGGGCGAATGATTAGTATTTATGAAGTGGTGTATAATTTTCTTAATTTTAATTTTCACTTTACGAAGTGCCAATTTATTTTATAAGATTAGAAAAAAAGAAATGCTGAATTAGCAAACCTTGTGTCTCAATTTTTCCTTTAATTTTGAAACGTCAGAGAAGTGCATAGATGGTTTTTTTCCACGCTATGGTAACAATTGTTGATTTTAATGAGTAAAATTAATGAGATTTAGTCAGTTATAGAAAACATTTATATCCACACTGTTTAGAAATTACAAATCCAATTAAATTGGGAAATCCGTCCATTATATTTTCACCGTGGCAACAAACGTCTTTATGCTTCATACGTAGGTTGTTATAAATTGTGAGGGGACACATATGCTTAATAAATAGAGTACTGTAACTATGGTTTATATCACAAAATATTACAAATGCTCCAACTGGAATTTTGGTATGTACATAATCGATATGGGTTAATCATTACTGCAAGCAAAGATTGAAATTCACGACAAGATAATATAAAGTTTCAACGGGAGATTCTTAAACCACTGTTATTGATATACTAGTTTAAGGTTAAAAAACAAGATATTTCAGGAGCAAATTTTTCCATTTGTTAAGTGAAGGTGAGATTTCAAAATTCTACCTTCACATGGCAAAGGAGCAGGTGACTTTCGCACGTTATACAATACATATTTATTTTCTCTTTTGTACAATGCATATTAAAATTTCCAACAATAAAATAAAACAAACTTTTCTCTAAATTTCTTTAAAAAGTAAAATATAAAATATTTTAAACAAAATTATTTAGTTGGGTTTTTAAATCTTACGCCAGTACCTAAATACCACTTCTTGTTAAAATTTGGGCTGTATTATGATGAAATATGTATAGGCGTATATTTGTGAGAATTGCAGAACCTTTGAACCAAAGCATATAATACGTGCCTCCAAACTTCTTTAACCATCTATACTTTTAAGATTTTTTGACAGGTTATGGACCCCCTGTAGTTTACTATTATGCGATTATAATAGGAAAAGCAAAACGGACGCTTATGTGAGCTTTTAGATGGTTTTTTATAGTTACAGTGTTTATGGTATGCATAACAAAGTATATAATATTATATTGGTTTAACTGTTAAGCCAATATAATAATTTATACTATATTGAATAAATATATATAGAAAGTAAAACCTCTCTACAACAATATTATACGAACCGAGAAAAATTATCGTTGTCGAAAGGTTTTAATGCAGTAAATTTACATTAAGGAAAATGAGAAATAAAACGAATGAAAACATAGATATAAAAAAATATTGAAAGAAATTAAAAAATTAGATGAAGAGAAGAATAAGCAATTAATATAAGATAAATTAATAAATTAATAAAAAGGTGACGGGGCAACAGATGCAAGGGCATTTTTTATAATGAAAGTTTTTAGTTTTGAAAATGTAAGGAAAATTATATAGAATTGAAATGACAAGAAGTTGACAGAAATAGATGTAGTAGAAAAACAGTAAAAGCATCAAAAATATAATGAATAATAATAAACAAAATAGCAGTAAATTAGCATGAAAACATATCAATAAGCTTAAAAACCTCACAGGGTGTATAAAAATATACAGTAAATAATTAAAAAAGAAAAATTTTAAATAAGGAAAGGAGTGAGTTTGAAGAAAATAGTACAATAAATGGAAAAAGGACACCACGTGTAGGAACGTTTTCAAGGGAGGCTCGAACCTCAGCAGTGGAATGTTTCTGTATGGAAATTAACCTAAACTAAAAAAATTTCTATGCCGTCTATTTTTTAGCTTAGGCTAATTTCCATACAGAAACATTCCATTGCTTAGGTCCCATGTGGGTAGAGCCTCCCTTGGAAAGTTTCTACATATGGTGTCCTTTTGCCATTTATTATACTATTTCTTTCAACTTAACTTCGTTCCTTATCTCAAATTTTAATTATTTACTGTATATTTTTGTGCATCCCATGTGAGTTGTGAAGCTTATTGATGTGTTTTTCATTCTAATTTACTACTACTTTGTTTATTATTATTCTTTTATTTTTGATGTTTTTATTGTTTTTCTACTATCTCCATTTCATATATCAAATTCCTTTCATTTCAATTCTATATAATTTTCCTCACATTTAAAAAAAATATGTACATATATATAAACACACTAGTGTTCAAAATTATAAACTATTGTCTTTGTTATTGTAAGTCTTAGGTCTCCTAATTTTCATGCCTGTCAACATGTGATATTTAAACTGGTTTTTTAAAACTGATTTGATTTATCAATATGATATATATATATATATATAATTGATTGTCATATAGCTGCTGACACCCAATTATCTTACAATGTGTGTAAAGTAATTTTTCAGAAATTTAAATTAAGTAGAATAAAGATATAGTATAACCGTAAATACATAAAATAAAATTTTACCCCCTGGTTTCTTTATAGAAAATGAACTCTGAAGAAATAGTTTTCTGAAAGAACAATAAGTTTTATAAAGTAGACATTTTCGTTTCAAGTTTTAGAGAATTGAAAGGGATGAATGTGGGTACAGAAAAGTGTTGCATAAAAGATATATCGAGAGGTGTTGGCAATTCAAATAGACAAATTTCCTGCTTCAGTCTATTCGTTTCCTTATTCGAAAGAGAAAAATTTACATTTGATTACTATAAAATACCATCTGAGTTTTCGAGCGGAGTACATGCTTTTTTTCAACATAGGATTTGCAGTTTTCGCGAAAATAGGAGTAGCGATTTCTGAAAGGTTCAGTATATAAAGTAAAACATCAAATTCAAGGTGAAGTCCATATTCAAATAAAATTAGTTTCATCATTGATATTGCAGTAACCAAAACGAAAGAGTTTTATCTTGTAGCAAGGGTTGATTATAGTTGAAGTTTTACTTTGAAGTCCCTATAAAATGAGAACTACTGGACCAAAAGTTACCAATTCCTTATAAAAAATTATTTGGAAATGTTATAAAGGACGTTATGGGATTTTACACCCAAAAGAAGAAGAATATTTACCCCCATCAGGGGTAAAATCAAGGATTATTCCTGGTATTGACATCATGGCACATTTTGCTAAAAAAGGACATGGTGCTACATGTTCAATAAATTGCCCACCATTTCCTGAAACCAAATTAAAGCGTAATATCGCGCTGTCCAGAGTGGGTCGACGCAACCGGAATGTTACGAACATGTCTGTAAATTTCAGTTTTCAGCCGTGATAAATTTCTGATGTTATCACGCAAGGTGTGATTCTAAGTAACCCCACAGTCAAAAGTTACATGGGTTGAGGTTTGCTGAGCGAAGTGGCTATGAAATGGGAAAGTTTTGACTAATAGCCCTGTCGTCTGTAAAATGTTACATAAGTCATTGTTTCCAATATGAGATGGAGCCCCGTCGTAAATAAAAACCGTGTTACCTAAAATGCCATGCTGTTAAAGATCAGGTACCACGAAACTTCTTAACATGGATTCATAGCGAACGGCAGTTATGGAGCATTTGTTGCGTCCTGCCGTAGATTGATCTTCAAAGAAGAACGATCAAATTATGATACTAGACGCTAGCGGTTGCTGACATCTGATGAATGCTGCTTAAAGGGGCAATCCTAATCCGCCTTCTGCGCAGATGCGTGGACTTTGCAAAAATTCCTATCAGTATTTCCATCCAATAATATTTACTTGGCTAGAAAAATACGAGAAAATAGCTTTTATATATCAGGCAATAGCACAGCTCCGTATTTGTATCCCCGCTAATATAATATTTTGATTATGAATTAGTACTTTTATAAATAAATCAGTACTTACCTGAATCACAGAGACCGAACTGGGGGGAAAACCCAAACACCCTAGCTCGTCGTTTTGCGACTCATATTGTTTCTATAGCATTTGATGTGCACTGACTGAATCAGTATCTGTTGAATCAGTATATGTTGATTCAGTATCTTCATGCACAAGTTCCCTACTACAATTTTCCGCCATTAGAAAATTTTCGCTTAATTAAAAGTCCACGCGCAAGTGCAGAAACCCGACAAGAGAAGCTCCTTTCCCTTCCGCTATCTAACGGCTATGCATTAGTTGATCTAGCTATTTTATAGCGTGTTTCGTCATTACTCTAGTACCGATGAGGCGACATGCTTGCATTGGAGTCCACGCACATGCGCAGAAGGCGGATCAGGATTTCCCTTTTAAAGAGCATTCATCAGATCTCAGCGACAGCTAACAGCTTCCGTTATGACACTGGGATGTTCGTAAAGCCAAACCCCTGGTCCTGATTACAGCAAACAGCGCCATTTTCCAACATTGGTGACTTTTTGAATTTTTTCTCCAGGATATCAAATCCCATGACTTCCTTTACAATTCCGAGTTTGGTAACTTTTGGTCCATAGTTTTCACTTGATAGGGATTTCAATCTGAAACTATAATTATAATCACCCTGTACTTAATAGTGAAACTTTAATTGTAATCACTCTGTACTTAATAGCTTCACGATATTTTGTTCATGGTTCTGATTAATTAATATATCCATGATCAGGATTCAACAAATTTGGTCGTCCACTTGCCATTGGCCACAAGATTTTTGCAAATGGAAAGTAAGTAATCTTTTCACACTAGCATTCTAGGGTTTCTTTTTGAGGCGGGAGCGTACCATTCTTGTTTGGAGGGTAGAGTCTACCAAGATCTGTCAAGCCATGCCAAGGAATGAATTTCAGATACAGGTTATCTTGTACATGTCAAGTAAGTTTTGTATGGCACATGTAAAGTGCGTATTGTATAGTGTTTCTCAAGTATATGTCATGAATTAATGGTAGGGAGAAAATGCTATATAAATTAGAAATATTTGTTGTTGTAATCCTTACTTTTGACAGAAAATCTCTTATGTACCATATTTCCTGTAACTTTGCCGGTTACTTTTGAAACATCAGCATCAGTGTTGGTAGATTTTTTGCAAAATGTAAATGTAATTATGAAAATAAACTACACACCTTTTGCAATAATAAACTGTAAATAATAATTATGAACTCTAGATAAACCACAGATAAACTCTAAGTGAAATGTATATATATATAAAATCTAGACAAACTCTAGATAAACTCTAGATAAATCTAGATAATTTCTAGATAAATCTAGATAATTTCTAGATAAATCTAGATAATTTCTAGATAAAATCTAGATAAATTCTAGACAAAAGCATGCAAACTGATGTATATATGATTTTTGTTACGTATCAATTGACATGCATTTCGATATAACTATAAAACATCCAATACTGTATAATTGACTTCCTTTTTCAAGCTCACAAAATTAGAAAAAACGGTAGCAAAAAAAAAAAATATCTGCGATATCAAAAGAATGTTTTAAAACGTTTTATATGCAACTTATAATAAACGAAATATATGACTGGAATATCTTATCATTAGCGATTTACCAAGTTTATCAACTCTTATTACAACCTTTATCGAGCGAAGTGACTTTGCTTGATAAAGGGAAAAGTTGTCCTCGAAACAGTGCGGAATTTTTTCTTATATGTTGTACCAGCAATAAATTTCTTTAACTATGATAAGACTTGGTCAGGCATTGTACCTTCAATAATGAAATACTAACGTCTTTTTAAACTGAATTTATGCTACCAATATTAACTCTGTGTTCGAGAATAGAAAGTATCCAAAGTATTTCTAACGTCATTTCTATACGTTTTTTCCGCGTTTCTTTGCAGTAATCTACTGTTTTTCTACTCAGTATTTCTATTGAGTATTTCTACCCAGTGCTTCTAACAGCACTTCTAATCAGCATGTAAGCTCCGTAATCCTAACAGAATTCCTACTTGATACTTGCAACAGTATACCTAACAGAATTTCTACTTAGTACTTACAGCAGTATTTGTCATGGTATTGCAACGTTTCCATCAGATTCGTATATATATATATGTAGCGTTTTCAACGATATTTTTATGTTCTGCTGCAAAATATACTGCTAGTTAGAATTTCCTGAAAGATTTATTTCAAAAGAGTCATCAAGTTTGCGGTATTACCAAAATCGATAGTATACTTTATTTCAATGATCGGTTAGAATTGAAATAAAGGCTTTGGAAATTTTAAGTCCACTGAAATTTCTAAATAAATGCGCCTTTTATTGTAATCCAGCCAATTTGTATTCCTGTATTTGAACTCCTCCATATTCTCAAAGGAAATGTTTGTACGATAAGGACAAAATTTTAAAATTTATCCGAAGAATACATTTTATGTTTAATACGCGATCCAAATTTTTATTTTCCATTGGGATATTTACGTGTATTGAGTAATACTTACCTCATTCTATTATTAGATTCTTACATAAGCATTAAACATAATTAGTTTCCAAATCAGCTTCCCCTTTTTGTCTTAGTTGATTTTCTGAATTGACATTTATTTTCTTCATATAATCAATCAGTTTCCCTTACGATCCATTTTATCCTACAAAATCCAATGCAGAATGTTATTCACCAAATTTGCATCTTCCTTGTGCTTTATATATCTTATAAAAGGCAAATTTTTCCTTCACGTTTTTAAAATTTATTAAATTTAGAGTTTTTACGGAAGAGAATTTTCAAAAGTAAGAAAACAGAATAATTTAATAGTTTATTAAAATGCCTCATAACTACCACTATTATACTTTAACTATAAACCTTTAGAAATTTCAGAAACATGTTGTTAAGGATAATAATGAAAATAAATATTAGCCTATATAATATAATTTCTTTAAAGCAGTGGTTCCCAACTTGTGGTCCGCCAAAGAGTCCCAAATGGTCCGCGAGACGGGTCATTATTTAAAAAGAAATAATAATTAATAAAAACGCTTATAAAAATTATTTATTAAATATTAAAATTAATTATAAAAATGAAATTGATTGCATATTTGTAGTATTTTACAATCTGATGGAACTTCAGAAAACGGTTCGTATTAAAAGTAATTCGTCTTAAGCGTGTTCATCTTAACGAGGTTTGACTGCATTATCATTAAATTTTTTTTTCTGTTTATTATTCCTTTTTTTTACCAAAGAACAATTTTACAAACATATTTCCGCCCAAAAAGAGCCGACTCCATTTTAATTAAGTTCTAGCTGTCAACTCATGAGAATTTTTCAAAGTGGTACAATTAGAAGTGGAAAAGTGGTCCGCGGGTAAAATTAGAGGTGGGAAAGTGGTTAGCGGCTTAAATTGAGTTGGGAACCACTGATTTAAAGTATATCGTTTCTGCACTGTCGCATTGCGGTGTGTGTATACAGTAGGAGCAAATCCATCTATTTGGCTCTTAATCTGGATCCAACATTCAACGGTGTGGTGGTGGTGATAGAGGGGGAGGACAGTAAGTAAGCAAGTAAGCAAGCAAGCAAGTAAGTAAGTAAGTAAGTAAGTAAGTGACGGATGGACGGACGGACCGACCGACCGACCCCTTGCTCGTTCAATTCCTGGGGTTGATTACCTAAGTCTTAAGAAGGTTCGGATTCCCTGTGAAAAGGTATGTTCATTTCCAAAGTAGTGCACGCCAAAATCTACACTTATTATAAACAGTGCCGGAAACACTAAATTTTAGTTTCTCGTACATTTGACGGATGCCCTTCTAATTGAGCCTGTGCCAATTGAACAGCATTTTTATGCAAGGGGAATGAACCGTTTAAGTATCGTTTAAAGTGAAAAAAAAAATGCACCTTGTTTCTGTATAAGGCAATTCCTTTTTTCTACATGAATAATATGTAATTTTTCTTATTTTTTCCATGTAAAATGTGCAATAGAAACTTTTTAAATTTAATAACACGCGGCCGTTTGAAGAATCTGTAATTTATGGAAAGCTGAAACCCATATACGCAAAAGGATTTACCGATTATTATGACTTAGGAAGGAATCGATTATTTGACCTCATAACCTATTTGCTTGTGTTTTACAAGGCAGGGAGACCTAACGACGTACTGTTCTCTGACTTACGATCTCCGGTATAATCCGAAATTCTACGTCAGAGGAAATTTAAAAGGCTCCTAAAAAAATTGAGTTGCCATCCGCCATTTTGATGCCATCGTATCACGTGATCTCATTCAATTCTGTGTTAAAGTTTAATGATTTATAATTGTGATATTTTTAATAAAATGGTAGAAATGTGCGGGTATGCCGCTGTAAATTGTTCAAATCACTCGAGAAATAAACACAGAATGTTTAGATTTGTAACAGATCCTGTAAGAAGAAGAAAATAGATTACTATATAATTTTCCAATGAAAAACGCCGTGTTTTGAAATCGGAAGTGTACAACAAAATGGCGGCTGATACATCGGCCTAGGATTCTAGGGGCTCCTAAAAGGAAATTCAACTCCGTGTTACGATAGGTTGAAAATATGACACACACTTTGTGCTACCATCAGAATCGAACCTGTGTTAACAATAGATGACCTCTTTACCATTACACCACTGTGGGGCTGAAGTTCATAGGGCTAGAAGGTTGAATGGACATACAGTGATACATCTCTCTGCATCAACCATATTGTTTACCTTGTAAAATTTCTGGTATAGATGGTAAATTACTCGTGAAGAGAAAAACGATTTTTCGTCGCCTGGAAAGACATGAGCCCACAACCTTTTGCGTTCCGATAAAGTGCTCTACCATTGAGCTACAGGTGTTAGAGATGGTCGATAAGACATTTTTCAAATTAGCGTAAAGTCAGGTTGAAAATTGTGCACACACAGAATGACTCCTATATGGCGCGATTGCTTTATCCGCATGTGTGCTCGAATAGCCTACGTATTCACGGAATTTGGAGCTGAAAACGCAATGGTTGTGGGTGCCATAAAATCTATTATTCTCCGATGAACAGTTTTCAATTGATTAGAAGAGGTAGGGATGTTAATATAAAAGACTCTGACTCAGTCAATATAACTGATTCCTACACATTGTCCGTAGAATTTAGTGAGCTATCATTTCCATTATAACTTTGTGCGATAATAATTGGTATAGCGTAATATTCAGCAATGAATTTCCGTTTATTTTAGGAACTGAATAGGAAGCAAGGTAGGTGAATGGCGATGACAAGGTGGAAAGGATTGTCCCAACGCCAGAGTTAAATGATAAACATCTACTGTCTGGTTTGAGGATATAATAGCCTTAAACTTTTATAGCAACTGTTATTACTAAAGTGTATATCCACGTTCAGTGATTAATATCGACAGCCCCTGACGTCAGTCGCCGGCAGTAGCTACAGCTATTGATTGTTTTACACAACGTTCAGCTTTAAGACTTTCGCAGAAAAAATGGCATCAACTGAATTTTTCCGCGCATTTGTTAATGTTGCGATTTATCTTTTATTACTAGAGTTAATTGGCGGATTGCTTTTTAAAACGCAATATTTTCATAGAACTTAGCTTAAAGAAAGTGCATATTTCGGAGAGACAAGGGCGGCTTTTGTCTCCCATATCCTCTGTGAACGCCTATTATAAAGTTTCAAAAAATATTTAAAAAAAGTCTTTTACGCTGAAATTCTCAATTCCACACACACACGGATGCTACTCGTAGGTCCACAAAAATTGCGTTATCAGTTTAAATGATTCTTTTTCGATTGATCTTGCCACAGCTGAAAAATAACAAATACGGAAGTTATAAATAAATGTAAAAAGTAAATAATCTGGAAAAGGTAATTTAAACCATGTGCAATATGTCACGAAGCCGAAACGAACCATTTTGAGTGAAGTAAACTACCAGACGCTGTGTGAAAAAGGGGCGAGGCGAATCATCTATCAGCAGAAAGTTCAACGTTTTCGTACTTTGACTGTCTCAACAAATTCTGTTGATTGCAGACAAACGGTAGTAGAGTTTGCCTGTTTCTACATGCTAATTGACCGGTACTACCAGGCCTGTAGCCAAGCCGGGGCCATCAGGGGCATGACCCCCAGTTGCCCCATGCTTGTGCCCCATATTTCTCCATCCAGCTATACACAGTATATAAACAATTATAAGACGGTGGTGAAATATTGAAAATACTTAAAAATTAATAATGTATAACACTGCTTTCTGTGTAAAATTTTTATATAATTCTTCCTCTCCTATTCAATCCCCACCTCTGTAAAATTTTAAATATAAACCTTGATGTATACTAATATTACAGTATTTTCTGTTTCAACAAACTAAAAAAAAGCCATCAGAGGAATATCAGATCTATTTGGGTTCATAGTGACATAATGTTTATATTCTGTACCGCTACTGTCACTTATTTTATACTGATGAGTCTCCGGGTGACCTGTGCCCCATATATCTTTGCCCCAGTTGCCCCTTTACTCTGTCTACAGGCCTGGATACTACTAACCACCTGATAGACTGTTGACACTAATCAGTGCATGTGGAAACCCGCCTGTATTATTTCAACCACAACTGGATGACTTGGAGACGATGTAAAATGGCACTCTACATTAAGAAATAGTTGTAGACTAAGATATTCATTAATCGACTGATATAAAATATTAATTAAGAAGGATCTAACATTAAATATAAAAAATGTTAGTCAATGTTTTATAAAATAATTACCGGTCAACTATTAATGCGATGACTATTTGAAACTACTTCCATATTGTCAATAGAGAAATGTGTTCTGTTACAACGCTTAGTAAATAATATTCCATCAACGAATGAAAGGTACAAAGAAAACGTATTAAAAATTGTTAACGAAACAATATCAGCGACTAGAAAGCGTTCATAATTTCGCTGGAAAATGCAATGGAAATTTTGTAAAATTGGACCTGAAAGGCGTTGAATTTTACGCTTTTCGATATCGAATTAAAACGTTGATCTTGCATTACGGCGATGTTGTTTACTTTACTTAACAAGGACTTTGCAAAGGGTGCAGACTCTGTCGGAATTCATGCTAAAATGGAAAAACGTCTGTAGCGAAGAGATTAATGTCGTTTATTATTCCTGTCATATTTTATGAAAAATAGGAGTTCGTGAATTGCTTGAGAATATATATTTCACGATTCCCCAGCTCTTTGTTCGGTTAAAGATGGCTGTCAATTTAAAATTCAGAGAAGGCAGCTAAGACTCGCAGTTGCGGTTGGATTTTCAATTCTGTCTGGGCGTCCTACGGAACTGAATTTCGATGCGTAAAATCGTACTCCCATGAAAAGGACTATATTACTCATTTTAACATAAGAAATTTTAAAGTTTCATGGGCCAAATTCACCAAAACAATACTAAAAATTTTCATAAGGAAATATATCCCCTTTCGTATAAAGTACAAATATTAAACATTTCGGAAATTGATCGATTTGTAACGAAATTTTAATTTTATAAATATTGCCAAATTTTGAAAAAAAAATACTGTGAGTTTTAAGTTTTGAGGAAAGATATACACGTATTGAATGGCGATAATTTAGTGTGAGGCGTTCAGAGCCCGGTAACGAAAAATCCATTTGGACAAACTAAACTAAATTTGGTGTGCACACTCCTGGGCTCATATGATTTTGATTTCTAAAAAAAAGTAATAATAATGAACAAAATAATTCAAAATTTTACTATCACAAGGTAAATTGGTGCTGTGATTGCGCAACTTTCCAAATTTTTACTGAAAAACAGATAGATTATACAAATTTTAGATATTGAATTCAATTAGTGAATATAAGAAAGGCTAAAAATGTGCTTCGTGTTTGTTTGGTAAAACTGATACGCTATGCTAACACAACGTAATCGTGCTTTGCTAGTAAAACTCTGTTACCCAAAAAGTGTAATACTAATTCGACATTTCGGAAATTTCTGAATTACTTTAATCAAAATCCCGTTATTTCAAGAGTATATACACCAAATTTATTGCAGGTTGAACCAAAATATTTTCGCGCTAAACGCCTCATATCAAATTATGACTTCTCTCTATATCATAACTTGCTTAAATTAACTGCTGAACCTACCATGGCAAATCAGAGAATTATAGCTCGTATTAAAATTAATAACAGAGAAGATGGATGAAACGACTGTTAATAACATCCTTCTTCATACGTCCTTCTCCGCCTTCTCTCACCTCAAGAATCAATTTCACTTACCACGTCATTTAAAATAACTTGAAACAGCAGGTTTTGATAATTTTACTGAAGTATTTCAGTGTAATCTCGTCCATAAATTACGAGTATTAAAAACATAATATCGTGCGTATTTTTGTATATCTAGTAAAGGTATTAGTTTGTGGATAAAAATTTTGACAACCACGTTTAAGCTAAAACTGGAGCTTTTTCCGGGACAGTGCTCCTTTTTATAAAAAGAGCTCCAGTTTGTGCTTACACGTCAGTGTTGAGTATTATCTGTCTTAACTCTCCATGAAAAATTGCAAAACTTGCCCGGTGACTTCATGTGTTTACCAATTTCCGTGTTAAACCAGAAAAGTGTAATAATATCTTATAAATTGTCGATTTGTATGTAAAATGTACGTATTTTAAATACAATGTCATATAGTTAAAAATTCCCTTCCCCCATGTTAAAAAACACACACATAGACTATGCATTTTAAGGCAATTACATTATGTAAGATATTATTACCCTTATCAATGATAACACAATTGCCACGTAGTGATCAACATAGAAATGTCTCTGAGGCGAGATTCTGTGTTTTTTTTTCGTGCTGTATAATTATACGCGAAAAACTAATTATACGTGGGTGTCGGAATTTTCATGTATAAATTGCCGAGGTTATCTATAATACGTATAAACGCAATTAAATTTAATTATTTTTTTATTTTTTAAGCCGGTGGTTTTCAATCTTTTACGGTTTACTCCACCTTTAGTGTATTAAACCGCAGTGTAGTGTACTATTAATATATAAGTCAAATGGGTACTGCGGAATTATCCTTTGATACACTAGCAATATCGTTTTGAGCTATACTTTTTATATAAATTAAATTTTAATATAACGTTTGACATTAAATATTTAAATCATTTATGACAGACCTAAATTATATTAATGTCTCTTTCGTTTCTTTCAAACTACAAAATTCTTACTTTGTTATATAATTGGTTTTCTTCCAAAAACTTACTGAGCACGTATGAATCCTCAAGAAGTCAAAGCAAATTTAGTTTCAAGTAATGGCTTGATTTCACATGTATTAATAACTCAGTATAGTTGTTAATATAGTTCAATTTTTCTTATATTGAGAATATTTGATTAAAGATTAATTTGATGACTTATCTAAGCAGCAAAATAGGTATATTTGACTAACTTTTAATATGAACTTATGCTTGTTTGTTTACAGCCAGGGGTGTACACAGAGTTTCATTTTGGGGGTCAAGGACAGAATTTGCCATGGTCTTGGAATAACACTCCATTTATTATGACAGTTGCAACTTCTACAGTGAAAAAGTATATTTTTATATTTATTTCCTTTTCTTTAATAAATCTATTTTTATATTTATTTATTTTAGATTTATTATACCCCTGTGACTTACTTCCCCCTGTATCCAAGCTTGCTTAGAGGAGTGAAGTAGGTTAATAATTTATATTAAAATATTAAAAGACATTTTAAAATAAAATGAGCGAAATATTTTGAAAACAAAGATAACTCTGAAATTTGATATTTTAGCAGGACGATAGAATGTTATAATTTTGAAACGTTTATTTCGAATTTAATGCTCCATGAAATGGAGGTTGACCTAGAGAGACACTTTTAGAAAATGAACCCCTTTTGCATAAATTATTTTTTCCTGCCTCACTTTTAAATCTTAACACTTACATTAATAAATTATGCAAGATCTGATAACTTGCTTGTAAATTCTGAAATTACTTTTGGAGATTTTTTTGTTCGCCATTGTATTCCAAAATTATCAAACAATTTCAGTAATTTTGTCTGAATCCTGCTTTTTGCGTCCTTTTTACAGCCTCTTCCTTCTCCTAATGCAATTATTAATAAGGTCAATTATTAATCAATTATTAATAAGGTCGGGGTTTACACAGCCGAAACTGTTCCGCACCAGATGACGTCAGATGGGGATTCCCAACATGCGGGTATATAAGCTTAGGACTTTCACGAACTCTTCATTCTGCCTTCACTTGACAAAGGGAGCAGTTGGCTCCCGAAACGTCGTGTTTTTAAACCTTACGCCAGTGTCAAAATAACTGTTTGTTATACTATCAATCATGTGAACGTCAAACATATTTATAAATTTAAGAAATTACTAACGCTTTTGAAGTAAAATTACTTGAATCCTGAAAACTTTTGGTCTGATATTTTGTCTAAAGTGATGTTTGCTATTTCATCTACCAATTGATTGTATAAAAACTAATCAGATAAGGGTACCAAACTGTTACAAATTTGCTTTAATCGCTTTAGCAACGGGTTATATTTATTAAAACTATTACGACAAGATTAGAATATAAGTGCAAGTTTGCAAGTAAGGAATTTACATACAAAAGGTTAAATACTGGTAAAATAGCACACAGATCACTCGAATCAATATTAAGAAACAATTTTTATCAACTTTTTCAGGCGTAGTAATAGTAATACCGATGTTATGGCATGGTTAGATATTGAAGCTTCCGCAAAAAAAATCGAATTAGCATGCCATAAAATTTCCATTGTCAAGACGTTTTAGAGCCAGTTCCTATTGCAACCGTAAAGACTTATCTAACATTGGAACTAAATGCATACACGCCCCTTCTTAAAAGTAAGTGATACCCCGTAGTTTATTTCAGTATTATCCGATAATTTAGTTTTAGTAATGTGTAGACCTAACAGCACATTATTAATTGACTTACTCTGCGCCGTCATATCTGTCCCTTACATCAAAACCATATGAGAAGACATTTGTAGCATCTTCAAGGAAGTAAACACCATAACATACTTCTCTTTCATCACAACGTTTCGCAAACCACTTTTAAAAGTTGAAGGTCCAACTTTCATTGAAGACTTAACAGGATCTATACTAAAATCAATGTAAAGACTGCAACAAAGGATACGCTGGACGAACAAAGAGAATGGCCAAAAGTGGAAGGAAAGAACACAAAAACAAACACTGGCAGAAGGTGATATATCCCCAGATTTTGCAGGACCTGCATTATAACACGGACGCGAGCTTGATTGGGACTCAACAGAAATATTACACCGACACGTCTCAAACAAAAATAGTCGATTTTTCTTGGAATTCGGAGTATCGCATAAATTGCATGGAAAAGGCATCAACACGTCACAACTACTTACGGAAACTTACAGCCAACTTTTCCACTGAAAATTCTAAATGACTGGAAATTTCCCATTCTACCAAATTGTCCAGAGGATGAGTTTTTCCATACTCCGGGACTATACCAGGAATGGGGTTTTTCAGAAATTTCGGATATAAGAAAAAACAGGAACATGTCGCAGTCATTACTTATTATAAGAGCTTGTTGCTGAAGCGTCAGAAATCTCAGGTGATCTATTTGCTGATTTACTAGTGTTTGACCTTTTGCATCTTTCATAAGTCATGGTAACATTTAAATGCAAAGACACAAATATCAAATATCGCATTAAAATTCAAAACGATTCATAAAGTATGCTTAATATTTTCTCCAATCCAGATTTTGGGTACCTCGCAATTCTTTTAAAACCACCACACTATCCATAATTAACCACAATCCATTAGAAATATTAAAATTTTTTCTGAAATACCTTAGCAATCGTCTAAATGGACTACGGATGGAGTAAATTGGGAGTAATTTAAAAGAAAATAGTTTCTTCTAGGAAACAGAAAAATGTGAGGAGGGAACTGATTTTTAATAAAAAATGAAACTCCTGAAATTCTAAAAAAATAACCCTCACTAAAATCGACGTGGCAGTTATATTTAGGCGTTTGACAGTTCGAAAATATCTTCAAATCAGTAAGAAGAGTTAAAGATATGAAAAAGGATTATCTTGGAATATAACACGAAAGTTCCGATATTCCCTTAAACGAAAAATGAATATGGACTTACATTTCTTTTATTACTTCGATTAACTTTAAAAGCATAAAATATTTTAAAGATTTTAACAGATGAAAACTGACGCGCGAGAAGAAAGATCCGCGTGATCTATAATAAGATAGAAAATAAGGAAACAGTTAATTAAAATTAGAGCTACCGCATGAACGTGTCTTATTAAAAAGGTAACTCTATCGTGTTAACTTCGTTCGTTGTTCTTTTTTTAAAAGAGAATGAAGTGTGTTGCTTCTAAAAATGACGTCCAACTTGGAGCGTGTATGGTTTTTAAAAGATAATGAACTTCAAAAAATATTATTGATGTACTTAAAAACCAAATCAAATTCTTTTAAGAAATCTTTAAACAAAATCGCGGTAACTTAACTTGATAAAACTTGTAATTCCCTGTAAAAATATCTTTTTAGTTTGAAGACAAAAAAATTGAAAAGAATTGTTTTATAGACATATTGATAAGTTAACTGCTTATTAAAGTAGAACAATTCTGATCTTAGCCGATAATGTTATAGTACTAGATGATGAATTGAAACGAAAAGAAATCATTTATAGACCTATAGTGGGATACGAACCCACAATATCTTGGTTCCCGGTCAAGTGCTTTACCATTAAGCAACAAGTGTCAGACATTTTTTTTTCCTTGCGAGAGTATATAAGGCGTTACTATTAACGAGTTTATAATTAATAGGGCAGTGCATGGACTGCTTTTAGACCAAAGCGACAAGTCACAGGAACCAAACATCAGATAGGCAAGACTAGCATTGATATTTTATCATGCATTGCCCCATTATTTGGGAATTTGTCCATAGTAACGCTTTATATCTGTGGTCACAGAGAATAAGTGGTCAAGTTAAAAAAATGGCAAAATGAGTTTAGTGCGTTGTGATCATCTCCCAAGCCTTCTGCGCACTGTGAAGAAGTCGGTAACACAACGCTCTAATACTTTCCGAGATATAAAGATGTGAGTTTTGGGGTGTCTCGTAAAACAGTGCGTGTTCTCTGTTAAATCAACTTAACTATACTACAGTGTGGCATCAATTACGGGAATAACAAGTAGAATTACCGAAGTTTTCATAAAGTATCTGTGTGGAAAACTGCATCTAATACCTATCATTTAAGTAAACACAAGATCCTAATAGATAACACTGAATTAAAAAAAATAACGCAGAAAATTTTAGTACTATAAAAAGTATGGTGAACAATCAGATAAGTGTGATTAACTACCATACAATAATTAGATAAGTATGATGAATAACATTGTATGTTCTGGTGAACAATCAGATAAATATAGAAAAATCGTAAAAGGGTTTCAGCAAATTAATTATTCTCTAACTATCAAATTTCGAAAGTATTTTAAGTTAAATTGATGTCAACCAAATTTATTTTTTCCAAAACTGTATATGCTGGAAAAGTTCAAATGTAGAAAGTGCTGCCCAGAAAAAGTGTGATTTTATACTTAACCATTTATTCCCTGTGATTACAGATATATTCTCGCAAGGAAAAGAACACCTGTAGTAAGTAAGTGAAGTGACGTAATGGTAAAGCACTTAACCGGAAACCAAGAAATTGTGGGTTCGCGTCCCACCCGTGGTCGCTAAATCATTCCTATTCTTTGCGAGTATAATTCATAATCTAACTTAATTATTATTATTCGTATTGATATAATTTAATTACAATATTTACGTTCTAAATGCAGATTTTATAAAATTCCATTATTGTTTTAGATATTGACGTAAGGAAAAAAGCGAATATCATATGGAATTAGACAAATTTCGTCGAAGAATTAGCGGTGAAAATATTAAAAAATGTACATTTATATAATTTAAGCTATTTATAATACTATAATCACAGGCATTAAATAAAAAAGTCTTCATTTATTTCTAAAACTACCATTTTTAGGAACTAGAAATCGGATATCCCAAGGGAGTTTTGACAAATAGGATTATTTCTGTATTCATGCATTTTTACGATTTTCAATTACAACGTTTTAAAAAAAATAAGATTAGTAAGCCAATGGACAAAGGTTTTGAATAACACTTTAAAAGTATACTTTATTATCCTTATAAAACAGTATTTTATTTCATTAAATTATAAAACAAATTTATATCCATATTTAAATTCTCTTTCATTTTTCGTCTTTTTATGTCATTTGTCTTTTCCATCCGGTTAATTCTATCCTTTTCTATATTTATATTTTATTATTCCGCATTCTTCATCATAATTTTATGATTTTAACGAAAATACAATTTTATAATTTTGTAATTTTAGTGAAAAAATGCATAATTTTGTTGGGTTCTCCTTAGAAATATTGAAGAATGATTACAAATACAGTGCTAATCGGTTATAACGAACTCCAGAGACATATTCCGTTATCATCGCCCATTGTTGTTACAAGTAATATTAATTTTAAATTAGTCTGGAATCACTTTCGAACATTTATATATTCGAAAATTATTATCAATATATATTTATGGTTTCTATTCCAATGTTTTTTAAAAACGAAACAGTATGCTTTGAATATTTTCCGAAAGACAAGGTTCCACTTGATTCTGATGGACTGTTAGTTTATTATGGCAGATTATTGAATCCTTTATGTAAAACAATATCGTCATTTTAAAAGGTATAGACATTGCATACGGGTTGCGGAATCGTTCTGGGCTATGTGTATAACATATGAAAGAATAGGAGACGCAAACTCTTTTCAGCGATTATGTTCCTGTAAGCAGTTTCTAGTTACAACCCGCGTCGCTAGAAACGATTTCTACTGAATGTGTAATTCTTGTAAATTTAATTTCAATTTCAAGAAATTTTCTATGAAAATAACTATGCTTATTTGTTTGATAAATTGCACAAGCGTAGAGCTATATGCGCCCGTGAGGCCAGGGCTCCAAACAAAGTTAAATTGCAATTTCACGTATTGTTATGTATAATTGTCCGTAATATTTGTGTGAGCCCCTTCCCCAATGATTTTAAAAACCCTTCATTAATGACAAATTATTTACTTTTCAAGAGACACATTTTCCAATTAATGCCGTAAATAAGATTCGATCTTCAATAATAGGAAATTAATTAATGAATAAATTTCAACTCTTATTTTGCTAAGGAAACAACGAGAAAGCGAAATTTTCAGAAGAAAATCCATTGTTACTAAAAATTAATTTTCGATGTGGAAAACCTAACCCAAGGGATTTTGTGAAATTTTGATGAAACTTTTAGTTAGAGCACTGCCGCATAGCTCGAAACAAATTGAAACTGATGTGAACACCAAATAAATAATGATGGAGCGAGAAGCTCAAGAGGAATTACCCGCGGGCATCAGAACGAATGGAAAAATAAGATCAGTAAATATCAAGGAAGGTGAAAGTTTTTGGTCGTTAGAGAGATCCAGTCCCTTATCATGCGCCACAGGCGTGTGTTATTTTTTTTCACCTAAAGGATCTTTAGCATTCCTTTTGGAAATAGGTTTTAGCGAAGTATTATATCTTTTATATCGAAAAGTGATGTGAAAGGTGGGGGAAAACTCAGGTTTACAAGTCATTTGCAAATGAAAAATGTCAAAATTATTTTCAGTCAACTTATTAAATTATTTTTTAAAGCTGAATATTTTTAAATATCGTTTCAGTTTTCACGTTTAGTTTTGACATTTAAAAATACTTTCGCAAGAGGTGAATTTTTTTTTATACGTTTGATTACCAAATTATAGGCATGGGCAAATGGGAGAGAGAGAGAGAGAGAGAGACGGTATTTATTTCCTTTCAACTAAAATGAAATTTTTTTATACCTTGAGTATTGAATTTAGAAGGCGGGAAGTTTCTGCATAATATTTTTTAAAAAGAAAGAGTAAAAAGTAAATAAACGAGCTAAACTAATAACGCTTTTGCTTACGGAAATGAACTTCTGAATGTATATGTTAAGTAAATAATATATTTGCTGTAAATCAGAGAAAAGGTATGAAATGGTTTACTTTTAATATGAATCTGGCGAGGAAGAATTAGAACTAAATATGATGATTAAATTAAATGTAGTTGTTTGGTTGTTTGAAGAGTACGTGATAAAAATTAAATGATATCCGCATCTAAATTAAATGATATATTTTTACAAATAAATCTACGAAATATATCTGGCGATATATTTAGTAGTTTCGTCATTTTATCTGCGTTCTTATATTTAAATGGACAATCATTATTTAATAAAAGAAAACATTTAATAATTACTCTTTATATTTCCCTTAAAACCAATAGTAATTTAATCGTGTAACGTTCACAAAAACGATAATTTTTAAATTATCATTTACAATGCCTCCTCCAACAAATTTAATTCCTTCTTATTGAAAGTATCTGCTAGAAAAAAAGTCAAATTGACTTCTAAAATGTATGCTATTATTCAAACTATCAACATTTTCAGAATCTATTTAAAAATATGACCAACAAAACTTGAGTTTGAAAAAAAAATTGTAAATTTTTTCTTTACATTTAAGTTACACTTCAAATTCAATTGTATTTTTATTTTGTAAGGACATGTGAGAGGCCGTTTCCTCGACTCTATCTTCGAATTACTATAAATAGCGCAGATTATTAGAAATATTTGTAATTGTGCGTTATAAAAAGGGAAAGACGAAATATGAGAAAATGGATATATTTCCACATGGAATATATGAATAAAATGCGTATGGCAATGATTTGTTTTTGTCTTCTTTTAACCACAATACCGGTGGTTCCCAAAATTTTCCTAGCCACAACCTGCTTTTAAAGTACCGTATCTCGGGGTTACTTAAACCACTTTTCAATTTAAAACATCTGCCAATTCAACATCATTTACTTTAGAGATTAATTAGTTATTGTAAAACTTGGGTCTACAGTTACACTCTATGTTCAGATGTATGAAAGTCTTCTACAACATGTATGTTAAAGATAAAAAGCGCATAGTGTCTTAAGTTACCTCTCAATATGGGGTAACTAAAGCCAGCAGTGAGAATTCAATGTTTCGTTTAGGTTAGTTGGTGATGGGGTATCAAAATCCATATAAAGGGCTAAAATAAATGTATAAATACTGTTCAAGCTTTTTAGCCCAAAGCTTCATCCAAATATGGGATTGATGATATGAAAGGAAATAATAAAACTCAAATCAGTGTCGGAAATTAACCCAGCATAATGGCTTAAGTTACACCAGCGGCTTAAATAGCTCCAATATACAGTAGCAAAGTTACCAGTGATCCCCCTCCGTCCATCGCCGCCAGATTTGCTTTATGAGAGTAAAGAAAACACATGTAACAGAGAATTATATTATATTATATTAATTATAGGCTACATATATATCATCATATTCAACCATTATCTATCCACTGCTGGATGTAGGTCTCTACAAATGCTTCCCACACATGTTTATCCTGAGCAATTCACTTCCACGTCATCCCGACCTGTTTTCTTATCTCATCCACCCATCTAGTTTGAGAACGTTTTCTAAGTCTTCGGTAGTCTCTTGGCATCCAACTGAGAAATTTTGTTATCCATCGTTGACCAATATTTCTTGCAATATACACAGACCACCGCCATTTCAGCCTTTTTAGTTTAACAATAATGTCTTCTATGCGTTTACTCTCTCACCCGTGTTTATTTTCAATCTCTCCTAGTTATTCCAAGCATGCACGTCTCCATGCTCCTTTGGGTTGTCTGTAACTTCCGTATTGCTCCAACTGTTAGACTCCGTGTCTCTGATCCATAAGAGAGGACTTTAATTCTTTTGTTGATTAAGAAGCCAACACCACTTGTTCTTCCAGTTTCCGTTCCTCTATAATAAAACAAATGTCCGCTTTTCAGTTCCACCAACTCTTCACCTTTTCTTCTAACTTCACTGAGTCCTACAATGTCCCATTTGATCTTGTCTAGTTCCTCTTCCAATTCCTGAAGTTTTGCTTCAGAAGCAAGGGATCGTCCATTATACGTTGCCAAGGTCAATAACAAACGGCAGCCTGGGCCATTCCAGTGATTCTTAGCACCCCCTGCTTTCATGCCACACTGACCGCTGCCTTGATCAGGAGCACTCCAGCACCTGGAGACTAGGGGCCATGGTTTCTGGTGTGTCAACATAATGGAGGAATTAGCCATAATTTCACCACGCTGGCTAGACGGGTTGGTGAATTAGCCCTCCCCTTCCGCCTTTCTATCCGTGCAGCAAATATTAATTTGCCACATAAATAGAAAGCTCAGCCTGCACCACTTGAAGGCGGGGTAGGACACTAGGTTACTGGCCTGGCCGGTTCCACACATCGTCACATACGTTCAGCGTGTGGGTCTCCTTCCAGTTAGATACCAGCAACCCTTTTGCAGGCCATATATATATGTCCTAGTGAACAAAAGGCCACTATTCTAGCAGAAAGAGCCCCAATGTTGCTATTTTCTGCTACACCCAAGACATGGCAAATCTTATTTCTTTTATCAACTTTCTTACTTCTAATCCTTCAGTACTTTTTCTTAAACATTTCTTGTCAGTATTTTTTCTTAAATACTTCTTGTCACCTCTGGATTGTTTTTCTTACATTTTTATTTATTATACTAACAAGTTTATCTCTGTAATGTAGGTAAGTGTTTTGATATCAGGTTCGAGAATTATAGTAAGCTTTTTCTAGCTGTTGTATGCATATTTATTGAGTTCTCTATGTTCAAAATTCAAAACGGTATTGTATTTATTATTGTCCAAATTGTATGTGTATGTATATATATTATGCATATTTTGCTTTATTTGCGTATATATATTGTGCATATTTAGTTTAATTTGCGTGTATGTATATATGTATATGTGCGCATACATAGAAGGATGTATGTTTATGTATCATCATCATCATCATCATCATATTCAACCATTATCTATCCACTGCTGGATGAAGGTCTCTCCAAATGCTTTCCACACAAGTCTATCCTGGGCCATTCGTTTCCACGTCACCCCAACCTGTTTTCTTATTTCATCCACCCATCTAGTTTGAGGACGTTTTCTAGGTCTTCGGTGGTCTCTTGGAATCCAGTTCAGAATTTCTGTTGTCCATCGTTGATCAGTTCTTCTTGCAATATGCCCAGCCCATCGCCATTTCAGCCCTTTTACTTTAACAATGATGTCCTCTACTCTAGTTTGCTCTCTCACCCAAGTGTTTCTTTTTCGATCTCTCCTAGTTATTCCAAGCATGCACCTCTCCATGCTCCTTTGCGTTGTCTGTAACTTTCGTATTGCTCCAACTGTTAGACTCCATGTCTCTGATCCATAAGAGAGGACTGGCAATACACACTGGTTGAAGACCTTTCTTTTTAGACACAAAGGCAATTTCCCCTTCAGGATAAAACTGTTTCTTCCAAATGAACTCCAGCCAAGTTTAATACGTCTGTTGAGTTCTTTCATAATGTTGCCATCCATTGAAATCAGCTGGCCAAGGTAAATATATGAATCAGCAATTTCTAGCTCAGTGTTGTCAACTTGTATTTTTGTTTCCTCTACAAAATTATTGAACATGATCTTAGTTTTTTGTAGGTTCATCTTGAGTCCAACTTCTTTACTTCTAGTTGAGAGCTCCTGTACCATGTCTTGGAGTTCTGATGGGTTCGTTGAAAAAATAACAATGTCATCAGCAAACCGCAGATGATTTAAATATTCACCATTTATTTTTATTCCCTTGTTATTCCAATTTATCAGCTGAAAAATCATCTGTAAAGCAGAAGTAAAAAGTTTTGGAGAAATGGTATCTCCCTGCCTCACCCCTTTGCCAAGTTTGATAGTTTTGGTATCTTTATGTAACCGAAATTTTGCACTTGCATTTTTATACACACGTTTCACCATGTCAATGTACACATCCTCAATGTCTGTTGATCTTAAAGAGTTGATGACTGCTGATGTTTTTATAGAGTCAAAGGCCTTCTCATAGTCAATAAATGCAACACACAATGGAAGTTCATATTCATGTGTTCTTTCAATTAATTCTCTTAATACTTGAATATGGTCCACTGTACTGAATCCACTTCGAAATCCAGCTTGTTCTCTTGGTTGAGCTGCATCTAATTTTTTCTGCAGGCGATGTGTTAGAACTTTTGTGAAGATTTTATAAATAGCAGGTAACAAGCTAATTGGTCGGTAATTTTTCAAATCCTCTTTATCACCTTTTTTATGCAAAAGAATTACTGTTGCAGAATCCCATTGGTTTGGTATGTTACCGCTGTTAAGACATTTGGTAAAGAATTTTGCAAGTATGTCTTCTACATATTCTCCAGCTTCTTTTAGGATATCTAATGTAATACCATCATCACCAGGGGCTCTTCCTTTCTTCATATTTTTTATTGCAAATGAAACTTCTTCTTTTAAGATTTTAGGAGCTGTTCCTTCGACTATTTCAGTGTCTTCGTTTAATCCACTGTTACTTTCATATAGTTTTTTGTAGAATTCTTCAACTCTTCTAAGTATTTCTTCCCTATTTCTTGTTACGGTGCCATCCTCTCCTTTTAATGCAATGATGTGTTTCTTCCCAACAGATAAACTTCCTTTAACAACCCTAAGGCTCTTGTTATTTTCAATGGCTTTCCTTACTAGCTCACAGTTGAATTTTCTTATGTCTTCTTTCATGCTTTTGCGCAGAGTTTTACAAAGTTCTATGTACTCAATCCTGGAACTGGTATTTCGATTGTCCACCTTCATATCTCTTCGCCTTTTCATGAGCTGTTTCGTCTTCTCAGATAATTTGCTATTGTGCTTTTTACAGGTTACACCACCAATTTCCCCAGCAGTTTCAACTATTGTCTTAACAATGTTTTCATTTGCTTCTGAGATATCACTTTCATCAATAAGTCCTTCCAGTGCAGAAAAGCGATTTTTTAATTCCAACTTGAATGCCTCGGTATTTACTTTCAGTTTCATTAGATCCACCCTCTTACTTACTTGTTTCCTAATGAGCTTCTGTCGTTCTAATTTAGTATTTAAGTGCACTTTACATCTCACCATTCGATGATCACTTCCAGTATTAAATCTGTTCAGTACGCTGCAATCTTCAATAATTGATTTCTTGTTTGCCAGGATATAGTCAATTTCGCTAGTTCCC
>QLNU02015003.1:75622184-75646607 GCA_006491805.2 Dysdera silvatica
ATTTCAAAATTTAATTGAAGGATTAGTGTTTGAGGATAATGATAAACATTTGCTTTTTTATGTCTTTTTAATAAAAATTTCTCTTAAATAGAAAGGAATCATGCTTATAATTTTTTTCGCTAGTCAGTGAATAAAATTTAAGAATATATTCATATTGCATTTTTTATGGCATAAGAACGTCTGGACTATACTATGCTAATAATTTTACCATATTTGTCGCCATATAGCCCTGATGTTCATGCGCCATAAAAAATCAAAAGAAACAAACAAACATATTTAACTTTCTTTCGGCTACTTTTATGATATATTTCAGCTATACAGGAAATGAATAAACAGAAAAACCTTGATTAGGTGTGCATTGTGAAAATGAGTTGATGCCATATTTTTTTTAATTTGTATAAAATCATGCAACAATTTATACAAATCATTTTAATATACGGTTCAATATTTCATATATTCATGCAACAAAATCCAAAGCATAATAAGAGATTAGTCAATTTCAGTTTTATGCGCGAATTTAATATTTTTGCACAAAATTAAAGTAAATAATTTGTTAAGGCAGCCCTTCTAATTGCTCTTAACAAAATTGACGCAATTGCTGCCACCGGAGGGAAATTTACAACGGTCTGATAAGAGTTATCGATCCATTGCCTTTTTCTCCCGTCCTTGATTTTCTATTTTATTTTTAGAATTGGAGTAATTACCGTCTTTTAAAGTCAGGCTCGACTGTATCTCAGATAAAAATAGAGTAATCGCTACGTGATTTATCTTTTGAACTAAACTGTAAAGAACAAATCTGATCAAAAAAGGAAAACTATTCACTGAATGTACATTGCGTGGGATGGAGGGTGCAAGGTGCAAAGAACGCCATTCATCTTTGACAACGTGACATGAAGTATATTGCTCCTCCATATCTGTTTTTTGATCATTTTCTGAAATAAGTGTCGTTTTCCTTTTCTCACTTTTTATAGATTCAGAATTTTTCTTATAAATGTCCAGCACTGAAATGAAATTTGATATCTTATTTTATTCAGTAAAATAATGTCAATTACTCACGTTTATCGCAGCATGTCTTGAAAGAAGGATATCTCTTATATTAACAAAATCAGAAAACCCCGAATCACATGATTAAACTGTTGCGCTATAAAATTATGAACAAGCAGAAAACACGTGAAATATTTTTTTGATGCGTGTATGTAGTTCATATATCCTCATCAAATATATAGCCTGCAACTTCATTTCCTCATTATAATACCAACTCATGTAATAGATTTCCTAACAAACCGTTAAATCCAAATGATACAAAAAAAATTTTAGAAATATCGCCATTTTTAAACATCGAATTTTAGCAACAAGAAGATATTAAAAGTTTCCTTTAATATCACCTGGCCTAAGGAAAATATATGAATATACACGTACGTACGTACGTATGTATGTATGTATGCATGCATGCATGTATGTATGCATGTATGTATGTATGTATGTATGTACGTACGCACACACGCACGCACGCACGTACGTATGTGCGTGCGTGTATGTATGTATGTATGTATGTATGTATGTATGTATGTATGTATGTATGTATGTATGTATGTGTGCGTGTGCGCGCGCGCGCGTGTATGTATGTATGTACGTATGTATGTGTGTGGGGGTGCGCGCGCATGCATCCATGCATGTATGAACGCCTGTCGGTGTGTGCGTGCATGTATGTATAGACACACACACACACATATATGCACATACACAAGCATTACATACTCAAAAGTCACAAGACACTTTCGATTTTAGACATGTTTCGAATTTCTCTAGAAATTTTAAATAAATTATTTTTCAACTCCAGTTATGTAAAAAATATGCCAGGATTCACACTTTCAAGTAAAGATTCAATCAAGAATAAATTTAGGAGACCGACAGCTGATCGAAAACATATATATTTTTAATCACCCTGTATCACAAAAAAGTGTAAATAATTCCCAACTTTCAAAACAGATTTTGCTTGCTATACGCAATAGTTCTGTGCATTTTCGTAAAAATCGCATATATATCCATAAAGGTATGATCGTTTCTTTGAAAAATTCCATTTTTTTTTCTCAAGTTTTTTGTTTATAGGATACAGAGTTAACGATAAAATTTCACGAAACGTACAAAAAAATTGGCAACTTAAAACAAAAATATTATACTGAAATTTAAAATGAACAGGACGAATATTCAAAGAGATGTGAGTAATTACAGGTAATAATTTTTAACTGCGCATGCTCAAAATACAATTTCTTCTTTCGTAATTCTAGCAAATTATATATGGCAACTTATTTAAAAATTTTATTTGGATATCGCAAAAATTTAAAAAGTTATCAAAACTTCAGCAATTTTACTATCCATATTAAAAATCATTTTTATACGTTATTAGTTTATTTTTAATTTCGTGCAATATCTAAGATTTTCATATCATTAAAAAAATGAAAATCGCTCTGTGCAGTAAATAATTTCACCTATAACTTGAGTGATTTAATTTACATGTGATTAGTTCGTTTGTTTATTCATAATTCAGTATTGAAATTTTCTTAGCATCGGTAAAATATTAAACTCACGAATCTATTTCTGTCATCACTGTTTTCAGACAATAATAATAGTTAAAATCATGTGCTCATTTGTTGCAAGCCACACCCATGTAGATATGGCTCACTATCAACTATTCGAATATAATTAAGCTTTGCATTGAAGGATTACTTTCTATATTTCTCTAATTAAATATAACATTTACTATCTGCAAACCACAGTCTATGAGTGAAAACATACACCAAATATCATCTACACATCATCTTACATTATCACTTGAGTACAAAGCATCCTGTTTTTAAGATGTGAGTTTGATAATGATATTCAGCTATCTTAACTTCACTTCTACTTTGGGCATTATTAGTATGCTTTTTTGGAATCTAGCGACAACAGGGTCCATTTTTTTGCTATTTTTTTCAGCCTCACATAAGGTAGAGGTCCGTAGGATTACTTTGCTGTTTAATTGCTGATTAATTGCGGTTTCTACATTTATAGATTTGGTTATCGTTCTATGACGGATTGCAGAACGATGGAGCGGTGATAGACTCCATAATATCACCGATAGATTATAAGTTATATCAGAAGGGTTTTAGCTCGTACGTCAACTCACGTGGATTGTTACCCTGGAACCTTATCGAAATTGAGTCAGAAATACCAAGATACAGATGAACCATGTAGACAGCATGTCTCTACGTTACACAAATTATTTACAATCACATAGCAAAATAACTTAAATTGTTACGATTAGGAATTGACATTATTATTATAAGACATTATGAATGTCCATCATGGGCAGCGTGATCATCTCGCTAGGAGTCCTACCGAAAGAATGTCTTTTATTGGTGTTCGCCTCATCGTCTCTACACTCGCAATCACTCTTATTGGCTGTTCACCCTTTTCATACGCAAATGTTCATTGGTTACCCCTTTAATATTAATCAGCAATTTGTTGTCTAGTTACGTGTTCGTGACATCACACTCGGAGGGTCGTAATCACCATGTCCAGTAGGGGCACTTATAAGCCGGAAATGTCTGTCAAGGAGTTTGAAGAAATACAATTAAGTTATTTTTGCGCCGTACCGTGTTGTACACTAAACTCAATCGTCGCCTGCAGCCAATATCTTTTCCATCGTCGGGAACAGAGCGAACCGCTGATGAGTCGGTCCATCTGGATTCTGGATGGGAAAAGCGTATGTGCGAGGAAACAAAATGGTGAACATTAAATCATGATTAAACCTTTTGGAAATGTGGGTTCATGTATCAATGATCGTTGATTAATGAGTTCCTACAGGTCTGTTGTTCACCTCGTCATTTTATTGCGAAAAGTTAATCCTTTTATGAGAAGATAAACCTACACAGATTGGGTCAATCTTCCCAATAATAACAATAAAAATAAACAACAACATTTATGTGAATGAAAACGTTTTTGATCCTTCATCTTCTCAAGAGATAATCATTCATTCACCTGTTGATATTTTCAATCCTTTTAAAGCTGAATAATCAACGGTAAAATCGTCTTTGAAACAAGAAGGAAGTAGTTAAAATTTTGTTCTTAATGATATAAATTTAAACAGTTCCAATTTATTATCATGTTATTATTCATTTCATTGCCACATAGCCAGAGTAGAAGCATCCATTTATAACAAATATTCTGAAACTTCTTCGCATCTCTTTCAAAATACATTTTTAGAACATTATTTCAGAAACTAATTTATTTTCAAGTTATTTTTTTTATTTACAAGTTCTAATAATTGCTTTAAAGGAAATTATTTATTATTTGACAGTTTCCTTTTAACTTTAAATTGCCTTTTGATTGTCTGTATCCTACTCGCGTGAAATATTTATGTTTCCAAATGCATACTAATTATCGTTATTGAAGTTAAATTTATGAATTTACGTAGCAGTTGCTCTAATTTTTCTAATTATGCAAGGTTTGTGAAAACATAACTAAAATCTAATTTTCTTTGTTAGTTGTGCCTCATCTTATGTTATTCATTGAATATAGTACTAAGCAAAACTAAATTCCGTAGATTTGCTTCACTTTTCAAATGCAATATCCAATATAATTTATGTCAGATTTTATAGAATTTTCTTTCAATTAACCTCCTAAACAATTTTCTCAAATTAACAAACAATTCTCTACTTTAGCATATTAATTTTAGGTAAATGGGTTATATTAATTTATCAGAAAAGTATCCCAGAAACTGTTGATCATTTTGACATTCGGCACACCAAGCATTCGCGAAATATGCTTTTTTTTTCCCCCATGTAAGTTGCTTTCCCAACTAAACAAATATCCTTGCAGAGAAGCTGCTACAAGTAAATGTAGGCGCTAATCAGCACGACAACAGTTATTAGGCAATTCAATGAAGTTTTCATACTTTCATGCAATTTATATCAGCCTAAGTTCACTTTTACATAATATATTTTGTATTCAAAAGCATACTAAATAAAAATGGAAACGGATTTAACTTTTAAATGGGCATATTGGTGTACATATTTAAGGATATTTCTCATCAAAAGCAAAATATATGCATGCCAGACAATTATTTATACAATATTTCATACCTGCCAATGAAAGTACAATAATTAACTGTGAGTATAATTTTGCCTTATACCATATCGCACCAAAGATGATTATTGTGCTTTCTCACTACATATATAGTAAATAAAATTACCCTAACCTCACTATTTTTTCAGTATTCAAGTTTAGAGTATATGTATTATCAAAAATGCAATTCTTAGAAGTTATAATAATAAGGCTGTGCCTGTATATGATGCATCATGTAGTAACATATCTATTTGTAAGCATCTATGGAAATGACTTAAAATTGCTTGCGTCAAAATCGATTTTTTATCCTGATGTTATTTATGCCGATTCTTTAATTAAAAGATAAATACTACTTTAGAAACAAAAATATATTTCTTAAAAAGAAATAAATATATTTTTAAGAGAAATCGCGATTTTCTGCTTTTGATGAAGCGAGAGGTTTTATTTCGGATCCCAAAAAAAAACTTAATTGAAATAACAGAATAACCCTTCTAAAAGTAAATATGTTCCAACTTTAAAAAATACTGAAAATATTCTGGAAGATGGTGCGCTTATGCACTGGTTAAACATAATAAATATATTAGTGCTGAAACATTTAATATTTTTATGAAAACCAAACCCAAATTTTGGATAAATTGTGCCCTATTAATAGGTTTATGGAGCACATGTTCATGATTCAATTAGTAATTGAATATAACGTTCAATGCCCTAAGTACTTACTTGTTCCTGGCGCTGATGAAGCTGCTACCAACTTTTTTTGACAATAACTACAATCCAACAGGCAGAAATCACTATTATTTGTCTGCAAAGGGTCTGGAGGTTTTGATACTGCCATATCACACGACACAGAAATTTAAAAATGAGCTAAATTTGCTAAAATTTTCCTAGGATTGTCGGCCACATTTCAGAAATTGTAGAGTTCAAAATGCCATGCTGAGTGGGCTTTCAATTACAAACGTAGGACTTTACCTTTGGGGTGCAATGACGTAGAGTGTGAGCTCAGGTGGAAGATTCCTTCTCTCACCACGATCTCATGTGATATGATGGCAAAGGAATACACATCGGCCTTTGAGGTACCTTCTGCCGGCGGGTTGCTCATGCGCAGGAGTTCCGGAGCAGTCCATAACTTTCCTGTGGAGAGGAAAAATCTAGTTAAAAAAGTACGTCAATACGGAGAAAATCCAGCAAGTTCCACGCAAGCAGTTGCAGTCAGTAATTAATAATTTTGTAAACATCAAATATGACAGAATATTGTCGATTTCGCATTTTGTAGCAGCGCAGAAAGACTTTAAGCAACAGTTTCTTGAAGGAAATCAACATGTGATAGAGGAAGGAAACGTAAAGTAAAGATAGGATGGCAGTATTACGAAAGATAATGAATTATAATTGAAATTAAAGTTTAGCACAAACTAGACAATAATTCTTATTAAAATATTTTTAAATTAAGTTACTGCGTTTGCTATCATTAATTTAAAATATATAATTTTTCATGAAATAAATAATTCGAAATAAAATCATATTAAAATGAAATGGAAGCAGCATTTTTATTTATGTTCATATGTTGATTTCTAATCGCTTCAAACTTGAAAACATTTCTTTTTAACTATTATAATTATAAAATTAGAAAGAAGTATCTCTTGTATAAATGACCCTCTTTTTCTTCTATGAAAAAACAAGCTCTAGTTCAAGCTAAACCGTGGAATTCACAAATAATAGCCATTTTGATTTCGCATGAAAAATTGCAAAAAGCATGTTTAGATGGCTTCATGCTTGACCAGTTGGCAGTTGTATTCACGCTGAGAAGGGTAATAATAACTTACAAACATTAAACAAATTAAATTTTATTGCTTTAATTATTTTTTTTCGCATTGTTTATTTTAGTAACAAAATATATACTGCATTTTCCACCTGGGCAGCGTAAGCTTTGCCAGACTTTATCCATTGTTGTCCAGGAAAACAAGAACTAGTATTTGCTAACAGTTATTATTCTGTTTTGTAAAATCCTTATCATAATTATTGCACCTACGTTTTATACATGTTCCTGTTCAACCGAAATAAAGTTGCACAAAAATGCGAAGAACAAGAGTATCTTTCCTCTATTCTGGTAGCCTATCATGTTTGGGTAACCCAGAAGGTCCAGTTTGATTCCAGATAAGGACGCAGTCTAATTTTCTTGTACACAAAAGGGCTTTAGATAGAGTTGAAGCATGGGTATATCAAAAATATTAAGAATTTTACTTCCCCACGAAAATTTATAAAAAAATATGCATCGGTTGCTTCAGGTTTTCACCAGTTGGTAATTGTGTTAACATCGGGGAAGGTGATAATATCTTATATACCTAATAAATAGTTTCGCATGATTCCCTGTTTTTCTGAATTAGTATTAATACTTTTCTCTTTGTTTTTAGCATTCTTTCGTTAGATTAGTGTTAGTATTTTTTATTTTATTAATATTAGTACGCTTATTGGTTAGTCCAATAAGATCAAAAGTTTACGAGTGCCTTTTATTGCACTTTTTCTTGGAAATTTCATGCATCGTGATTTTTCTTTTAAGGGACAAATAAGATAACACCTTTAGACTAAAAAATTCGTTGACCGAAATATGTGTAACCCCATGAAGTCTTAACTTGGACTCACAGGCGTAACTTAAGAGTTAAATATAGCTTAAACTAGAGGGCCAAAAAACACAAAAATCCAAATTATGTAGAAAAAGAACGATTTCGCCGCTTTTCAAAAAAATAATGTGGGCGAGCAAGTGACCCCTTGCCTTCGGCAGATTACGCCGAAAACTAACTTCATTAAGATGAAATCACCGTTAATTAGAATGACGTCATTGTACTTCCATGAATTAAATATATACATATATGTATATTAAAAGTTTATACATTTATTTATATTCTGTAAAAACTACCATTAAACACCGTGGGCCGCCGAATTTTTTTAACTTACAGGAGAACATATACAGCATTTGCTCGGGTCCTATACGTGAGGTGCACTATTTTTAATTGCATTATTTTGTATACTAAACTTCACATAATTACTTAGTTAATTAACGCAAAAATACTTTTTATTTATTTTTGTATTGGGTAATTTGTAATAGAGCAAAAGCTTTTTAAAAAAAATTTTGTGCACTGGAATTAAGTACCTCAAATTTATTTATACTTTGAATTATTTTGAAAACTAACGAAAAGAGATGACAAATTTCATTTACTGTATAAAAATTGGTGCCAAATTTTTGCAAAAAATTTTAAATTTTAAAATTTCTCGGGCTATTTGTCTTCATTAAGTAGCGGACTTGTGTTAAATTTAAGAAATAAAACCCAAAATTAGCATATGAAACTTATAGTAAATTCAAGGCGTTTAAAAAAATGGGAAGTAAACTATTCAAAAATATTTGCATACCAGGAGATAGACCTAGATAGATAGAATTATATATATTTAATGAACATATAATATATTAATATATAATATATATTCAACATATAATATATTTAATATATAATATATTTAACATATAATATATTCAACATATAATATATATCTAACATATAATATATTTAACATATATATATTCAACATATAATATATTCAACATATAATATATTTAACATATATATTCAACATATAATATATTCAACATATAATATATTCAACATATAATATATTCAACATATAATATATTTATAAACATATAATAATATATTCCGATGAAACATATGCCCCAGGAGAGGCATATGTTTCATCGAAAAAAAGTGTTTGTTAAGCTAATTCAATTAGATTTAACCCTTCGCATGCACTTTCCATTCACCAAATGAAATATTCTTGGCTTAGATGGGCATTGGTATTAATAAGAGAAAGGGATAGGACAAGGCAAATAGAACCGCAATATTTGCGTTGTCTCAATAGTCTGACCTCCAGTCTACCGAAACTCAGATGCACATGATTAATTACATAGCTATTCGGACAAAACGTATAAAAGCGTCCTTTATCTTAAAGTTTTAAAAGCAAATTGTAGAAATGAGGCTATGTCTGTTTGGTTTCGTGATCCTAAAGGTTTCAGCAGCTGGATAAAAGACTTGTCAGTTCAAATGAGTTTTGGGTATGAAAGAATAGAATAGAAATGGATAGAAATAGATAAATTTACCTTCCCGACACTAGCACTTAATGGAACACACGAGCTAAAATAGAGGACACGATGAAAACTTTTATCGCATCGAAGAGTGGCGTAGCTGAAACTCATTTGCTTAAAATGCAGAAAATCTGAGTTTGAAGCTGGTTGATGTGGGAGCGTTTCTATGTTTCACTTATCAGCATTTCATGTCATGCTTTCTTGGGTAACGTAAATTTGAATCTTTTGTCAACTTCTAATTGTGTGAGAGGTAAATTATTAATTAATTCCTTGATGCCGCAAGGTCTGCTTAATTCGAGCTAATTAAGACCGAGACCTTTTCGGATTAACAAATTTTCGGATCAGCTGAAACCTTTACTACAGAAGTTACTGCAAGATATAATTGTTTGATGTGCATGCGTAACAGACAACACACGACTGAAAATTTCCATTTTTTTATGGGAAATTTCAAATAGTTGGCAACACATATTGCTTTTTGTTTCCATCTTATCGGTACGCTGCAACGGCAGCCGACTAAAAAACAAATCGGATTAACCAGATTTTCGGATTAGCGTAGTACAGATTAACGAATATTTGTTCTAATTTCTTATTTATTTAAACACAATATTGTTTATTAATTACTTATTAATTACTTATTACCTACTTATTTGCTTATTGATTATTTAGCAACTACTTTTTAATTATCTATTAATTATTTAGTAACTACTCATTAATTATTTATTAATTACTTATTAACAATTTATTCACTACTTACTAACTACATACTAATTACTTATTACCTACTTATTAATTACTTATTAACAATTTATTCTTACTACTTACTAACTACATACTAGTCTTATTTATTATTAATTAATGTAATTCTTTTATTTGAAACTATTTCTTAATACATATACACAGTAGATTCTGATAATCTGGCCTCAGACCCTGGCCTAAAAGGGGCGGGATTATGCTTCTCTGTGACGTCATAGGCGGAGGATTTAATAAAAATAAACTAAGTTTATTTATTAATTTTTGACGATCAATCATTCCTTTAGGCAAAGATTTACCTAAATAGGGAGAGTCTGCCATATTTCATACGCTTATGTTCAGATAATGTTTACAAAAATGTGAGTTCAAGAACTTGAATATTAGATTTAAAAAGAAGTTATTTAGAACATATCCATTTTAGAAAATTTCTTGAATCCTTTTACTAGAAATTTAGCAAGCTAGAAACAAAATACTTGTGACTTATGTTAGCTGCCGAAAATCTCGACCATTAGTTGTTCCACGCTAACCTTTTAGAGATATTGAACTCGCATGATGGTCTCCTCGATGGTTTTCGAGTTAGGGTGCGCTATCTTATTCGAAAAATGTGAACAAATGGCATTATCGACGTCGTTGAATGTCATTTATCCCTGACGCTAGTGCAGCGATAAACGACAAAGTCCCTGCCGCTTGACTTCCCTGGGAATTCATTGAAGTACCACCGGATTCTTGACAAGGCTGCTGTCTCTGCATAAAATGGAAATTTAGGATAGATTTTGCCGGAGCCGACATACTTCACTATATTTTGGAAGTCTAAAGTGATAAGATTTGCAAAGCGAATTACAGTAAAAGGTTTTCTTCGCAGAATCATTTTATATTACAACATTTCTAAGTCTACCTTGATGAAAGAAAATGGATTCAGAAAAGAAACAACTTTTGTGGACATTCAGACATTATAAAACGAACTTTACGTATAGACGTTTGGAACCATTTTCTTTAAGCAGTTTCTCATCGTAAATTTAATATTTTTTGTAGTTAGTTGCTTTCGCCGTGCCTATATTTGACTATGTCTGAATGTGGATACTGAATAATATATAGAGTAAAAATATTTTGAAGGAAACCTTTGATTATTCTTATTAAATCGGGAGACAAATGGTTCTTGATTTAATAAAAGAATATTTTAATTTTGGAAGATAAAATAGCGTTAAATCAATAAATTGTACATGTAAAATAATCACTAGGTTAATAATTTTTATTGAATTTTAAAATGGGTATTATCATTAATTTGAAAATTGGAACCCATAGTTTAATGCAGTGTCCCTGTAATGACAATGCAAAAACCTATATTTTGCATTTAATACTATTTTATAAGAAGATACATCTCAACATATCATGTAAAAAGTAGCACACATTTAAAATTTTTATCTTACTTTTTTAATTGCAATTTTAATAACATATAATATCCTAAGTTATGCCTAATTTATTTTCTTATCCGGAAAGTGCATTGTAGTCAGATTTTAGATTTAATCTCTTTTTCATTTTTAACATCGGTATCTGACGAGTAACGTGATATAAAAGGCAGTCTATGGAAAAGTTTATGTGAATGGCACATAAGTAAGAAATAAATACAAAATGTGTGTTATTTGAAATATTATACAATACAATGCATATATTTTATACACGCTAATAAACGTAATTGGATCTAAATGTTATTAATATTTAAATTTCCTTTTTACTATTAATTAATTTATGTACTTTTCACAGGGCTTGAAATTTGAAAATATAAATTATATATCAAGTTAGTGAAAACTTCGATTTTCCGATGTCGACATACTTAACATGTTCAAAAAATATTTTTGAAATCCTTCTACATATATTTTAAAATAGTTAATAAAATAGTATAAAACTATTAACCTAGTTCATAGCCTTGAAAGCAAAATTTTCTGGTACAACGGGACTTGAATATTCTAATAAATATATATAGATTGAATATCCTTATATGTTCAGAAATGTAAATAGGATATCGAAGAAATAAATTATATATTATATCTCATTCATTTATTACTCCATATTTGCATGCATCGGATATTTTCTTTACCGAGAAGTAAGTAAATTTAAGTAAAATTTTAGTTTAAAAAAGTACAATAAGTAACCTTTATTTAGTATAATTTAATCATGGAAATAATCGTGGAAAGAGTAAATTGCCCGTGCACTTCACTATAATTTTTTTGCTGCATTTAAATGTACGATAAAAATTGTTCGTAAATGTTACTTTCTTACGTAAATTCTCAGCCGAAATTTATAAACACTGTTTTCTATCAATATACTCCATTGTCCTTTATTATTTCATATGTATGTATATATATATATAAAAGAGCCTATTCATGGGCAGATTTAATATTTTGCCGCCCTTAGGCTAATTTACCACCACTAAGCTATTTTGCCCGCCCACTTCCTCCTAATTAGTGGTAGGAACATAAAAATTGTTACATTCAATATACGCTACAAAAGTTTATATTAACAGTAAAAATGTTGAAAAACAAACTCATAAACTGAAACATAAACATGAAACAATATTAACTTATATTGAAGTATTATTTCTTTTTGTATATAATAAATCAAATTCAATTTTATTGAAATAAATTTTAATTTTAGCAAAAAATAAAAGCCTATCGAACACTGGTATTTAAATGGAAAGCATGACGTCTAGCTTTCTTCTCGGCAAAACATCTGATTATATCATCGTATGGTATTGATTCTGTTATATCAGACTTAATACACAAAATTTTTTCGAGCTAGTCTATGGCCTATTGGGCCTACTAAGCCTATTAGGCCTACTAAGCCTATTCTCATACATACTCGCATATATAATTAGCTTAGTATCTATTATTATGTCATCAGGGATCGACAACTTGCGGCAAACCATACACAAGAATGGCTTTCACTCACGTCTATTACACAACTTAGAAACCTGGTAAGAAAAGAAGATCTCCACTTCCAACTGCAAAAATCAAGTCGTCAATGATAACCAGGTGATAAGATTTGTCATCGTATTCAATCACTATCTCTTCTATACACACCTGGATTTAGGGTTTCCAAAGTTCTTTTTACAAAATTTTGTCCACCTGATCAATTAGTTTCCAATTAAAGTAAGAACCAATTTAAGTTGGAAATGTTATTTTATATTTTATTTATCAAAAGTGATCAATGATGTAAGAAAGGGCGTGGCACAGGTTCCACAAGTTCTCCATTGGGTAGCAAAACACATTACTTCTTCTAAGGCTGTATCACTTAATTTTCCTTAAAGAGACTTGAGCTCCGATAAACACTTGAGCCTCCCATGGATATTGAATCACTACGTTACTGAATATGACTATTTCATGTTTACCAAATTTGAGGTTTTCACCTCTCTTAAAATTGACGATAAATTTGGCACATCATTTTTATATAAAAATCGGTACAAACTACGTTGTTATCCTTCTATTTTATAATTTTCTTTAATTGTTTATGAATGAGTTCAAAACGTTTGTAGAATTTTCCGGATTTCATTATTTGACTATTTTACATCATAATTCATTAATAGTCCTTCAGTCAGTGGGCATGCTGAAGAACCATAGGAACACATTTTTCTTAAAGAAAGAAATGCACGCAGAAAAAGACAACTTCACATAAATGGACAGACACAGGTCAGAAAAGTATCCTCTTTAAAGAGAGAGATGACAGTAAACAAGAGACATTACATTGAACGACTTCCTTGACTGGGAATTTTTATCGAACTGAAGAAACAAAGTAACCATATCTGAGAGATGTCCGTTAAGAGAGGCTTTACGGCAATGAACACACTCACTTTTCCAATAAGCGTAGCTATCCATTTTATCAATATCATCAGGAGTTTTCAAGACGTGCAAACCAAAATCTGTAATCTTCAGGGCAAATCGGCTGTCCACCACACAGTTCGACGATTTGAGATTCCCGTGTGTCCTAATATCCGTACTATGGAGATACGCCATGCCCTGAAAATGGAAAAATCAATACATTGATGAGACACGCATAAAGACATAACACACACACGTATACGTGATGAAATCACTATAATTTAGCCACGCACGTGAGTCTCGCATCTGTGCTATTTCTGTTCCTGTGCTTGTTTCCTGTTTGCAAGTTGATATTCAGAGATCTTTAAAAATTAATTCTTAGCAAAGGATGCAAAAGTAATGCAATTCTGGTACAATTAAGTTAAAGTACATATAAGTTATCAAAAATATTTACACACTTTAACTACCTTAACATAAACACATGGCGACAAAGAATGTGTTAATGTTATCAGTAGTTCACGCTATACGTAACGTATAGGATCGCATGACTATGGCTACAAAATTTGACGGAGATCAGGAAAGATTTCATTTTAAAAGTGGTTCACGTTTAGCGTGTTCACGTAAACAATATTCGACTATGGGGGAAAGCTCATACATTTTATAATCACATTAATATTTGGAAAAAGTGTATCTTTAAATTTAAATTATTATTGCTCAGCCGTGAAAATATTCTAAATACGTGGCGAATAACAAAAAATCGTAATTTTTAAATAGAGATTTATTGATGCGGAAAATATATAAATGTGAAAATAGTTTTTCGCATAATTTATACTCTGTTTTTTATTTTTAAACATCATTTATAAGTAGATACATAGAGTATTACATAGAGTATACATAGAGAATACATAGAGTATTGAAATCAGGATGAGCATTGGGAAAAAGCGATTATCATCATTGTCTCAAAGATAATTTGATACTTTTAAGATGAATTGACGAATTGGAGCGGATTTTATTCGTCGCATATAATTCTGATATGAAATAATGCTGTTTGATATACAATTAATAACTCAGCTACGTATGAAATTAACAATATAATTGCATATGAAATTAATGACACAACTACATATAAAATAAATAATAGAATTATATTTTCATTCCCAATCCAACACTTGTCTATGTCGTCAACTTAAACGCTTCAATATCTTACCACTTTCCGACATTTTCTCATGCCAAAATAAATTATGCGACACTTTTATATTTAGGCTTAGTTGCGCCTCTCGAGTTGCGTATTAGCCCCAAATATTTGTATGAAAGGTATAAATTAAGATTTGCAAATTTATGATCCTTTAAATGCAAGATCATCTTTGATCTTATGAAGAACCGTTGGCTTAGATACAATATACAGCAGAAATTATTGAGGGTTCGCAAATTAAAACCATTCATTTTTCTCTTGTATCTTGATATTTCTCCCAGGAGGGATATTGCATATAAATATATTTCGTGGGCATTCACTTAATTAAAATTTATATCCTGGCATCCGAGTTCCGTTACTTGAATTCCACATTCTCAAAGATTCCGGTTTTCTGAGGTATGTGAAACAAAGGGTTTCGGTAAAAGGATATTTTTGACAAGGTTGTTGAGGACATATCGATTGGGGAAGTATTCTAAGTCTAAACGATAAAATTAAACTTCAAAGAATTTTCAGCAAAGGTGTTTCCCTTTTCGCAAATAAAGCAAGTTATTAATTATGTAACAACGGCAATTCCTCTACTTCAAGAAATATTTTATAACATATTCCATAATTCGCACCATAACATATTTCTGCTTAAAAGACAAATGACCATAAGAAGAGTCCAGAAAGAATTATAATTAAAGTGCTCAGGCATATAGACAAGTCGGGGCGAGCAAGGGCGTGGCGTTAGTTGCCCCATCGAGATATTTATATATATATATATGGAAAAATCCCTGAATGCCCTGAGCCCCACACGCCATTTGTATTGCCCTCGTTGCCCCCTTCATTATGAATACAGGCCTGCAAATGTTAATCTTTCGTACATTGCTCACATTAACATTTTGAAATTATCAATGATTAATTTACATTAATACGGCACACCAAATATATACAATATAGAAATATATAATTTGAAGACGACACTGCGCACTATTAAAATAATAAAGAAGGCAACAAACTAACACAGTTAAATAATAAATTTCCTATTTTACTGCTGTTTCGATAGCACTTGGCAATTTTCGGTAATGGTTAGAGCGGCAACTGATATAACACAACGTGCAATGCCAACCAGTGTTACAAACGGCGGTTACAGGTACAATGAAAACGAAGGATAAAAATTAATCAAGCACATGAGTTAGGAGAAACGTCTCTGGTAGCAGAACGTAAGTTTAAAGAACCGTCTCTGGTAGTAGAACTTAAGCTTAAAGGATCGTCTTTGGTAGTAAAACGTGAGTTTGAAAAGAAACGTCCATGATAGTATAAAATTATTATGTATGGGATGAAATACACCGTGAGTCACCAGAAACATCTGATGAAGAATTATTCTTCGATGTGGGGAGAACGTCCTTCCAAAAGTGTAAATGAAATTAGACGGCAACTTATCATCAACGGCGTTATCTGCATTGGTGATTATTTGTATGGCCTCAAAAAATTGAGAAGGTTAGTAGAGAGATAACTTTTTGTATAAGATGCCCTTTATGAAATAAAAAAGAACATGATATCTTGTGGCTTCTTGTAGCAACGCAGATAACACCGTTAATGAACAGTCGCCGTCGCATTTCATTTCTCCCTTTTGGAAGAACTTTCTCCCCACATCGAACAATATTTCTTCATAAAATGTTTCTACTGACTCACGGCGTATTTCATCCCATACAGGACAATTTTATACTACCATGGACGTTTCTTTTCAAACTCACGTTTTACTACAAGAAACGGTTCTTGAAACTTAAGTTCTACTACCAGAGACGTTTCTCTAACTCATGTGTTTGATTTATTTTTACCTTTCGTTTTCATTGCACCTGTAACCGCCGTTTGTAACACTGGTTGGCATTACACGTTGTGATTGTATCAGTTGCTGCTCTGACCATTACCGAAAATTGCAGAGTGCTATTGAAACAGCAGTAAAATAGGGAATTTATTATTTAACTGTTAGATTGTTGCCTTCTCTATTAGTTTTTATATCAACATAATTATTGTAATCAGAATCAGTAATTAATATATTTAATCTTACTTTCACCAAGTCATGCATCAATGAATATCTAAACATCCAGTCAAGAGTAATTTGATCATTTTCCAATATATCCTGAAAATATAAAGGCAAAGAAAAGAAAGAAATTTCTATAAACGTACGAAAACTAAGGCGGAATATACGTAATGGAACTTCAATGAGTCGAAATTTCTTGTAAGTTGTAATAATAAGAAATGGCTAACAAAATATATAGTTTATTTTATACATCTTTAAAGAACATTCTCCCGCCAAATTTTAATGTTATTTCACTCCATTTTTTGTAGGAATGCGTTTTGTAAATATAAGTTTTTTTCCGTTTTTTTTCTGTTTTGGGTCTTACCCAATAAGGGATTTTTCAAGTATTACGTAAGCAATATTTTGGCCATTTCAACCCCCCCCACCCAGTAAGCAAAAATTAACATTGGCTAACATAGGAAAATAAGCATAGCGGCACCCTCCCCCCCCAAAACGTGCTTATGTGGTACTTCAAATCTCCCTAATAGGACTTCATATAAGCGCTTGTGCTTATTCCATGTCCCTGCAGTTGGTGGTAGAGCGTTCACATAGCGTTTCATTAACCCGGTTACACTCCCAATGGTGCGCAAAAAAAGGAAACTGTTTACTGACTAACTGCTTATTGGACAATTGGTGTTCGTTCCCTAGGTCCCAGGAATTTGGTGTTCGTTCCTTAGTTCCTAGGAAATTGGGATTCTTGGGAAAAGTGTGTTCTGGCGCAAAATGTCCTTTACTAACCTTGCACCGTAAAACGCAACCAAACAACCTTTTACTTTATTAAATCGTTTAACTTGTCTATAGGAAGCCCTATATATGCTCGTAAGGGAGTAAATGATTGTCGTCTGTGGCTTAGTAGGTAAAGCACCTGACCGGCAATCAGGAGGTCGTGGGTTCGGGTCCCACCAGGCGCCGGAAAATCATTCTTTTCTTTACGAGTAATTTAACATCTACTGTTGCCACATCATTGGATGATTTGAAAACGTGTTGATTTAATAAATAAACATCTAAAACCTGTAGTTGCTTTTATTTATGCAAAATAAAGAAGAAATTCTGTGAAAATTTGTCTTGTTTTCTTAACGCAAGTTCTTAATTTATCTTAAAAATTTGCCGTGTATTTCAGACAGAAAAAGAAGAAAGCCAACCACGTATTTATCGTTTAATATTTAATGAATTTTAGTTGAGGCGACATAAATTTTATTGGTAGTTTAATAAATTTTATAAAACAGTTTTCATCTAGTACGCATGAACAGTTCAACCAATAAACTATCAAACGATAGATTTCTTAACTTTCCAAAAGAGGTAAACAACAAATTATTTTTAATTATTGCTTTGTTTTCTCCTTCTTATGATATACAAGATACAGAATTCTTAGCTCTTTAATCACTGACGCATACTCTCCACTGACTACAATTCTTCTTCGTCATTTTGTTATTTCTTTTCATTCTGAAGTCTTCTTTTCTCCATCCAGTCATCTTTGACGTCGCCTTTTTTCCTTTCTTCTCATTTGGCTCTTAATATTCTAACTATTATAGTCTCTCCCACATTCCTTCGATATATCTGAGAAATCTATATATTTCTTCTTTCATTTCTGTCACAGGCTAGAGATCATTATACAGATATAACATAATACATTTTTTTTATTTCCACGTTCGCAGTTTTTATTATAGACATTCCAAAAATTTTTTTAAAAATTAATATTTCTCACACCCACGGCAATTCTTCATCTTTGGTAGTTTATGTCTCGATTTCATATAAAACTTCAGATCATATTATTGTTTTGGAGATATTTAGTTTTCGGTAAATAGTTTTGTAGGTAGTTTTGGTAGATAGTTTGGTAGATAGATAGTTTTGGTAGATAGTTTGGTAGATAGATAGTTTTCGTTTTATTTTGAGAAGTTATCAAATTTAATAATTTTTGGAACAATTTTTTTTCCGTATTTGGTATCATCTTTGTACAAATTTTATTGCGTTCTTTTATAATGTCTCTTTATATTTAAACTGCTGCAGTCGTTCATTTCCACTCTATTTCTTCTCTTTTTAAGTCTGCTTCTCTTATTCTGAGACCATCTTTAATTTGTTTATTAGTCTCGAATTTTTATTCTTCCCAATATTGGTTTCGATTTAAAATTTTTTAATAAATGTTTCCAAATATTTGTTAATGGTTTTAGAAATGTCAACTTAAAACTTAGAGAATTTTTTCCATTTTAATAATAAATAAATAAATAAATAACCAAAATGGATTGTTTCTATAATAAATACAATAGAATATCATAATTATTATTTCATTAGAATCAGTATTAAATTATAACACAACAATATTAATGCACTTCTGATTTAAAATTTTCATATGCATATTTAATTTATGCCAGGAATTTCATTTCTAATATATATGTCAGCCTATCCGATTCGGGCTATTGTCTTGAGAGGAAACACAAAGAAATAACATTGCGAACCGTTCATTTCATTCTGTGCTGCAATTTAAATATAATTTCATTATTTATGACAGTTACCTGAAGAGAAAGGACAATGCTGGATTTACAATTTGGTCCAGAGGCTCACTGTTATTGAAATTTAAGCGTTATTTTAATTTCAATTTATTAATAAATGTCTGAGGAATTTCTACTAGTGATAAACTCGAATATTTATGATAATTAACAATAACGGAAAGCTGAGTATTGCGAAGATCACATTCTGTGAAGGTTTATTCTATTCTTTCCGCCTAGGGTACATAAAATCTTTAATTCGGTGCCTGGAGGCGAGAGCTTGCGTTAGTAATTAATATTATTACTTATAGAAGAAACAAAGCGAAGAATACAATGATTGACTAGGTTTTAGTCAAGCCAGATGAAAACCATTGGCAATTTAAAATGCTCCTGTAGTATAAGTAGTTTTCCATGAGTCTCTGCCTGTGACATTTCTTGGGATTCGGTGTTCTTTGTAGGCCGTTCTAGCCCGGATTGGGCCTCCCTGGAAATAGTTGAGGATTCAACTAGTAAAGATTAGTAAGAGTGATAGAAAGAGGCCCTGAAGTCGAGCAAGATTGTGAAAAAATTAAGTTAGAAGCAAGATGAAAGAGTAGGTTCGGAGGAGGGTAATTGAGTTACATTAGAAGAGTCTCTAGAAGAGGTTTAGGTTGATGGGCTGCCTGGAAAAATTAAGAGAGGATTCAGACAATCAGAGGATAGTTACTAAATGGAGAAGTTTCATCATCCTTAGCGTCGTCAGAGTTGCTCCTTCTAATTGGTCATCGTCTATTCTGTACGTCCGTCGACTCCGGCCTGCGGTTGGTTCTCTGCTAGGGAGATCTGCCCTTGTGATTGGTCAATCGGGGGGGGGTCGTCTGCTGAGGTCTTTTCTGGTCATCTTTTTCAGGGCTTCCATTCTCCAAGGTTCAAGTTCGTTTTTCAAAGTCCATTTTCCGTTAGTGTTTCTTCAAGTGTTCCAGATTCCAAGCTTCAAGTCCAGGTTTCAAAGTCCAATATTCATTATTCTTTCAAGGACGTTTCAAAGTCAGGTTCGTGTCGGTTGCCAAGGGCGGTTGGGGAATAGCGATCACCTGAGAAGTGGATAATCTTGCAGATGACAAGTCGATTTTTTTCATGATCCCATTCGAGTTGTGGGAACAGTCCTTAATGAAGTCAGGATAGGTTTTTCCTTGAGTTTTCCACCAATCTTTAGCAACGTACGCATCTTATGAGTAGTTTCCGAAATTTTCGCCTATTTCTTCATAAAATTTTTACTATTTGACCTTGTACAAATCGATGATTTTATTCTCGAGTTTGGTCCACATGTCTTGTCTCCTGTAAATGATGGCTCTTTCTTCCTCTTCATTCATGTTATAGATTTCTTCCGAGTATTTTTTCCTGGTAAAGATTTCTCCCATACGAAATATCGTCATCTTAGCTTAGGACATCTGGTGAGCTGGATCCATTTGGATCAGCATGTCTCTGCGAGGGCGGTTTCTTGGTTTCATTAATGTAGGTAATGTTCTAGATCTGGAGATTAGCTACTTTGTGGAGTAGGAGTGAATTAATCTATTAGGGAATAGATCACATTTAGAATCCTCTAAAGCTGACCTTAGACGATCGATAACAATGTCATATCCTGTAACATCATTATTACTTCCAAATAAAGTTTCTCTTGCTTAATTACTCCTTCATTATTTTTCTACCTTACTGGTGATTTTAAATGAAAATTTCAGATAATCTGCAAGATTGAAAAGTAATGTAGGAATAAAGAAGCAAAACTTTCGAGATAATGGCCCAACAGACAATGACAGTAGCACCAATCGCGGAAGGTCTGTTTATGGATGCAAAACAAAATGATGAAATCGAGCTGACGCAAAATGAGAGTTGCACTATGTTTCGTTCAAACAATATTTCTTGCATCAATGTCTTAAACGTATGAAATATGACAAATTAAGATAGGAATTCTTGAGTAAATCTAACAACTTTTAAACTAAAATTATGAATACTGATGTCTTATTATTCACAAAATGGAAGCTTTGACAAAATACTGGTGTTACAAAAGCTATTTTTGGCATTACCTGCAAGCTCCCTCTAGGGGAATATTCTGTTACTAAATAGCAATGCGGGGGATCCATAACGGCTCCTATGAATCTGACGATGTGATCATGCTGCAGATCTTTCATCTGAAAGCAAATAAAATTCTAATTTTAGAAAACGGAGATGGATAATTTCCGCTATATCGAACATAGGATATCAAGATTTGAATAGATATTTCTGGAAGAATGGATCTTGCGCTTCCGTTACAGGACATCTTAAATGCTTTTATCTTCAAAAGCACTGTTAAATTTTCTTATATGATCCAGCCCCAGGGAATTCCACGGGATCCATTAAAGCAGACTATGTCCATGATACCGAGGAAATTGGTAATGATATTTTAAATATTTGAAGACTCAGTTTTAAATGGAATTTTACCATCCTACGTCAAATTATAATTCCCTTTGTTGTAATTCCTAATTAGAAGAGCGCGAAACTTTCTCATATGCATAATAAGGAGCAATTTTCACCTACTGCCGAAATAGTGTTAATAATATTAATTTCATGAATATATTTCAGGTGAATGGGTATTATCAACGGATATTTTGTTATCTAGAGCTTTGAGATCCTTTGTTTACACATTCTACATACATAGAATTAATATATATATATATATATCATCATCATCATATTCAACCATTATCTATCCACTGCTGGATGAAGGTCTCTCCAAATGCTTTCCACACAAGTCTATCCTGGGCCATTCGTTTCCACGTCACCCCAACCTCTTTTCTTATTTCATCCACCCATCTAGTTTGAGGACGTTTTCTAGGTCTTCGGTGGTCTCTTGGAATCCAGTTCAGAATTTCTGTTGTCCATCGTTGATCAGTTCTTCTTGCAATATGCCCAGCCCATCGCCATTTCAGTCCTTTTACTTTAACAATGATGTCCTCTACTCTAGTTTGCTCTCTCACCCAAGTGTTTCTTTTTCGATCTCTCCTAGTTATTCCAAGCATGCACCTCTCCATGCTCCTTTGCGTTGTCTGTAACTTTCGTATTGCTCCAACTGTTAGACTCCATGTCTCTGATCCATAAGAGAGGACTGGCAATACACACTGGTTGAAGACTTTTCTTTTTAGACATAAAGGCAATTTCCCCTTCAGGATAAAACTGTTTCTTCCAAATGCACTCCAGCCAAGTTTAATACGTCTGTTGAGTTCTTTCATAATGTTGCCATCCATTGAAATCAGCTGGCCAAGGTAAATATATGAATCAGCAATTTCTAGCTCAGTGTTGTCAACTTGTATTTTTGTTTCCTCTACAAAATTATTGAACATGATCTTAGTTTTTTGTAGGTTCATCTTGAGTCCAACTTCTTCACTTCTAGTTGAGAGCTCTTGTACCATGTCTTGGAGTTCTAATGGGTCCGTTGAAAAAATAACAATGTCATCAGCAAACCGCAGATGATTTAAATATTCACCATTTATTTTTATTCCCTTGTTATTCCAATTTATCAGCTGAAAAATCATCTGTAAAGCTGAAGTAAAAAGTTTTGGAGAAATGGTATCTCCCTGCCTCACCCCTTTGCCAAGTTTGATAGTTTTGGTATCTTTATGTAACCGAAATTTTGCACTTGCATTTTTATACACACGTTTCAATATGTCAATGTACACATCCTCAATGTCTGTTGATCTTAAAGAGTTGATGACTGCTGATGTTTTAATAGAGTCAAAGGCCTTCTCATAGTCAATAAATGCAACACACAATGGAAGTTCATATTCATGTGTTCTTTCAATTAATTCTCTTAATACTTGAATATGGTCCACTGTACTGAATCCACTTCGAAATCCAGCTTGTTCTCTTGGTTGGGTGTGTTTGTGAGACATATGATGGCGTGGCAAACAGCGAGATAAGGTTTTTGGCTCTATCGCGACAGGATGCTTTGTTGCTGGAATTCCATTGGTTTGGTGTTACCGCTCTTAAGGCATTTGGTAAAGAAATTTTGCAAGTATGTCTTCTTTCATGTTTTGCGCAAGAGTTTACAAGTTCTATGTGTACTTAATCATGGAACTGGTATTTCGATTATTATTAGTGTGTAACTCTTTGATTTCTTCATAAAATTCTTCAACCTCTTCGTCGGTATGGCTTGATGTTGGTGCATATACCTGTACTATTTGAAGTTGGTATCGCTGGGTTAGTTGAACAACAAGCCTCGCTGCTCGATCTGATGTACTTTCAACTTCCAGAAGACAGTCTTTAATTCTTTTGTTGATTAAGAAGCCAACACCACTTGTTCTTCCAGTTTCCGTTCCTCTATAGTAAAACAAATGTCCGCTTTTCAGTTCCACCAACTCTTCACCTTTTCTTCTAATTTCACTGAGTCCTACAATGTCCCATTTGATCTTGTCTAGTTCCTCTTCCAATTCCTGAAGTTTTGCTTCAGAAGCAAGGGATCGTCCATTAAACGTAGCCAAGGTCAATAACAAACGGCAGCCTGGGCCATTCCAGTGATTCTTAGCACCCCCTGCTTTCATGCCACACTGACCGCTGCCTTGATCAGGAGCACTCCAGCACCTGGAGACTAGGGGCCATGGTTTCTGGTGTGTCAACATAATGGAGGAATTAGCCATAATTTCACCACGCTGGCTAAACGGGTTGGTGAATTAGCCCTCCCCTTCCGCCTTTCTATCCGTGTAGCAAATATTAATTTGCCACATAAATAGAAAGCTCAGCCTGCACCACTTGAAGGCGGGGTAGGACACTAGGTTACTGGCCTGGCCGGTTCCACACATCGTCACATACGTTCAGCGTGTGGGTCTCCTTCCAGTTAGATACCAGCAACCCTTTTGCAGGCCATATATATATATGAG
>QLNU02015003.1:75646707-75660947 GCA_006491805.2 Dysdera silvatica
ATGTTTTATGAAAGGAGGCACAGTACACACTGCTGTTTGTATGCTGCATAATAATTGGAAAAGTTGTCCTCATTGGCAGACTGTCTTTCCATACGAGGTAATGGCGAAGCCATAGCAAAGAGACACTGCTCCTGTCCTCCAATGCAATGAAGTATGAAAAGATGATTCTGATGCTTCGCGTAATTCCAAGCATCGAGCTAAGGCAGGGCGAACCTGATCATCAGGGCATACCTGAGAGCACACACTGAAAAGAATTGTTTTTAAATATTTTAAATGTTTTAAATGTTTCACAATTGCAAAAACTATTAATGCCTAAAACCATCGGTAACCAGAACATCATGTCGAAGCAACCATTCGCCGAACATTGTTTCAAGTAGGCCATAGAAGCAGCGGACCATGCGTTATTATGGCTGTCAATGGAAAATAGAGAAAAGGAGTACAACGACTGACCGAGGCTTACCATGACTAGTAAAATTTTGTCACTAGTCTAACGTAAAAGGAAAGGTTTCGTGAACTACTGTTTCCATAATCAAGTGCAGTAGACTTAAAGATTTCCCTTGATAAAGGGGACAGGAGTACTGGAAACGTTGTTGAATCTTTTTTTTATGCATTGGACTAGTAACTAAATTTTACCAGTTGAAATCAGGATCGTTACCTCTAATTTTAAAAGGAATGCGAAATTGGATTGCTAATGAATGGAGTAAAAGTTATATGGTCGGATAGATTCAGGTGTTGTTCATACTATGGCGATAACTATTATACTTCCTGAAACTATATCTTGTGAATTTATTTTTTGGCCATCTGATAAATTTATTATAGTGTATAATATAATCAGGATGTGAAGCAAGCAACAATAAGCCATAACTCCATTCGTTCTTAGATGTCAAGAGGCCCACTAGTTTAATTCCAGTCGGAAACAAAACCAGTTTGTGTTTATTTTTTTTGCTACCATTCAAACGTTGTAATCATTTCTAATGATGCTTCAGTGAACTTTAGTTTAACAATAGGACCTGGATGTCAAATTCACTATAACTATTTCAGTATTTGACTCCCTAACTAACGATCTTAATTGCATAACTATTTAATTTTCAGAAGGTGAATTCAGATGGCGTAATTACCATATGATTGTACTCTTCCACTACGAATACTTTGTGAAGTTTCTTGAAAAATCTGTGGATTTGCTTTGAATGACGCATAAAATGTTGGAATTTGGCTTTCTATTCTAACCTAATAGAAATGAAGATTGCGAACGATTTTACTTTCTCATAAATTATCATTTAATAGAATAATTAGATGCCGTTTAACTAAATCAATTGTCCACAAATATTTAAATGTTTTCCCCATGGGCTTTAAGAGACTAATAATTAATCCAATTACCAACCTCAACCAGCTAATTTTAAAGTGGCGGAGAAACTAATGTTTAATATGCACGTAAACATAATTAATTAATGAAATTTTCTGGTTTACAGTATACTAAAAGCTAATTCAATTAGTTACCTAGATCGTCAGTCGCACTCTTTTAAATCACACTCATTACGAATTCAGTTAATTATATGTACATATTAAAGAATTGAGATATGCAATATTATTTGACACTTTTCGACAACTGCCTTGCATATCTAAAATGTTCGAAATAAGTCATTTAAAATTCAAATAATTATCGTAATTTAATTCGTTACAAAAAGCAAAGTTAATTAATTTATCTTAATTTTGTCGAATCATATTAATATTTCATATCAATGAGACATTAAGGCAATTTAATGTTACTCAAGGTGGTGTTGCATTCTGCGTGAGTATTAAAATAGTGTCTGGGAATAACTACAGCCAACAAATTAAAATTCAATGTTTTCCCTCATGTGTGAATAACTTATGATTTTATATGTGTTCACACACTTCGCAGTATAGGCTCAGGACGGGCAGTGCCGAGTACTCAAGACTATCTTTGTAAGTTATTCGAAAGTTGTATCTGTACTCGAAGGAAAAGCTAACCTGCTACGACGACCTATTCACACCAGTGAGACGAGTATTCATTCGCCAATTGGCGAAAAATGAGATAGCCCTCAACATTATTAGGCTATTTATCGCCTAATTTGGAATGCAGAAAAACGCGGTTGCCAAAAGTACAGGAGCCAAATTTCTCGCCAAGCAAACGAAGTCCTCTGACTGGTCAGTTACTTGAATGACGTCAGCGCTTGCTATAATGATTCTTTTTCCTAAATTTAATAAATACCAGATTTTAATTACACAAACATGCCTATGTTTTATGTATTTGAGCATTATTTTAATGTTTTATGTCCGAAATGTATCTTCTATTAACTCTGTTAACGTAAGAAAGGGCGAACTATATTGCACTGGCGGAATGATATAGCTCTGCACTTTGTCATTGTACAAGGTTATCTCTTCCGCAAGTATAGGAACTTCCCGACTGTTGGGTAGGCGTTGGAGACGATCTTAAATCGTTCCAGGCATTTATGCAGTGCGTTTACAATTAGTCCTGTATATAGTTCATTCGCCAACAGTTTACTCATGGCACCTTTAGAATTCAGGGGATCTGGCATCACAAACGGGTTGGTTCATTACAACAGAGGGGAAGGCGTCATTTCATAACTGGTTGTTCGCGTACGTTTGTCTGCGCGAAAAAACAGTTATGAAATGACGCCCTCCCCTCTGCTGTAATGAACCAACCCGTTTGTGACGTCAGCTGTCGTGAATTCTAACCGTACCATAGGTCAGCTTTCGGGGAACGAACTATGTGAAAGAATTACAAACTTTTCAAGAACCTGATATATTATTTTTGTAAGATGTAGGCTATTCTAAGTTTGAAGATGGTGTAGCCTACTGTACTTTTGTTAATTCCTATTATATATTCTTTTTTTTTTGGTTGAGATTTTTGTAATGTTTAAAATTTTTCAAATTCCGTTGTGGATATATACGCACTTGTACTAAAAATTTGTAAAATATTTTTCGGATTGTTAAGAGTTTCAGAACCATATTACTCTTTATAATATATTTAAAATTCACAGCGAGCTGTCTTCGTTATTTCCGAAAATACTAAATAATAAATGATGCTATTTCCTTCTTATTTTGCAACCATTGCCTAGACTCATATTTTAACATCGAAATGCGCCTGTTTCAGCCTTTTATAAATGCTAAAAATAGATTTACCAGCTCCTTTTCTTCATTGATCTTAGGGGCTCCCCTAAACTAGGTTAGAAAGACAACAAAGAAAACTTTAATTTGTGGAAAGAATGTCTAGTGTTTTTAAATGTTCAATGAAAATTCCCAGAGCTAAAGCTTAATTGTTCTCCGAATAGGCAAGAAAAAGTTTTAGCATTGAATAAATTAAATGTAACGAAAATATAAAACAATTTTTCACGTAATTTATAATTAAAACTCCGTAAAATATTTTCAGTCAATTCTATTTCCAGAAACTTGAGATATGTAAAAGTGATTTTTTATATTATCATCTACTTGTGTTTTATCTAAAACTGGGCGAAGATTATACAACAGAACAGCTGGTAATGATGTTCTATACAGACACATTTCTAGTACTTTTATTGGATTATATAGCTAAGTAATTGTCATTTGATATGTCAAAATCATAGGAAATTGTGTTAGAAACGCTGCAAAACTCCATTAACTATCGACAACCAATCATCCTTAATCTTACTGAATCCATAAACAATAATCAAATTATGAGCCACTTGTAGAAAAGTCGATGGTCATATTGGGAAGATTTTTTTAATAGGAATGAAGGTTTTAACCTCCTACCATATTTGCTCTAATAACAATTTCTTATTAAAATGTAAGCATTTTTATATATTTTAAATACTACAAAACGAACTTGTATACAAATTAAAATAAATAGTTCATACCATTTTAATTTCTAGAAGTAGTGGTCGACATACTTCAATTTTGGTTTTCTGTGTAGGTTTTAATATAACCACCGTGCCCTAAAAAACACAAAATTAATATCAGGAGATATATTCGTAGGAAACATAAAAAAAACTATCTGTAAATAGAGTGTATATAATTATAACTATTAGAAATATAATTTCCTGTAAATTAAACCGGTTCTACTAAAAAATAATGAGATATTAATAAAGGGACCCGAAATAAGTGGGCCCTACATCTCGTCTCCGACATTTCGCCTCCAGTATTTTGCCCCGCAGACATTGCGCTCCCCCAGACATCTCGCCCCTGTAGATAACCAGTAAGCAATATAATATAAGTAAATAATACACTCAGTTTTTTAACAGTAAATCCCCCGGTAATCCGAATTTCGCTCAATCGAAATGACTTTCTGTAAAAGTACAATTTATTTTTTTAATTATTGTTGTTTAAGTGGACACACGTTCAATCTTTTTGTTTTGGCAGAAACACTCACATAGTGAAAATTATTCATAAAGAGCTAAAGGTTATCCGAACAAAGGCTATCCGAAAATAAAGGTTAATCCGAACTTCGCGGAACCGAAATAATCTTCTATAAAACTTTCGATTTATTGTTTAAATGGACGCTTAATAAAAAACATTATAGAAGGTTATTTCGGTTATTCGAAATTGGATGGATAACAGGGGTTCGTTATGAACGATTTCCACCATGCGAGCCAAAAAACATCGAACGAGTGTCAACTTAAAAAAAATGATCATTAAAAAAATAAATCTTATAGAATGTCATTTCGGTTAAGCGAAGTTTGAATAACCGGGGTTCTACTAAAAATTGAGTGTATTATTTACATATTTACCTAGCCTACATATTATTTACAAAGGAAGAGATATCCAGGAGCGAAATATCAATGGAGCAAAATGCTATTGGCGGAATACCGGGGGCATGATGCTAAAGGCCACTTTTCCGCAAACCATCAGTAAATGATGTTAACCTTTGCAAATAGTATATATATATATATATATATATATATATGGCCTGCAAAAGGGTTGCTGGTATCTAACTGGAAGGAGACCCACACGCTGAACGTATGTGACGATGTGTGGAACCGGCCAGGCCAGTAACCTAGTGTCCTACCCCGCCTTCAAGTGGTGCAGGCTGGGCTTTCTATTTATGAGGCAAATTAATATTTGCTGCACGGATGGAAAGGCGGAAGGGGAGGGCTAATTCACCAACCCGTCTAGCCAGCGTGGTGAAATGATGGCTAATTCCTCCAATATGCTAATACACCAAAAACCATGGCCCCTAGTCTCCAGGTGCTGGAGTGCTCCTGATCAAGGCAGCGGTCAGCGTGGCATGAAAGCAGGGGGTGCTAAGAATCACTGGAATGGCCCAGGCTGCCGTTTGTTATTGACCTTGGCAACGTATAATGGACGATCCCTTGCTTCTGAAGCAAAACTTCAAGAATTGGAAGAAGAACTTGACAAGATCAAATGGGACATTGTAGGACTCAGTGAAGTTAGAAGAAAAGGTGAAGAGTTGGTGGAACTTAAAAGTGGACATTTGTTTTATTATAGAGGAACGGAAACTGGAAGAACAAGTGGTGTTGGCTTCTTAATCAACAAAAGAATTAAAGACTACCTTCTTGAAGTCGAAAGCACGTCAGATCGAGCAGCGAGGCTCGTTGTTCAACTAACCCAGCGATACCAACTTCAGATAGTACAGGCATATGCACCAACATCAAGCCATACCGACGAAGAGGTTGAAGAATTTTATGAAGAAATCAAAGAGTTACACACCAAAGGGAAACAACATATCAAGCTCATCATGGGGGATTTCAATGCAAGAATTGGACAACAGGAACAAGGAGAGACATCGGTTGGTAAATACGGATATGGGGAAAGGAATGAACGTGGCGATCAACTCATCGAATTTGCAGAAGCTGAAAATCTTAGCATCATGAATTCATTTTTTAAGAAGAAACCGCAAAGAAAATGGACATGGAAACACCCCAATGGAGGAACCAGCGAAATTGACTATATCCTGGCAAACAAGAAATCAATTATTGAAGATTGCAGCGTACTGAACAGATTTAATACTGGAAGTGATCATCGAATGGTGAGATGTAAAATGCACTTAAATACTAAATTAGAAAGACAGAAGCTCATTAGGAAACAAGTATGTAAGAGGGTGGATTTAATGAAACTGAAAGCAAATACTGAGGCATTCAAGTTGGAATTAAAAAATCGCTTTTCTGCACTGGAAGGACTTATTGAAGAAATTGATATCTCAGAAGCAAATGAAAACATTGTTAAGACAATAGTTGAAACTGCTGGGGAAATTGGTGGTGTAACCTGTAAAAAGCACAATAGCAAATTATCTGAGAAGACGAAACAGCTCATGAAAAGGCGAAGAGATATGAAGGTGGACAATCGAAATACCAGTTCCAGGATTGAGTACATAGAACTTTGTAAAACTCTGCGCAAAAGCATGAAAGAAGACATAAGAAAATTCAACTGTGAGCTAGTAAGGAAGGCCATTGAAAACAGCAGGAGCCTTAGGGTTGTTAAAGGAAGTTTGTCTGTTGGGAAGAAACACATCATTGCATTAAAAGGAGAGGATGGCACCGTAACAAGAAATAGGGAAGAAATACTTAGAAGTTGAAAGTACATCAGATCGAGCAGCGAGGCTTGTTGTTCAACTAACCCAGCGATACCAACTTCAAATAGTACAGGTATATGCACCAACATCAAGCCATACCGACGAAGAGGTTGAAGAATTTTATGAAGAAATCAAAGAGTTACACACCAAAGGGAAACAACATATCAAGCTCATCATGGGGGATTTCAATGCAAGAATTGGACAACAGGAACAAGGAGAGACATCGGTTGGTAAATACGGATACGGGGAAAGGAATGAACGTGGCGATCAACTCATAGAATTTGCCGAAGCTGAAAATCTTAGCATCATGAATTCATTTTTTAAGAAGAAACCGCAAAGAAAATGGACATGGAAACACCCAAATGGGGGAACTAGTGAAATTGACTATATCCTGGCAAACAAGAAATCAATTATTGAAGATTGCAGTGTACTGAACAGATTTAATACTGGAAGTGATCATCGAATGGTGAGATGTAAAGTGCACTTAAATACTAAATTAGAACGACAGAAGCTCATTAGGAAACAAGTATGTAAGAGGGTGGATTTAAAGAAATTAAAAGAAAATACCGAGGCATTCAAGTTGGAATTAAAAAATCGCTTTTCTGCACTGGAAGGACTTATTGAAGAAGTTGACATCTCAGAAGCAAATGAAAACATTGTTAAGACAATAATTGAAACTGCTGGGGAAATTGGTGGTGTAATATGTAAAAAGCAGAATAGCAAATTATCTGAGAAGACGAAACAACTCATGAAAAGGCGAAGACTTATGAAGGTGGACAATCAAAATACCAGTCGCAAGATCGAGTATGTAGAACTTTGCAAAACTTTGCGCAAAAACATGAAAGAAGATATAAGAAAATTCAATTGTGAGTTAGTAAGGAAGGCCATTGAAAGCAACAAGAGCCTTAGGGTTGTTAAAGGGAGTTTGTCTATTGGGAAGAAACACATCATTGCATTAAAAGGAGAGGATGGCACTGTAAGTGAAGTAAGTAAGTAAGTAATACTTTATTCCTTGTTATTATGTACATCAGGAGACCATACAAACGGTTTGCTTGGGAAATGGAAAGAGAGCAGTAGCGATACTGGCTAACAGGGCTCAGAAATAGGGAAGAAATACTTAGAAGAGTTGAAGAATTCTACAGAAAGCTGTATGAGGGAAACAGTGGATTAAACGAAGACTCTGAGATAGTCGAAGGAACAGCTCCTAAAATCTTAAAAGAAGAAGTAGCATTTGCAATAAAAAGTATGAAGAAAGGAAGATCCCCTGGCGATGATGGCATTACATTAGATATCTTAAAAGAAGCTGGAGAACATGTAGAAGACATACTCGCAAAATTCTTTACCAAATGCCTCAACAGTGGTAACATACCAAACCAATGGGATTCTGCAACAGTAATTCTTTTGCATAAAAAAGGTGATAAAGAGGATTTAAAAAATTACCGACCAATTAGCTTGTTACCTGCTATTTATAAAATCTTCACAAAAGTGCTAACACATCGCCTGCAGAAAAAATTAGATGCAGCTCAACCAAGAGAACAAGCTGGATTTCGAAGTGGATTCAGTACAGTGGACCATATTCAAGTATTAAGAGAATTAATTGAAAGAACACATGAATATGAACTTCCATTGTGTGTGGCATTTATTGACTATGAGAAGGCCTTTGACTCTATTAAAACATCAGCAGTCATCAACTCTTTAAGATCAACAGACATCGAGGATGTGTACATTGACATGGTGAAACGTGTGTATAAAAATGCAAGTGCAAAATTTCGGTTACATAAAGATACCAAAACTATCAAAATTGGTAAAGGTGTGAGGCAGGGAGATACCATTTCTCCAAAACTTTTTACTTCAGCTTTACAGATGATTTTTCAGCAGATAAATTGGAATAACAAGGGAATAAAAATAAATGGTGAATATTTAAATCATTTGCGGTTTGCTGATGACATTGTTATTTTTTCAACGAACCCATCAGAACTCCAAGACATGGTACAGGAGCTCTCAACTAGAAGTAAAGAAGTTGGACTCAAGATGAACCTACAAAAAACTAAGATCATGTTCAATAATTTCGTAGAGGAAACAAAAATACAAGTTGACAACATTGAGCTAGAAATTGCTGATTCATATATTTACCTTGGCCAGCTGATTTCAATGGATGGCAACATTATGAAAGAACTCAACAGACGTATTAAACTTGGCTGGAGTGCATTTGGAAGAAACAGTTTTATCCTGAAGGGGAAATTGCCTTTGTGTCTAAAAAGAAAGGTCTTCAACCAGTGTGTATTGCCAGTCCTCTCTTATGGATCAGAGACATGGAGTCTAACAGTTGGAGCAATACGAAAGTTACAGACAACGCAAAGGAGCATGGAGAGGTGCATGCTTGGAATAACTAGGAGAGATCGAAAAAGGAACACTTGGGTGAGAGAGCAAACTAGAGTAGAGGACATCATTGTTAAAGTAAAAGGGCTGAAATGGCGATGGGCTGGGCATATTGCAAGAAGAACTGATCAACGATGGACAACAGAAATTCTGAACTGGATTCCAAGAGACCACCGAAGACCTAGAAAACGTCCTCAAACTAGATGGGTGGATGAAATAAGAAAACAGGTTGGGGTGACGTGGAAGCGAATTGCTCAGGATAGACTTGTGTGGAAAGCATTTGGAGAGACCTTCATCCAGCAGTGGATAGATAATGGTTGAATATGATGATGATGATATATATATATATATATATCATTATTATATCAGACTATGGCATTTGAAATGCATAACCTCCATATTGTTTAGATTATTTTGTTTTAAATAAAGAAACAAAAAATATATTAAAGTTTATATTAAGAAATAATAATGTAATAAGACTCATCAATAAAAATCACAAACCCGTGAAATGCGTTGTTCAAATAAAATATATGTTTTATTCTTATGCAAGGCTCAAGGTAAAACACATAAACATATGTATAAAATTAAGCACCTTCGCTAATAAGTATATAAACTAAGTGTACTAAACTAAGTATATGGATGAAATAAAAATACTTATAAATAGAAACGAAACTGGAGTACAAATAATTTTTTGAAACTGATTGGATGAATAAACTACATATTTCAAATTCTCAATTGCAAAATAAATTTAAAATACAGAAACAACACATTAAATTTGATTTTAATGATACGGTTATGGCTTTTCAAGCAACTGCCTGAGAAATAAGCTTCAAACAAATCCGAAACATTTTACGAAATAGATGAAACGTTTTTAAAGGAAGATAACCTCTGTTCAAAATTCTGCTATTTTCGTAAAGTATAAAATATGTATAGAGTTTATGATAAAGTAATCCATTTCTAAAATTTAAAAACCTTGTATAAAGCCGTGTGTAATATTTTTAGAGCAAATAATATTGTTTCTGAAACCAATTTATGATAGATACATGATTTGCCCAAAGAAACGTTATAAGCCTTTGAAGCGGCATGTAATAACACTAAAATGCAAAAAGGAAAAATATACATTAAGCTGGAACATTTTTTTACATCTATATAAAATTTATTAAAAATAAGAAATATTAAGGTCCCTTAATTTGCAGTGTTTCAATGGATCAACCAATTTTAGGTTTAAATAGAAAAAGAGATAATGAGGAGAGATAAGCAGTTTATAGTCTTCCAATTAGGCGGAAGCCCACCATGGCAACGACCAATCGTTTGGAAACAATTGTTTCGATGTTGCTGCCGCTAAACTAAAAAATAAAACCGACCAATCGATACCATCACAGGTAACAACAACAACGTGTTCAGAAATAGTGATTGGATTTGTTCGATTGGGCGAAATATTGCTATTACAGGGAATAACATAGTAGCAGGTATTTCTCAGCAGATGAAAATGTAATACTGGAGACCAGTATATAGATTTGGTACTAACTCACAAAGAAATTATTAATGAACTCTCCCCACGCTATTGAGGGTATTGGACTTTTCCAGTGGTATTTTTATCTGAATATTTATTGAAGGGATTGTTATTTTATGAATGGTCATCCTGGTGATCAATCACAGGTATTGCTATCTACAAATTATTGCCTTGGCTCAAAAATATAGATATTTGAACATAAAACACTGAAATTATATATGGCCTAACCGCATTTGAAGTGGATTGCCAACAATGCAATTTGAGGAAGACTTTCAACAAATTTTCAGCTGAAATCAAGCAGAATTCGATTTCATTCCTCCTGTAAGACTGCACTAATTTAGGAAATATATTTTAGATAGGCTGGTTTCAATCTCAACCGTCGTTTTATCTCAACCCAGAGGCATTTGAGAGGGTCGAGATCAGAGCCGTCATTTTAAAAGAATCTGTTCATACTAGTACATAAGAGTTAGAGCTTTGTTGGAGGGTGGGTTATCTTCTTGGTAATAAAATTTTTCTGTTTCATAGAATTCAACAGTCTAGGAAGCAAATGGTTAACTAAAATACCAATGTAGTTACCCGTCCTTATGTTAGCATGTAATCTGGTCCAAATTCCCATCAGATCAATGTATTCCATGCACGGATTCAAATTGCGGAGCTATAGGTGTGCTCGGACTATTATTAGTAGATAGTGTTTATATTAAAATTCTAATTTAAAACAACCTTTTCAGTGACCATTATTTAATACATTTTATGTAATTTTTCATTCAAGATCCAATATAATCTTAAGACATTAAAATACATTACCTAAAATTTAGCCTCTCACTACCATATTATTATAATTTAATATCAAAATTTCGAGTAAAAATATTTCTAGTCTAAACTGAGACCGCTTCCCGCAAAAAATATATTTTATCGATTAAAATCATTTATAAATTCTGTCCTTTGTATAAAAGAATAAAATTTAAAATTAACGTTTTATAAGAAAATATAGTTTTAAAAGTAAAATATTTCATAACATAATTGCACGAAAGTTTTCAACAGCATTTTGTGGCCTTTTAAACCCGCAAATGTTATATATTATAATTTATAATTTTTAATATGATTATACATAACAGAGATAATATATATTTTCTCTTTATGTTTCATGTTAGACATTAATAAGTTTGGTATTATCTTAGAAGATAATGAACTCGCATAAATATGAATATTATAACAGTAGTTGATAATATATAATTGTTTATTTAAATTTTATTTATTGTATTTCATTTGAATCACGATCGAAGTATTTATAATGGAATGTCCATTGCTTCTCGAATAAACATATTTCAAAGCAATTATTAGAACGTATATTTAAAAAAAAATGACACCCAGTGAGATCGAGCTCTTTACCGATAAAAGAGTCGAAAAGTGCGTACAACTAAAAATTCACACGAAATATTTAATTTCGTTAATGTTTGAATTTGAAAGTAGATCTTTTCAAATTGCCTACAAGTTACCCACCATAACAGCTTAACCATTTCCACAACAAGAACGAGCTCTTTTACCATCAAAAACAATTTTAAAATCAATGGATATTGATTTTTTTAAAAAATTTCAAGTTTGTTTTTTGTTCTTAAAAAGATTAGAAGGTTCGGTTTTCATAACTCGGGGGAATTTGAAATCTTTCTCATGTCTACCTAAATCCTATCAATCACGGGAGAATCTGGAAAAACTATTTCCATCGTTCATTTATAATTTTACGTTATATCTTTGAAGGCGATTCAAGTTTTTATCTCTGTCGTTCTAGTTTTTGGTTTAATGTCTCATTCCTCCAACTCCATTACTTTGCGTCAGGGAGAAACAAAAACGCAGAAAAGAGAAATAGAAGACGCTTGGTCCAGAAATCAATAATTTCGATAAATAGTTATAGTTCTTGTATCTTTCTTAGCTTTCGTACAATACAGTTGGGCCCATACAGTACATAAAGTGACCACAATTGGTGGATTTCTTTATTTGGAGACAAAATAATGGATTCTATTCGATACAATTATCAAATACAATTATACATACAATTTAATCGTTTTTAGCGAACAAGGCTATATTGCAAACTACAAATTTAATAAAGAAAAGATGGCAATTTATTTTCAAAGTGCAGAAAACTCTAAATAGAATTTAAAACTAGTCAGTGATCAATGATGTTTTTCTAACTAAGGCGAAGATAATGAAACTTTTGTATACAACTTTTATTCCGGCTCTTTATATAACTTGTATTTCAGCATTGCATTGTGGTTCGTTCTTGTATATAATTTATGCAAGTTAGATGTTAGAAATTAATATCACCTTAATCGTAAAAGAAACTTAAAATACAATAAAACTGAAGTTGAAAAAAGAAAGCAATACCACTCGTCTTTCCATTGACAAACTGTACTTAAAAATTCTAGTCATCGCAAAACGTTTATTTTTGCTCGTGTGTCATGCTTCTTTTGTTTGCTCTCTTAATTTATGTTTTTTAATAATTATCCAACATTTATATTGCAGCTCTGGTTCTTGGCAAGAGCGGACGCACGGCGCATTGCTCTTCTTTTTCTTTCTTTGTCTTTCTTTTTCACTTTTTTGTTTTTCCTTTGCCTCTTCTTTGTTTTGTCCCCAAGGTCTCTGGTTTTGCCTTCCATCAATGGATAAAATTTAATAGCTTTAATTGTACTTTTCTGACCCCCCCCTCCGCTAATTTCTCCCCCAACGCTGTTCTCTTTCAATGGCCGTGTGTCCATTTCCAAAGAATGTATCAGAGTTTAGGTAATGTTTACTTTTTCGGTGTCCGTGGCTGCCTTTCCCCATTTCTTCTCTTTCGTATTCGCCCTTGCCGTTAATTTCGCCTCTGCCGTTTTGGCTGTTAATCATCACTCTTTACTCCTGCCCCACTTCATAAAATTTCATCTAGGCTCTGCCCTACCTTTTCTATATCATGAAACTCCGCCATGATTCAAACCTCCCTCATACGTTATGATTTGTGGAGCGAGAATAAAACCTCATCATTATGGCTTTACCATACGTTTTCTGGAAATACAGGCTGCAAACCCGGCCAACTTTTCCTATCACCCTTTTACACAAGAAGAAGAAGAAGAAGAAGAAGAAGATGATGATGATAATGATAACGGACAATAGATAGTATTGCGCTAAATATTCTACAATAAAAATTGAATGAACATAAGCACCGCAAACGAAACGGAAAAGCACTGACCGTTTTTTAAGAATCTCTAAATAAGCTTCATTTGGAAATGATTAATAATAAAAGTTACCATCTATCAATCTTTGTATTTAACTTATTGCATTGAAACTCACGTGGTGATCTAACACGTTAGTCATTAAATTTTTAAGAAAATTCAAAGCTGAACAGCATTGTATGTATGTTGCATGCACATATGACTATAGATAGTTTATTTTCCTATCTTTGAATTTTGCATTTTAAGCTGAATTGAGTGGCCAGATATCCCAAGTATTTATATTGACTACAAGCTCCTCGTTATATGCATATTCTACTGTATACAAAAGAATTTAATTCCATCCCTAGAGCGAGAAATTTTAAAAACTTTTCTTTTTATATTTAATGTTTTCTCTATCTTATTTGGAAAGATAGAACGTTTGTTATGAGTCGGTTATGGTCACATATTTAGTATTGACATTGCAATTGCTAAACGATTCAACTTGTTTATCATAGATTTTTCTAGAAGATTACGGAAGGTAAGGAACCAAATGTTCAAATGCATATTGATGTTAAAAAACTGGTGTTAATTTTTTCATTTCACCATTATTGGTTTTAGT
>QLNU02015003.1:75661047-75691056 GCA_006491805.2 Dysdera silvatica
AAAGCACCATTACTTTTGTCGTTACAAAAATACCAAGACATTTCTACTAATTACACAGACGAAACTTAATTCGGAAAACTAATTAATCGTCAACCATAAAAGAAAAGCCATCCTATGTTTTTCTTCCATTTAAAAAATTGAGAAAGCTCAGAAAATCTTGGAGTTTTTGTGATGCTTTCTTTTTAAACTGAAAACGGACGACTTTATTATAAAAGACTATTTAAATATGATAACTTCATTCTTTCTTTCTTTTCTTGTAAGGTTTAATTTAAAATGATCCTAAATGTAATGATCACACATTTGATTAAACATTAACAAGTTTCATAAATGGGTTTTGAAAGAGTATCTTAATACATAGGTGAATATTTCAAATTTCTGGGTATTAAATATATTCGCTTATGGAAATTACCATTATGAAAAATCATTGGCTTATCTAAAAATGTTCACAAATGAACAAAAAGTTAATTTATTCGTTTTTCTTAAAAAAAAATAAACGTTTCTAAATTTCATATATCCGTTTATTTACAAAGAAAAAAAGCTGAACTATATTTTCCGCCTTTTCGAAAAAAGGAAAAAAATGAAATTTACTTTACATGACATAAGAATTTATGAACTCCATAGAAAAATGAAAACACCATTTTGTAAAAAAATCACGGCTGATCTTGCTATGTGAGAATTGTTTTTTTAATAATATTATTATTTTGAAAATGAAAAAAAAAGCGTTCTATGGTATTATTATTTGCTTATTTTAAAGCGACTGAAGTGAGAGGTAATAATGTTGGAACTAATTTCAAAACGAAGATGGAGGGATATGCGTTTTAATATACAACCGAACTTCACTAACGTGAGTATGCACGGTAATAAGCAATTTGTTTGTGTTAAAAGTTATTTTCTTCTCGCATACCATTGGTAGTTACTTTAATCATTGGTATCTGGCAGTTCTATATTATTGGCTGAATGCGAGATATTATCAGTTGTTTCTCCATTAGGGTACCATACAGGCGATTGACATTACCTCACGATACGTGTACGACCAAGCTTATTTGGGAGCTGAGACCAAATCCAGTTCGTGTTAAAAGTAGTTAGGTTATCCGGAAATGATGAGATAGTATTACTAAGTTATTTAAATTTGACGAGGATTCAGGAAACAGTTCGTGTTAAAAGTAATTCACGTTAACGAGATTCGACTGTACAAGAAACGATATGCTGTAGAGATGGATTGCGGAAAGTGCAGCTGCCACTACACCTTTGAAACCAACGAACCGATAGCAACAGTGAAGGGGATAAACTAGTTTCTTGCTTCCAAAATTTCATACACATAAAGTTGTGTATTTGTACTCTGTTACACCAGTTCCTTTTCGTATGTACGATGACGAAACTCACACAAATGTATTCGATATACAAGGATTCAAAGAAGTCAAGCTTCTAAAGAATCAGGCAATGTTGTTTCGTTCCCACTTCCCTGCCAAATGCCTTCCATTATTGCAGGGGACCTGGCTAGATCATTTGCAGATAACGTGGTGTTGGCAGATCCCAATTGCGGATCAACATTATCATACTGGCGACTTTGACGAGCATTTGCACAAGGTATTTGTTCAAAATCAGTGAGAAGACCACGATTCAATCGCTGTCTTTCGGAGTGAAAAATTATAGTTAAAGTGGATGACTGACTCCATGGAAAAGCTATTTCCCCTGTAAAGAATGATTCAACATGAATGTTATATTATATGCATATAAACATAAGATCATTTAAAATAATTCATCAAAATTTTGATATTCCTTCTTTAGTAATTCATTTTTTTAGGGCAACAGGATTTTCATCCATCTATGGACATCACTACAAAACCGGATCAGAAATACATTTTACAGAGTTTAAAATTCCATCTACATCTGATTTCACCTTTTTATATTCTCTAACGCAGTCCCAAACTTCTTGTCCCGCGGAGCTCTTTTTAAACAAAAATTGTATCGCGGAACCCCTGACCCCTTTTCACTTTTAATATGTGTTTTTTTAGGTAGAGCCTATACGCAAGTTAATAGTAATTATAAAATGTATTATATAGTAACTAATGAGAGGAATGGGTTTATTTAGTTTGCATAATTCGTTGATGTTTTATTGAATATAACCTCAAACCATTGGCGTGCGCAGAAAGCTCATGGGAGGGGGTTAGAGAGCTAAAACTCTATATATATTCATATGTACATACAGGGTGTCTCAGCACCAGGGTTGCAAACATCTAGGGTAATTTTGGTACATCTAGACGAATGCCGAGACACGCATTTCCTTATTTTGGCTCTACTTTCATATAAAAAAAAACAACCAAAAAACACAACCAAATCGACGGGGCACTCAGTGTGGGTTCCAGCTTGTCAGCCTTGTTTTTAGTTTGTTACTTTTTAATTTCTTTAAAATATACATGTTATATGCTTGTGTGTGCTTGCTAGGAGAAGTAAAAACTTTTTTTGTTAATTATTTTTAGGCATCCATTTTTTTCATTTCTTACTGATACTTTGCGAAGAATGAAGTTCCGAAGGTTACCATACTAAGGTCACTGATTGTATGGCGTTATTTCTTTAGTATTGGCTGAGGAAGAAATATTTGCATGCATGTTTGCTTTCAAAGTAAAATTACCGAATGAACGATCGAAAACATTTATTCCACGCCTTTTCAAAAACAAGATTTCTTCAATTCGTTTCAACCTCAGCCTGAAAGGCGTTAATGAATGAAAATGGCATGGGATTGGCTAAACTCCAAACCTTAATAACTAAAAAAAAAATGGATTTCCCAGTACTTTCGCATTAACATTTTTTTGCTTATACAAGGAATCGCGCTCTGCAGAATTTAAGCGGTCTTGACGGGACACCTTGTATATTTAAACTGTGGCACTTAGCGTTAAGGAATCAGGTGAGAAATTTCTTTTAGTTAGTTTGTACAATTGACTTAAACAGAAATAATTCAATTCGTGATATTAAAGTTACAGAAAGAGGTTTATATTTAAGTGATAATAAAAAGAGATACAGATTTTTTTCAGTTAAAAATTTAAATGATTTTAAATTATACGAAATTATGACACATTATTTATGTTGAATTTGTTGGTAAACCAAACTTAGGGACTTGAAAAGATGATAAGATACTTCGGAAAAATCATATGACATGTACTGTGCATTAGCGCTCAGTTGGCGCGTGATACCGTTAGCAGACGGGTTAGTCCATTGCAGTTTAGGGAAGGCCGTCTTGGAGGAACTGGTTTTTCTGGCGCAAAAAAACCAGTTTCGGCAAGACGCCCTTCCCTAAACTGCAATGGACTAACCCGTCTGCTAACGGTATCACACACCAATTGAGCGCGAACGCACAATAGTTGATGTAAATGGGGGACCAGAGCTTGCCCACACGTCTCATGTATTGTTATAGTAAAGAAACATGTAGAGAGAGAGAGAGAGAGAGAGTCATGTTTCTTTCTCTCTTTAAACTTAATTTGAAGGATTACAAGACCCCTAGGAAGAACATGGGAAAAATGTTCTTTTTCGCTTTACCTCCTTGTTTTCTATAATTTGCATTTACGTGCAGGGAGTCCTTCTTGTTTCTATTATTCGACACGATTACCACTTTTATAAAAATAAAGTATAATTATACACGAACTCAGTTTTATCATGCCATGAAAGCAATATTAATTTATATCTCAATTGATAACAGTCTTTAAGTTTAATTTTTCTGTAAAGTCCTTCTAAAGACTAGCTCAAATATTAAAGAAAAGTAGGCTATTAAAGGAAGTTTGAATTTACTAATATATATATTGCTACCAAATTACACAATAAGACATGTTATACTTACTTATAGACTGCATGAGCTGCTGCTGGCAATGCCTGTTGCCACTAAGTTCAAAATAATCCTCGAGGCAGTTTGATGACGGAAAAATATCGAAATCCCGAAAACTTAAAAGAATGCTGCAAAACCCGTTGCGTTGAATGAAAGTATACAGACAGTGTTGATTTCCTGGATATCGTCCACTACCATATCCAGTACTGGAAAAATTTCCTCGCGTTTCTGCCGAATAAAATGGTACACAATTTTCGGTGTTGCTTGTTGTTATTCTAGCATTAGCAGACTGATTTGCTGGCGAAGTTCCTGGTAAAGATCCTGGTAAAGAGCCTGGTGAAGATCCGGGTGAAGATCCTGGTAAAGAGCCTGGTAATGATCCTGGTAAAGATCCTGGTAATGAACCTGGTAAAGATCCTGGTAATGAACCTGGTAAAGATCCTGGTAATGAACCTGGTAAAGATTCTGGCAATAGAGAAATTAGTTATATTTAGAATCTTCTGAAATTATTATTATTTTGAATAAATTAGAATAATACTGTTTGTGTGTGTGCACATACAGACGTGTATATATATATATATATATAAAAGTTTTCCTCGCCCATTCTTGGCGGAAACAGGCTTTGGGACGGGCAGAGCGCCATGTTCCCAAGCCTCTTTTTACATCACTTCTTAATGTGCCATGTCTAGAAACTTCCTGACAATGTGACACGTGTTTAGGATTGTGGCTTTTTGTATTTCAATGTAGGTGTTTGGGTCAATGTTGAGTATCTCCAAATTCGTCGCAAGCGTTTTTGGTACTATCCCTGTTGCTGAGATGACTAACGGGATGATGAGGATCTTTTCCATACCCCATATATCTCGTACTTCATGTCTGAGATCTTGGTACTTGGTGATTTTCGTTGTGTAGGTTGTCTGTATGTTATTGGTGTTGGGTACTGCTATGTCGATTAAGTACGTGGTCTTATTCGATTTATCGACGAGGGTTATGTCAGGACGGTTATGTGGGACTGTCTTGTCTGTTATGATTGCTCTATCCCAGTAAAGCTTGTGTGTTTCGTTCTCATGCACGGTCTCTGGCTCATATTTGTAGTACGGGCATTTTTCTGTCAGAAAGCCAGCATTCGCTGCCAATTTCTGGTGGACTATTTTCGCTACTTGATCGTGTCTATGTTTGTAGTCTGACTGCGCAAGGATCTTGCATCCTGCCATCACGTGTTGGATTGTCTCCGATGCCGCATGACAGTGTCTGCATTTGTCGCTTTCTATGTCTTTTCTCTGGATGAATTTCTGATTGTTCCTTGTTGCGATCACTTGGTCTTGGATGGCTAGCATGAATCCTTCTGTCTCTGGCTGGAGAGTGCCTTTGGCCAGCCAAGAATTTGATGCCTTTTTGTCAACGTGTGGTTGTTGCAGGTCATTGTAGTGCCTGCCATGTAATGGTTTTCCGGCCCAAGTTCTCAGTTTCTGTTCGTTGGCTGTTTCCAGGACACGCTCTTCGGTACTACACAGGTTTAGTGGCGTGTAATTTGCATCTGCTTGTATTATGGCTTGGATGAGTGGCGATCGGGGACTCTTCAACTGGAAGTATTGCCTCATGCTCTGGATCTGCTTGTCATGTAAGTCTTTGAGGTCCGCTTGTCCGCGTCCTCCTTCTTCCCGGGGTAGTGTTTGCCGTTCAATTGCCGTTGCAGGGTGTAGTTGTCCGGCTCTTCTCTGGATGGTTCTCATTTTCCGCTGGAGTTGTTCTAGTTCAGTGTTGGACCATTTGATGATCCCGAAGGAGTAGGTGAGCACTGGTACCGCATATGCGTTAATTGCTTGCGTGGTGTTCTTCCCGCTCAGTTTCGTCTTCACAATGCTTCTAAGTCTTTCTTGGAATGCTTGCGTGAGCTGGACTTTGACTTTCTTGTGCTCCTGCTGCCGTTTTTGCATTATCCCTAGGTATTTGTAGGTTTCGCCCTCGTCCAAGGTCTTCAGTAGTCTCCCGTCTTCGAGTTCGATGCCTGGTAAATCTTCTTTGCTATTCTTCTGTATTTTGCACTTATCGAGGCCGAATTCCATTCCTATGTCCTTGGAGAATGTCTCTGTTATACTGATGAGTTGTCGGAGTTGGGTGATTGTTGGCGCGTATAGCTTGATGTCATCTACGTACATGAGGTGGGAGACTTTATGTAGGTTTCTCTTGTCTTTCTTCAGCATGTATCCGTATTTACTTGTGTTCAGCATCCTTGACAAGGGGTTTAACGCCAAGCAGAACCACTGGGGGCTTAGTGCGTCTCCTTGAAAGATTCCGCGGCGGATGGGGATCTCGGCCGTTTCTATTTTACTGTCTGGCGTGTTTAGCTGTAACCGGGTTCTCCATTGTTTCATGCTGCTCTGTAGGAATCGGATGATTGAGGGATGCACTTTGTATATGCTGAGTATTTCAAGGAGCCACGAGTGCGGAACAGAGTCGAAAGCCTTCTTGTAGTCTATGTATGCGGTGTTGAGTTTTCGCTTTTGTTTTCTTGCTTGTTCCAGGATAACTGAGTCGATGGTAAGCTGCTCTTTACAATATATATATATAATGTATATATATATATATGTAATGATATATATATAATGCATCGCGTAAATAGTATATCTTTATATCTTGTTATTAATGATGTACTCTTCTCTGTTTCTGCATAACGTAACTCGTAAAAATTTTCAATTTGTGAGTAATGAAAACGAAAAACGTTGTTTTCATTTTTTATTATTTATTTCCCTTTATTTTACATCTATTTTCTATCTTCTGCTTTTGTTTTACTTTCTTTTCTATTTTATACATTTTACTTTTTCTTTATATTCAGTTTTAGGTTCTATTTCCCCATTTCCTTTTCTTTTATTTCGTTTTATTTATTTCACTCCGTCATTTCTAAACTCCGAACAGATTATCAATTTGCTAATCATGGTAATCCCTATCCTTATTTGGTGCCTATTTTATATTGTTTATTGATACATTATTTACAGTTGAACCTCTATTTAATGAAGTCCTAAACTTCCTCCAAAAATGTCACTAAATGGAAAAAAAGTGTGAAAATTAGCCCTCTCCTGTGCTCCAAATAAATAGCTCAAATTAATAGATTGCTTGTATTTTATGCTGCAAGTAGAGATAAGATTATTCCTAGCTAGCGGACCTACCAAATATGTACCTCTCCCACTGAAATAACGTTGAGTGTAACATTAATTTTGAATAATTAATCTGCAGTTTATATAACAAAATCGGAAAAAATGCTTAACTCACAAGGTGGGTGGAATAGAAATAGCTGCAAAACGTGTAGTAGGACGCTGATTATAATAATGCGTATTTGCAATTCATAGCTTTATGTGAGTAGGGCGACGTATAGTTTTTGAACCTCTATTCACTATTTTAAACCCAATAATAAGAGAGGGGGGGGACACTATACCTTTGCTGTACTAGACATTATTGAATCGAATGGCAACTGATTCTAATATTCGAATTGTCTTATAAAGATCAAGTTCCTCTAGGTAGTTTATTAGATTGGGCCCTACCCAACCAATTGTGATTAATATCAACTTACGTTCGCCACATTATTAAATTTTTGCGCCGGGCCCCTTAGATTTCAGAGTTTTGGGGCATTTTCCCTTTTTGCCCCACTGTCTCCAGCCCTGATGTGGATAATTTGATGATTCAAAACTGCGCAGTAGTAGTTTCCGAGAATAAGAAAACAACCTAATAAAAACAGGCCTTGTGCCATAAATTATACTATAGCGGGATAGGCATATCCTTAGGGAAGGCTGAGATAGAAATATGCTCTCTAAAACCAATAAGACTCATGGAAGAATACTGTTAATAACAAAACTAATACTATTCGTCGTTTAGCTATTTGTTTAGCTTAATAAAATAATGGCATTAGAGTAATTTAATAACAGAGAAAAGAAGAAAGAGTCAGCGAAAAAAGAATAGTTAGGAAGGCTTAAGCTGAAGGTCGCAACTTCTGACATGCCACTTCAAGACTCTACAATGATATCCAAGTCTTTTTCTATGTCAAAATTCTTCCAAAAGTTAACTAATACACCGGTCTTGCCATCTTCTGTAAGAAATTTTGCGAAGATATACAGCAAATTGCATATTTTATAAACTGTTATCTCCCATCGATCCATAGATTCAAAGAGAAAGGTTCTATTCCGTTATAAAATATCGCTTCGATGTATGGCGAGAGCTCAACCATGGTCATGGAAGACACTTAGTATATTGCCCACAAATACAAGAATTTTATAAACTATATTTTCTTTTCAAGCTTTTTCAAAACGTATCTTAAAAAACGTGAGTAAGAGGTTTAAACACTTTAAACCTCCATACTTACTCTCTTGCTCCATCTAGAATGCACACAAATGTAGTGCATTATAGACATACACATCTATGTATGCAATATAGAAAGATCCATTGTTGAAGATAAAATCGCATCTTATTCAATTTCACGTTTGTGTTCAATGAATAAGATCAACAACTGATAAATCGCGTTACTGTGAATTCACGTTGTAAAATCACGCATTATATCAGAATATACTACTAGAATTTTATCAAACTATATAATAAATTAAAATGATTACTTATTCTATATACTGGTTTTATTATTGGTGATCAATGAAAGGTTTTCCACTTCTTCAAAATTTTGGCAAATTGTGGACGTTTGAATGATGCAGACTTTAACGACCAGGCGGGTGCGTATATCAGTACTGGGGCGCATGTGCAGCTAACACTGGCCTGTTGGTGACCGCTCATTTAACTATTTTACCCCGTAACTCCCTTCAAATTCCTTCTTATTTCCCTGGATATCTCACAACCCAAAAACCCCCTCCGTAACCACTCCTTCATTTGGGGATATAATGATTCTATTCATTGATGCCCCGTTATTCACGAGAAGTTACTTCTAGTTAGTTTTATTTATTTTTCGACATTTTCCAAACGTGCAAACTATTTTTCCATCCAGTAAATGAAAAAAGTTTATTGTTGGCTCTTGATCTATTTTCACACAACAATTTCACCTCTGGCATTATATGAAAAAAGTTAACCGTTCTTTCAATATAAAAACAATCGAAAATCGAACGGTGCCAAATCTGGAGGGTAAGGAGGAGTAGGGAAAGTAAAAATTCCAATCTTGCCATTATTTCCATCGTTTGTTGATTGCAATGTGGCCTTACGTTGTTAAGACGCAAACGTTCACTTGATTTAGGCCTTGCGGTGGCATTCAACCACAATGCCGTTAAATTGCGTTGTATATTATTAACGGTGATAAATAATGAACACTTAACGACTGACTGTTCACCACAGTCTGAGGGTTGGTTCCGTGGACCTCAAGAAACCCGAGTTCCTTGGAAACTTTTAGGTGCCAGCTAAGTGCTACCTTTGCTATCCTTGAGCCTTACAAATGCAAGCAAACAATTTACTTGGTTCGCCAGTCCCGCATTCTGTTTCATCTCTTTCTGGAGCGCAGCATTCTAGAGCCAAAAAACGCCACTATTGATCCCTGCTTTATATTAAATTCGAAGGTACTACTTTCGTCTAACAAAAGCTATTATACACAGATACGGGCTTATAGCCAGGATGTAGGGGAAACTGGGGTAAAGCAAAGTTCATATGGGGTACGGTATATACAGGGATTGTTCTATATATATAAATTACCCGGCGGGGCAACTGGGGTACAGGCATGAGACAACTGAGTCCATGCCCTTGGTGGCCCCGACTTGTCTACAGGCATAAAACAGTGAACTGAAACTAATCTGTCTCTCTCTCTCTCGTTTGAACTAGTTGTAGTAAATCTGACGAACGCACGCACAAGAGCATTTTTCCAACAACTAGCCACACAACGCACGAGAGCAATCAACGCACATAATAAGTGTCCCGGATAACAAAAATTCCCGGATTTATTTAACGAAAAATCGCTTGGATAAACAGGCAAATCAGTTTACCTTATAAAATCCAGTTTTGATCGAAGTCTGTCGGCTGAAGTCGCACAAGGGCAGCGTTTCGGCCGACATCGTACTCTGAAAAATGAATTAGATAACAATACAAAACGGTGTTAAATATTGCAAAATAATTGTATTATAAAATAACCTGAAGAAATATTATTTGGTGTGTATAAACGCCAACACACACTTTAACCAAAAACATATTCTGCTTTTGTTAAAGGCTGTCGAATCAATGAAACCTACTCTGAAACTTATTATAAATGTTCGTTAACTACACAGAAATATGTGGTGTGAGAAAGAAATTAAGTTAGTTTGCCTCATTTAGAAATATTTATTTATTTATTTTTTCATGCCTAATTCACAAGAACATCTGTCCTCCACACTATTAGCTATCAAACTATATTGAAGCTTGCCTACACCATGTGCTTCTGTAAGCGGATTATTTGAATCACAGCTAAAGTTGCGAAATGAAATTCTAAAGATTAAATGAATGATGAGCAGTAATCTCACTAAAATGCATGAATCACCGGCGATTTATAAGTGATTAATACAAGGCGAATGGTTTTAAAGAGGATCTGAGAATAATCCAATCTGAGTGTGACTTTTTTACTTTGGAAGTCATTTACATATAATTTTAAACATAAAGATATCAAATTAAAACATATACACAGGGTGAGTTTAATCCATCGTACTTTCAATACAATTTTGAAGTCCTTATGTTATAATCAGCCTATTTGCAGATCATCGTTGGGTCAAAAAATGGAATTTTATGTTCGTTTTTTTAATTTTTCGAGCGGACTATATTTGCTGATTCAGCCAATCATGGGTTAGTGGAGGCCAACCTTCTTTTCAAGATTTCACGCCCATTTGACGAGACATTCGACATGTTCAGCCAAATTAGTATAAGATTTATTACGGCAGTATTTCGTTCCAAGAAAATAAGTTTAATTATTGGTTTTATGACTATTCAACACAGAATAGACTGAACGGAATGATTTCATATTTTTGCTAGAAACTGATTACTCAATAATAAATTAGACAGGGCTAATTGTAATAAAGGTGTAATCTGCATCATTCGCTAAGATAGCTCACTAAACTCTTAAATGCAATTTTCGAAAGTAAACAAACTAGTTTGGCTGAAATTATTTCACGAAAACATTCACGTGCGGAATTCGAAATAAAAATGAATGTCTCTCTTATGCACAAACTGAATTGCAACTTGCAATGTGATTATAAAAATTAAAGTAAATTGTTTTCTGCTATGACTTTCAGAAATAAAATAAAAATAATATAGAACTTCAATTTAACGAATAGAGAAAAAAATAACTTTACAGCTACTTCAAAATCAAATACGTTTAAATTTAACAAGTTAACGCCAGCTCTGTATTACTGAACGTATTTTAAAATTTTAGAATACATACCAACTACCTATCGTATTGCCAAAAGGGTTGCAATTGGCGCTATTTTAACTACCTTTTAACATTTAATTTCCCGATTTCCATGGGAATATAGCTGCTAATTTTCATACATTAAGGATTTTAATGTGTCTAGATTCGACATGTGAGTTCCGAGGGTGGGAGTTTACTTGTGAGTTTTCCTGACTTTTTCAGTCTGTAATGTAAATACGAGCCAATCTCCTAAAAATTCCTCCAATGAGGCAATCCTCTCTATATCTCCAAGGGGGCCGGTACCTACACGCTTCCCCCCATCTTTCCAAATCCTGTAATAACTTGAGAAAAGCAAGAAAAGTTGAATATTATATTCAAATTTAGCCTTCTTATAAAGACCGAAGTATAGGAGGGGGCAACATAGGGTGAAGTCCAGGCCCCCACCACACGTAGTTAATAGGCAACGTATTTTTGTACGAGAAAAAGAGGAATCTTGACTTTGTGCCAGTGGAACTCGTAACGTGTCTTATGTTCAGTGTATCTATTGGATAAAGTGAAAGAAAATACAATGTTTCAGTAACGTACGCAAACATTTTATAAGGGGTTATGGGTGTACTAAGAGGTGGGGAGAGTTTCGGCAATCAAAATTTAATTGTATACAGGAAAACAAAAGGTCAATGGGGTTATGACCCCACCAACCCCTGCTCCCGGTGCTATTACAAATAGTTTTTATGTTACAACTACCAAATGTTCAGGGCCGGACATTAGCTGAAGCCATTCCTCTCTCCCCCAAAACCGAGCAGTTTTTAAACACAAAAAGATATACTACTCATGCTAGGTTATATAAAAAGTGCTCACGAACTTGATTTACAACTTTGTAATAATTTTACAAAAGTCTCTGATTGGAGCATAGCTTGACTACCCTCTACCCACAAAAAAAAGAAAAGAAAAAGAAAAAAATGACGCGCTTTGGAACCATCGATTAGTTGTAATGTCATCAATCAGATAATAACAATTATTAACGCTGTATTAGGGTAAAAGGTCACTAAATTAAAAATTTACAGGACGGTGCATAAGCATTCCCAGAAAGTGGAAGGGGGTGAGGTTTATTTCAACCCACAATCCAGAATATTAAATTTGAAATTATAAGAGAATATATTATTGTATAATTTCAATTTTTCACTTTCGTTACTAACGCATTATTTTAAATCGTAAAAATACAGTGTGCTATACAATAAAGTTACTTGTCATAAACTTGTTTATGCATGTATATATTTTTATTACATATGCATGTATATTTTATAATATAATATGATGTGCATACATTTACACCTATATTGTATATGCGCTTATATATAATGGTATTAGTTCTTAAAATCCTGTATATACATATTCTAGTGTATAGGCCTATATTATTTTATATAATATACGATTGTGTGGGTATTGGAATTCCATATATCTTCACTTACTTATTAATAATTTTAATTTATTTACTTTCACTTTTCACCAATTTACTTACTGAATTTTCTACATTTTCATTTATATTTTGACGTTTTTCCATTTATATATATATATATTAAAATATTAATACTAAAATAACATTGCAAAGAGAGTAATAAAGATGTGTTATAATTATTATTATTATTAAATTCAACATGTTGTCATTTTCTAAAAGTGATAAGGGATTTCTGTTTTTTCTCACAACTGTGTTTTATTTAAAATTTACAATGTCATTTTCGCGTCAGAAATTTAGAGAAAAGAAAAGGAAGAGGGTCGTACTGTACAATACGTTTGGTGTTTTACTTGACAACTTGGTACTTGATAACAGTGCACTATCGTGAGAAATAATGCCAAATTTGAAAATGAAAATAAAGATACTACAATAAAACAGTATTCTGCAAAGTGGAAGATTAATAATCTTTATTAAATCATTCATAAATGTAACAAAATCAAGATGAGGCTTTCAATCTTGTTTGAAAATTTAATGGACACTTACTGAAATTGGAGCGTTTTATGTAGATTAATACGCGAGATATCCTCCGTTTTTGCGTATAACTTTAAAGACACGTGAATCCATTGATTCTATCAATGTTTGTAAATACTTAGGATCGATTTGATACCAAGTTTCCACAATAGCGTCCTTTAAGGCATTAACCGACGTGAATTGCTTCCCATTTGCATATATTTGACGAACAATATACTCCCATACGTTTTTGATAGGATTTAAATCAGGACTACGTGTCGACCAAATCATACTTTTAACCGTTTTTGAATTTATCCATCTTTTGGTGGAGATAGATGCATGGCACGGTGCGTTGTTCTGTTGCAAAATCCAGTTTTCCCCACATATTTCTGAGGCATATGGGAGGGCATATTCTTTTAAAAATTCTTGATAGCAGGTGGAATTTATACGACTGCTAATGCTACAGACGCAGTACCGTTGTAGCCAAAGCCAACCCAAATGGTCACCGACTCTCCTCCTTGAACTCTACAAGAAAAGTATTGCGGCGCTTTCCGTAAATCGTGCCAATAATGTTGAAAAGCATCCGGACCATCTAAGTTGAATTTCTTTTCGTCCGTGAAAAGTACCTGCAACCATTTATCGTTCCACTTCATGAGTCGTCGAGCCTAGTTTAAGTGTTCCTGTTTGTGAACTTGGGTGAGAGATGGTTTGCCTTTTCTTTTTCGAAAAGATAAATTTTTGGAATTAGAGAGCACATTCTATACTGTCCAACATTTAACTAGGAGCTAACTAAGGTCGTTTCGGACTTTTGCAGCAGACTTTCTTGTGTTACTGGCCTCTCTAATAATGTTCCGCTTATCTCTTTTACTCAGTTTTAGCTTCGCTCCCCGTTTTTCGAGTGGATCCTTTTGGGGTTTCTTTTTGAAAAGGCCCCTATAGCACTCCTTGGACGCTGAATAAGCTGACAAATTTTGAAAATGGATTTTCCATTTCGTTTAAAAGCCACAATTTCCTCTTTCTCGAAATCCGTAAGTTTTTTCCTTTCTGCCATAACTATACACGCTGTATTCGCATAAACCAGTGCACACGGGTGTTTTTTATACGAACCTACGCATCGAAAGAATACAATATGCAAATTTTTTAGCGCCTGCACTGCCATCTGTTAGTCAGGAATGATAGTGTCCCTTAAATTAACAAACAACATTTGTTACATAAATTTGCATTTTCCCCATTTATGTGACGATACATTGATATAAAATTTATTTTTCTACAAGACATTATGGTGTCTCGGCATTCTTCAGAATCCTATTTGCAGTTTTTGTATTTTTTTTAGCATTTACGTAAAAATATCAGGTGTCCACTAAAATACCAAACGCACTGTACTCTATTTTCTAACAAAACCGGAGCATCTAGAGGCAGGCGTCCAATTAGAATAAAACTTAGCATATTAATGAATATGAAGAATAAGATTATTGATTATAATATCAACTCTAGAGAGATCTTGACTTTTGTGCAGTTGTATCGTAACCATTACAAATTAGTAAGCATTAAGTCCGTTTGACGGCGATGCGTGTCAGAGTGTGCAGCACCGACCCCGTTTTAACCAAAATGTCGTTTTCCATAGTTTCCCTTTTTTCTAGTAGCCATGGATTATTAGTACTCTACACTGACCAACGTGGTGTTAACAAAGGGACACTGGCGCCCAGAAAACATCGTGAAAAAATTTTAACAAAAAAGAAATAACGAAATGTGTATTTTCAAAGTAGTTATTGTCTTGATTAATACATACATATGAATTAGGCCGTCTTTTGCCATAAATACAGTGGCTTAATATTATATAATTAAATGTATCTTTGCATAAATGTTTTACTTTCAAAATGCAAGGCTGGGATATAGAGTAGAATAAAAAAGACAAATGTCTGGACCCGATGCAATAAAAACTGAATGCAACTGAAGAAAAGTATTTTTTAGTGCTGCAACAAGTAGAAAATTATTTGCAAAATTCTTGAATTTAATCGAAAGTTAGTTTTCTAGTTGTATTATGCGTCGAAAAAGATTTCGTGAATGATATTAATTGTAAGTAAATAATTTTCAATTTTGCTGAAAAAGAATATGGAAAAAGTTTTTAATATAAATTTTATAATATGTATAATATACATAAAATTTTAACATCTGTAAAGTTTGAACGTACAGGTGCGTCATTTGTTTTAATTAAATCTTAATTTAATAAAAGACTGGTATAATAGAAATTTCTATTTCCCTTAATTCCTAAGAAGACATAAATGCACAGGCTTAACTTGTATAACAACGGTCCATGCAAAAATTTCTTCAGAGGCCCCATAAAACGTTAATCCGGCCCTGTCATTTTGCACCTTTACATTGGAAATTGAATTAGTGGATTGTCCAAAATTTCGCTTATTCACCTCTTATTCGTCCCTTCATTTCAGGGATTCTACAGTAATGTACTTAGTAAATAATTTTTTATGGGCTAATATGAGTTTTCGCCGGATTATGGTATGTTTCAAAACCTGAAATACGATGGGAAAGAGGAGAGAGAGATCCTGTGGTCTGGTAGCCCAATCGGTGAAGACACTCTGTTTGAACTTCAAGGTGGGACAGTATCTCCTTTTCTTCTGTATAAATAGCGTATAAGGATAATGTTTATACAGAATAAGCAGTATAAATATTGCACTTATACCCTATGAGTATAGAGATAATAGTATATATTATAATAGTATATAGTATAAGATAATAGTATAAGAACGATGTTTTTGCTGCACACAAGGCTTGAGCGTGTATGCAGCGAGAATTTTGTTCTTGGTAAAAAATCGATTTCTTATTTGTTACCAAAACCGTTAAAAATGTTCTTGCATAATTTTAATACAAGGGAGTGGTACTCATACTTATTTATACAATGTCTGGATTTTAACTCACTGTTATACTCATTCGAGTTAAACTCATTCTTGAGCTAGGTCTTTTTCTCTTGTTATCAAACGCAAGAGTTATTTCTTCCCACTTGATTTTCCATGACATGGATGCTAATTCCGCTTCCCTTCGGTAATGGCTTGAAATAAAAATAAAAAATATGTTGAAGTTACAGTTAATTAAAAACGTCAAAGCAGTTTCTCATTAAAATAACGTGCAACTATAACAGCATTGTAAAAATAATTCATCGTATGGCCGTAGTTAGACACTTTCTACAGGGGGGGAGCTCTGAAAATTACAGGGGCTTAGGTTTTATAAATGTTGTGATAAATTTTGTTAATATAGTTAATAATATTAAATGTCTATGAAGATGAATATATTTAACATTAACGAATAAATTTCCCAACATAAATTTTGCAATGAAAACTTGCGGAAATATATTAAAATTTAAAATTTTCCTTATCTTTACTACCGTGTAGATGAAGACACAACCCTCTGTATTAAAGCATGATGTACACAAGATTTAACGTATAAATATATTTTGCGTATATTCTTAACTTGAAATTATTTTTATTGCCATGTACAATTTTATACAAAATAAAACAATTAAAACAAATGGCTACAATAATTCATTTTAAGAAGAAATATTTTCCAATAGGGACTGCTTACATTTCCAGTGGGGGGGGCTCGGCCCCTTTAGCCCCATTCTGACTACGGCCCTTGCTCCACGTGTCATTGGCTAAACTCAATGGCATAACTATGGAAAGAGCTAAGAATTACTTAGCTTTCCTCGGGAAAAGAAAGCCCTCACTAAGAAAACGGAAATCATAAATGGATGTTATTTGCAGAGTATTGAGGTGGGGGTTCATCCAGAGGTGCACTGGGCCGCCAGCCTCAGGGCCGCTGCGCCCTCCGAAAATTCGATGTATGCGCCCTCTGACAGGACCCAGTCCTCCTCTGGGTTTATCTTTCTAGATTTCGAAGTTGATTACGTCAATATCTAAACTTCATTAAGAACTATTGCTTTGATATAGCCTTCAAATAGATACCATCGTTGAAAGTTTCAACAAATTTAGAAAATATATAGATATATTTCTTAGATATCTTTGATGGCACACTTATTTTAATGGTAATTCACTAAACACATTTTAATATTTCAATTTTTAATTTCTAAAAATATTTAATTTTACTGTCAATATGTCCAATGTTTGCAACTAGGAAATCATTATTTAAAGTTTGTACACATTTTCAAATAATTTTTCTCTGAATCCTCTATTAACAGCGAATTTTTGGAATGTCCTTAACTAGCATGTACGTACTGCTTGCTAATATTCTTAGTGCGCATGCCAATTATGCACCTTTCTGCATATCCTGACACGAGATGGCGCCAACGCTGAAATCTCCCGTCTTTTAACTGTTGAAACACATGACGTTTCTGAAAACTCCGACGAAAAGTTCAGAAGTGACATGATTTTTTTGCCTACTTGTATGACTAGAAAAAATATTAATGAACACATAGTTGAATAGTTTGCTAATTTTCTTCTTATAAAATTCATGGAAATTTTTTTGGCATACAAGCTAAGCAGTTAAAATAACAAGACGACATATTTTTTAATATAGTCAGCTTCATAATAATTATCATCAGTGACGCTGACTTCGTGGGTTCGAGACACTTTTTAAACCTTCAATAATTTTATTGCGGGTTCCTCGAACCCCTAATGGTTTTGCTTGTGGTGGGGGGGGGAGTACACGTACGGAAATACATGCACGAAGTTTTTCGTCATCAAGTCTTCAATATTTTCATTATTTATACCCTGTTCACTGCACCTTTCATTAAAGAAAATTCTTCATTTTGTCTGGGTTCATAGAAAATACAAAAGTTCAGTCTCTAGCTCTACACACAGAGACGAGAATCTTTAGCAGTCATAACGATAAAGGCCAAAATACATTGTCCAGTAATTTGACCCACCTTATGTTTCAATAGCTGGGGGATCTTTTTAGCTGGGACACTTTTCTTTAATTTTTTGTTTTGTTTTGCCTCCCAAGCACCCCTGGAGCACCTGGGGAATTTAGCTATTGTTTCAGTCAATTTCTTTTTAAACGGCGAGATGGGGCTGTGGATGCATTTGAGTATTTTGGAAGCAATCGTAAAACACTAAAGGGTGTATACATTTAGGAGAACATGAAATAATTATCTAGAGAAAAAATATTTCTATATAATCAACTATAATTTGCTTCATTTTAAATATTTCAAGTATCTTATTGTATATATCAGATAATCTGATAATGAAATTGGAATTACACTTAAATCCTCTGAAAAATGCGGCGGTCCATTGATTTAAAATTTTCATAACCCCCAATAATTTTTCTAGTCGGAGCCTACGATAATCATTCCTTGGATTTCTTAAGATGACACTAGAAATAAGATAGTAAACATATTTTTAATATTTCGTCAACGTTCTTTTTAGAAGAATGGATTTTTTTTTAATTCGAAACCTTTTTACTCTATACTCAGAATTTTTCTGATCTTTTTTATTCTCCATACACGTTTATTACATTAAAAAAAAGTTATTTTAAAACAGATTTGACTGGATATTGCTTTAAGAATGTGTAGTTTTCAATACGAGTTTTTACTCTTGTTTTTAGACTCCAATTTCCGATGTTCGGTATATTTTTGTTCAATGAACTGATATAACTTTATTATTTGTTACTGATAAAATTTTAAAATTTTCGTTGGAACCTAGATTTACTTTATATATGGGTCCTACTGTAATTACACACGCTTAACTTATACTAGAAATGGCCCGGAAAAAATTTTCTAGGGCCCTACGAAACATTAACCCAGTGTTACTGGCTTAGAAGTTACTCGTTAATTTTTTTCAGCCCCCCCCCCCCAACAAATACTCATATGGTCGCCAATGGTTGTTTTACATTCTGTTTGGCTGCTAAAGATTTAACGATGTCTCAAATAGCTGAAAGTTGATTGAATGGGTAACTCTTTTAAAGTACCTTCAAATTCAACAAAGGTATTTTACCAGAATAGAGTTCGACTGTCTCTATCATGACATTTGCAGCAGAACGTCATTCAACAACATTTGTTTTGTCGATTAATACAAATAATTGCTTTCCTTTAACATGGTTCGTTATTTTGTCCATTCTTTCATCATCGCCTATTGTAGACATATTTTTAGAAGATTAGATTTGCTAGGTATAAAGTATAGAGTGTGTTTGTTTCTCCGTCTATTCTTGTATATTTCTTTCTGTCTAAGAATTATTATCTTAACTTCGGATTATTCAGCTTTTTGATTAGCATATTTAATACTCGTCTAATTTAGTCACTATTAAGTAAATTGGTATATTTAATACTCGTCTAATTTAGTCATTATTAAGTAAATTTGTGTATTTAGTATTCGTCTAATTTAATCACTATTAAGTAAATTGTCATATTTAACACTCGTCTAATTTAGTGATTATTAAGTAAATTGGTATATTTAATATTCTTCTAATTTAGTCATTATTAAGTTAATTAGTATACTCAATACTCGTCTCTTATAGTCAAATTTTCCAATATGCGCCAAGTTCCTTTACGTTGAGGAAAATAATTTGCGGATCATATTTTATTAAATCGGTTATTTACAATAATATGAATTGATAATTATCACTGGCATCTATAAATTTACGATTTTATATATAATTTAAAAAACAAATTACAACAGCAATATATTCATTTTCTTAAATAAAAGAAAACAACACTAATGTTAAAAAAAATTCAATTCACCCCTATCAAGAAACTTCGTATTTAAAATTAGTTATTGTAAATTATTTAATCTAACTGAAATTAACAAGATAAGCTATAAGTAAAACATAAAAATCACTTACTAAATATTCATTTATTTTGAACCATATTTCAAATTTTTAATCAGGGTAAATACAATCGAATCTTTTTTTTATCGAATATTATTAATCGAATATTATTGCTTCAAATATAAATTTATCGAATATTATTGCTTCAAAACAAATAACATTTATTTTCAAAACGATATATATGAGAAAATATTTCTGATACCTACCGATAGAGGGCAGCAGATCCCAGCAGGAGGAAAACGACGACTGTTGACAAAACAGTTATCAGAACTAGATTTTTCCAGTCTGAAATCATGACAAAGGTATTTCTTGAGAACCATATTAAATTTGACAAAAAAAAAGGTATCTAATAAATACATTTTGTTTAACCATTTTTTTCAACACTGAATTTTCCCCACATGCCATTTGCATCTATGAGCTTTGAAAAAGTGAGCAGCAATAGGGGATGAGTTGTTTACCACTTTGCTGGAAAAATAAACACATGCAAAAATAAACAATTCTAAACAAGGGTTGTCCAACTTTTTTGAGCAGCGGGGAAAATTTTTCACGGATCTTGCGCTAAAAAGAAAAAACTTTCGAAAATTTTCTCTTTTCAGAGTTTCTTACGGTTATTTGTTTGTTCACTTGCGATATGGAAAAAGGTCACCCATGCTGTCTCCTCGGTTTTTCCTTATAACTGAAAAAAAAAAATCTAAAATTTTTGTTTTGGGATTTTTTTTTTTTATTTCATAACAGTTGTCAGAGGGCGGCTAGATTAACACTATTGTGGCCCGTGGACAGCATGTTGGACAACCCTGTTCTAAACTACGTTTTAAATTACGCAGAGGAATGTTCATGAGCTAATAATGATTTTTTTCCTATTTTTCGTTGCAGCTTAAAGATTATATTTTGTGGAAACTTTCAGTGGTAAACGCACATTTATTTTCATAATTATGTAGATCCTTGGTTTTATAACAAATTTTTAAGTTAATTTTGGATTTTTATTGAATATGTATTATGTAGTATTTTCTTGCCACTTTTACGGGGTCCTCTGTTACATGGATTTTGTTTGTCTTGTTGAAGATACTATATATTTCTTTTAGGTATTTATCACGTTCTCGGGTTCATGGAAGCAAAAACACCATCCTAATGGATAAGCCAACGAAGCCCGACTAAAATAGAGGTGGGGGTGCAATTGACAAAGTTTGTTTATTATATATTCGCTTTCCTTATTACAAAATTTAAAAAGTTAAAAATTAGTATAAAAAAGAGCCACAAACTTTATAGAGCCAAAAGCCTCAGAATGAATTAAGACGGCCCGGTATAGCCATTGTAAAAACATGTAATTGTTAATGAAATGTTAAAACTTAGAATAAGCGATTTAAATCGCGTGTCCCATTATATGATAAAAATTCTGTGAAAATCGAAAATTAAATTGTATTTAAAAATCAACGCCCTTTCTTAGGCAAAAATACTAATCAATGGTTTCAATTCTTATAAATCTTCATCTCATTTGAATATGATTTCATCTGCAAAATTTTTTGAGCAATAAAAGAAATTCAATATTTACTTTTTTAATTTTTGATACACCCTCTAGTGTTCTACCACTTTCTGTAAGCAAATATTGTCAGCAGAGAAAAATCGCATATGGTTGTTACCTATACGTAACCTACGTAATTTGGGGGGGCTTTTAATATTATTTATGGTAATCTCAGGTTTGGCCTCGGAAGGCCGTTATGGTCATAGAGAGGAGATTATCGCAAAGATTTTCCATATTTTTATCTCAAGATATACGGTCAATATTACTTTCTTCAAATGCTTTTTAAGAAGAAGTTATGATAGATAAAGATATGATAGTACAGATAAGATATTGTCACTTTTACCGTAACTCGTAACTCACAACTCATAAATCGCAACTAACGTATTGAAGCCGACGTTTGTGGGCAAATTGACTAAAATATTGAAATTCACCTATTCACATTTTCCCTGCTCAAATTAGAGATTCTTAAAAAGAAGTGTCAGGCTAGTTTCAATCTAGTGAGTTGTTGGTTCACATTCTGGTGTTATATTCAATGAGCCACTTAGTAAAACCTGAGGTTCTGGGGGAATTTATTTCTGCTCCTCCAATGTGTCAGAGGACTCTCATCTGAGCTTAGAAGAACATTGTGAAGAAGCTAGTTAACTAAATTAATTCATCTGATACCTCAATTAAATATAGGCGTCAAAAATTAATTTCCAGACCTTAGTTATGACAGTATTAAATCATTACTAGCCAACCTTATGGCTAGGTTAGCAAAGGGTGTTCTTACCCACCCACCAACAAAAATGTTATGGGCTGTTTTAAAAAGTCTTTACTCATAAATTGTGTGAAACTAAACCAGTGAATCAATCTTATATATCTCTTCCCACCCACCCCGCATTTAAGGTCCCTTACTACTAATCATACTATTATCTTCTACTGAAAATTACATCCCCCCCCTTCGCTCAGTTTCCACTAGAAAAGGCAGAATATTGCACCATAAATCATGAATAGAGGGTTCTTTGCATTATTTTTAGCTTTCGTTTTATTCCACGAAAACAACAAGCCGAACACAGTTTCCAAATTCACAGCAACAAAAATAAAATAAATTAATAAATAAATGAACTTTCTTGCCGTAGTAAAATATGCATTTATAACATTAAGCGCAGAATACCAATATATGCCGCAATAACAGCCTCCAGGAAATATTATTTTACTACGTATATTTATTATATATAATATGTATATATTTATCGTTATATATTATACATTTATGGTTACATATTATGTATAATTATTGTTATATATTATACGAGGGCAATTCAAAAAGTAAAGTAACAAGGCCTCTCAGAAACAAACTTTATTCCATAGGCAAATATATGGATAAACAGCAGTCAAGCACTAGCAAACATTGCTTTCTAACATAGCAAACATTGCTTTCTAACATAGCCATCATGCCTTCATAAACATTTGTTCCAACAGTAAATCAAAGCATCAATTCCAGCATATGAGAATTACCGCCATGTCCCTGAAACCATGTTATGATGGCTTGCTGAACGTCCCTAGCGTTTGTGAGGCGCTTGCCACCCAGGCACTTTTTCAAAAGTCCGAATAGATGGCAGTTTTGAATTTCTTGAAAAGAGATGACGATGAGCGTTTACGTGAGATGGAAGCTCTCTTCATCTCAGGTGTTGCATGACACACTCACAATTCATCCCCTTTAACGGTAAAGTGAAAGAACGGAATGCCTTTCTTATTACTGATTTAAATATATGAGGGACAACCCCATCCCCTTAGCTTTGTGATTGAACACGAGTTACCTAGGCATCTAGCCTGAACACGTCTTTTGGTAGAATAATTGCTCATGAATGATATTGTACACACTGCCAATTGAGATATTGGTATTGGGTTCCTTAGAGATATCGATACCTAGAGAACCACGCGAGATGTGAGTGATCGATTTGATCAAGAGTGCTGTCGGTAGAAAGTTCTTATCATGAGGAACAACAAATTCAATGGAAGTGTCATCCTAAATCCAACTAGTTAGGAGATACAAGCTAATTTGTTTTATGTGCAGAAAGAATCCATCCAGCACTACAAATAAATGAATATTTTTGTAAGTTCAAAGGAAAAATACAAACATCTAATCTTTCTCTTTGGATGGTTAACGTGCTAGCTTCCTAAAATATCTGGAAACACTTTTTTAACTACGATAGTGCATATTCGAATAGAAGTGTTCGAAGCGTAAGTGCTTCCAGTACCAAAAATATACAAGAAAACGTGGTGCTGTGCAGTCAACGCAAGTGTACTTGGTCAGGTTGGAGCCTATCTGTTTGAGTGATCGGAAGATGTTTTTTTCATTTTGAATCGAAACCTTCTGAAAGGCATACCGGAACATGTCATCAAAGGTGGGGGAAGATAACTGATTGCAAGCTAACTAATGAAGCTTTATTATGGCCTCCCTGTTGGAAATACCCACATCTGCACGATGAGTCTTCGAGCATTCAACAATTGTTTTACAAAGCTCTTATAGCCCTCGAAGAAGCGTACATTTAATGGCTAGAGGTACTTTGTCGTGCCTGGAAGAATAACCATGACCTCGACATTGTTTTCCATTTTCTGCCTGCTCAAATTTTTGTCTGTTTGGCCACACCATAATAAACCCCTTGAGCTTATCAAAGTACTCTCAAGTAAATTGTTTTGTGCTTTTGCCAGATTCGGAACACCTGGTGTGCACATTCGGATAGGACAGGTTTTGCAACTTCTGCATCACTTAGAGAACGACTCTCCTTGATAATCTCACAATTATCAAAGGACCAACAAACTTCCCGGCAGCGCTGATGGTCATTTGGACAGTGTAAGGGTTAGTGGTCTTATTCTTACTGATAACCGCTGCGTCTATATTTTGAGGACGTTCTACTGGACACGATGTCGTACTGAAAGCCATTTTGACCAGTACTGAGAACCGAGGATGTCATTGTGCTGTTCAATCATTTTATTTACGTTTTGTCGGAAGTTGTTGATCACAGGCTAGAGAGATAATTCGGGAAATAAGCTTCTTTCTGTCACGATGTGTGTCACCATGAGGTTTGTTATTTTATTTTTGTGTTTGAGCACCAGGGTAAAGTTTAGACCTGCTTTAAATTGGGTCTTGCATGTCCATTGCTTTGCCCATGGCCCACATTTTCAGTTCCAGGTAGTGAGAAATGACCGTGAACTATCGGCAGTGACGGAAAATTTCGGACCTCATATATGTCTTAACATTTGTTTTATCTTTTCTTGCATTTTTCCGCCTTTTTCTAAATATTTCTTCCAAAGTTTAATCACCACAAGGTGTCAAACCTTCTTAGAAACATACTGTTTTGCTTTTTAATTTATTTGTTGCCATCTTTTTATAGGCATCCACTGTCTTCTTCATTATTTCTGTAGGCATCTCTTCAATCGCTCTTGTTTGCTTTACCGGAGGCTCATCAGGATCGAAATTTGGGTCATGTTGCACTTATTTGTTAACAATACTTTCGACTGTATTGATCAGGTGTTTAATGATGATTTGTTCTTGAGGCGTTAGATCTCTTGCCTCGGGTTCACCAGAGTGGATTAGGAGCTGGCTAGCAATGAGTTTGGAGAGCATGATTTTGTCGGTGATGACATTACAACATGAGGGCTCACTGACGAAACCCCCAGAACTGGGCCCGACTTCGCATGTCACAAGGATGTGTTCCACCTCCCTTGAACCAGTGCATCTAGTTAGCAAGTCACAGGTACTACTATAATTCGCCATGGTGGGACACCTTAAGGAACCAACTCTTAGGCCAGACACATGTTCTCACTTTTCGTCCTATAAAACCAGGTGAGGAGTTAGAACTTGATTGGCTGTTAAAACCACCTCAAGCCAGTATAAGTAGTATATGCATGTAAATGTTAACGCGAAAATAATGTTAGATAAAATATTTGTTTATTGACGGAACGTTGTAGTGTGGGTGAATTCTTTCTCTCACATAAAGCAAATCTGTCTGTATCTCTTAACCAGTTGGATTCGGGAGGGTACGCCATTTGATTTTTGTTCGTCATGATAAGAGCCCTCTATCGACACAATTCTCGACCAAGTCGAGAACTTAGACTTCAAGTGGTGCCCTAGTTGGTGGAATGTGACGATCGTCTTGAATCAGAGCTTCAATTGGGCAAACGTTTTCATCTGTGTTGTGGCGGACGTGTTTAACCGACAAGATCTTTACTCACCTTGCACATCTCTCCTGCCTATATCGAACTCAGTGCACCAAAACCAAATTGGTTTACTTGACATCACATCACCACCGTAAACATCAAAAAGCTGACGATGGATTTTTTCTAGTGAAGTTTTCTTTGACGAAAAAATCTTAATGTAGCCTTCAACATTCGACTACGTTTCTGTTAGCGCATTCATTTTACAACTGATAATTCGCCGCGCGGACGCAACACCTATTGTTCGTTCACGAAAAATAGTTCTATGGTACCGTTAAAAATAACGGGAGCTGACGTCATAAATGGTCTAGCCGATTACAACAGAGGGAAGGACTTCATTTCGGAAAAAGTTTTTGGCGAAGACAAACGTTCGCTAAAAACCAGTGTTAAGATAAAGTCCTCCCCTCTGCTGTAATCGGCTAGGCCGTTTGTGACGTCAGCTCCCGTTATTTCTAATGGTACCATCGGACTACTTTTCGTGAACGAACTATACATAGTCTATCAGTAGTCTTCGAATTCTGTGGTCGTTTGCTGTTGCTGCCTAGGCAGAAAATTTGCGTAACAGGAGAATTATTACACACGCGAGTGCTCTTATGATCTTACTTCTAGAATTGCTTACGTATATTTCTTATTTTATCATAATTATAAGGGCTTTTAATAAATGGAGTTTGTCTAAAAATTTTATAGTTTATGATTCTTGGAATAGATGTGAATAACCTTATAACAAGTTATTTTTAAATTTTTTAAAATAAATTTGAAATAATGACTAGCGCTTGTTGAACACTTTACTATAATTTGTGAATTTCCAACTGCCTTCCCCTTTGAAATTTCTGTTGTTTGATAAAATAAATATCCACTGTAACTGTGAGTAAGTGATCAATTGATGCGCGTAATGGGACCATTGTATAAAATATTTTGATTATATTTAATTTCAATGTAGTTTAATAATTTTTTTTAATTTTAAACCAAAAGTTTTAAAAATACAAAAGTAACTTTGAAATGTATGGAACATACTTCAAATCTCTAACAACAAGTCTATTAAATAAAATTCCTGCTAAATTCTCAAAAACATAACAATTGCAACGAAAAGGCAGTTAGAGTAAATCATGGGCTACGCAAAAAATTCAAAAGGGGGTGGGTTACAAATTTGCAATGGGGGCTACATTGTTACAATTCCACATATTCATGTGTGTGTGGGGGGGTGGGGTGCGTGCGTGGCTGCATATGTATGTATGTATTTAAAATTTCATCACAGTGTGGGGTTGCAACCCCCATCAACACCTCCCGCATACGTCAGTTGGAAAACGTTGTTCAATTGTCTATTTATTTTCATTTAATAATTTGTAAACCATTCTTAAAAATGAAAGTTTCTTACACTATTTCGTTTTCAAAAAGCAATGTTTACATAAACTCATTGTGTAAAGAAATGATTAAGTAATTATAAAGTAAGATTTTCTCTACCATCTTTAGGACACTTGGATTTATCAAATCCACACTTGGGATTGTCCGTTGGTGGGTCTTTTCTCCCTCCTGCCCAATGGATTTTTTTCCCCTTTTCATCTACAACTCGCTTTTCGGTCCCGATGTAGTTGGCCACAACCTGGAATCAGTCAGAGATTAAACATTTATATTTAAAAAAAGCGTCTATAATATAAACATTTACATAAAAATTATTTATATAACAAAATTAACATATATAAATAGCATTCTCAAAAAGTTTGAAATGGAAAGTTAAAATCCCCTGAGTTATTTTCGAAAGCTCTATAGAATCTATACAGTGATTTCTGACCATAACAATACTTAATATAAAGATATTTTCACCTATTCCCTATGGATATAAAGTGTTATTATATTTAACCTTGTCTATAAAGAGATCTTCCCCTGTCCCTTGAGAATCGTTATAGACAGGTGTTACTGTATAATCGTAAAATATATGTATATATCATAAGATGTTACTTTTTTTTATAATTCAGATTCTTAGAAGCTCACATATACAGGGTGGTTATAAAATAACTGACCCTGCTTCGAGTAAAATAACTGACCCTGCTTCATTTTGAAGGCTGTTCTCAACTGGATTTCAGCGAAAAACGATTGGTATATACATTCTATATAGGCCATATGGAAGCGATTTCTCAAATTAAAAAAAAAAAAATTCACTCACCAAGTAGCTCTTTTCTTAAGAAATTTTATGCAAATTAGGAAACAACGTGGTTTTTTCTATAAAAAGAGAAGATTTACCTCTGCGAAACGGTTCTGTCTTGATAATCATGCCTTTAAAGAAGAAAGAGAGTGCGTTTTGAGTAAAGATTTTTTATGAGAATGGCAGCAATACCCCTGCTACACTCCGAGAATATCGTGAAATGAAAGGTTTAAGGAAAGGGTCTATGTCTAAAAATGGATGGGTTGAAAAAAATGGTTAAGAAATTTGAAGCGACTGGAGATATGAGTTTATCACCAGGAAGAGGAAAGCGTCAGATTGGACCAGAAATGGTTAATGGGTTGGCTATAGTAGACGAAGCTGTACGTGGCCCAACTTCAGTAAGTGCTCGTGCAGTGTCACAAGAACTATCCTTTCCTTGGTCCTTAGTTCGTAAGATTTTGAAAACCATTTGAAAGTGGTATCCCTACAAAATCCCAATAGTGCGACAGTTAAAATCGCAAGGTCTACCTAAGCGTCCTCATTGTGCTCTCCGATTTTTAGCGAAACTGGAAGTGGATACCATGTGGCTCTGGAATATCTTTTAGACAGACGAGGTGCACTTTCATGTACAGGGGGAGGTTAGCACTCAAATTTCCACATATGGGGTTCTTCGCATCCCCCATGTGGTTCAAGAACAACATTTACATTCTGATTATGTAACTGTATTGTGTGGAACGATCGCCAATTTTATTCTAGGTGCTTTCTGCTTTGAGGAACTGACTTCTCGAAGTCCTGTGAGGTGTACAGTTACGAGTGTATGGCACAGTAAGCTTCTGTCACAGCACGTGATGCAAGAACGAAGATGTTTGTACACTACATTCTTAATGAAGGATAGCGCCATCCCTCATGTTGGTTTCGTAGCAAAGAGAGTTAGTTATTCGTGCCAACTTCGGTGACGATCGTATAATTTGTAGTGGCTTTCCAGATGCTTAGCCATCCGGCTCTCCAGACTTAAATCCCTGTGCTCTCTAACTCCTGGGATTCTTGAAAGATAGTGCTTATTAAGGAGGTGTACATTTTTTGTCTGAGGTGAAGGCCAGTGTAGTAAGACATGTCTTCCTTATTACTTGTGAACTGCTTCGTGCAACTGTTGAAAACGCGATATAACAATTTTAACATATAGTCTACAGTGATGGCTCACACATTTAGCACATGACTTTGTAAATTTTAATTTAATTCTTCTTATAATGTTTTTATCATCTCTTCTCTTATTGTTTTCTTTTTAGCGCCATATTTTTATTAGATGGTGAAATTTTGAATCATTTTTTATTTCATAAACCTATTTCCTATGATCTTAGTAGCATATGCACCAAATTTTGTCGAAATCTGTTATTTATTACAGCCTCAAGAGGGCTCTGAATAGGGCCAGTTATTTTATAACAACACTACACACACACACACACACACACACACGGAAATGAATATCAACGGAATTTTGCATACTTTTATTTCACAGAGGCGGGATCTATAATGACCAATGGCGCTTACAAACCAAGAAGTTGTCTCCCCCGAAAATTTCAACTCCGGCGCGGGGTTGCTACATTGCATCCTCAAACAGGTTTCCAGGCGTGTTGGCATTTTTTGTGGTTGCTGAGATTGGCGACTTGATTTTATAATTGGCGCAATTTCATAAATAAAGATTTTAGGGCTTTTAAGTAGGGTTGGAAACGTCCCTAAGTGATGCACTACAAATAAAGGGGGGGCCCAAGATCCGTGGGAGCCCTCTTGGTTCTAAACAAGAAGTTTAGTTTGAAAAATAAATATCTCGAGACTCGAAACACCGATTAAAGAAGTTTACATAAGGAGCGTTTCAATTTTTGCTACAAAGGGCAGGGCGTGCCATAGGGGGAAGGGTGAATTGCACAGGGACCCGGTGCGGCCAAGGGCGCCCAGTACTAAAAGGAATAAACCCTCCGCCCAGCATGCGTTAACAAGATCCGTATACGGACGCCTTACCAACTGCGCTACTGGAACGCTCCCCCCGCCCTCACTTCAGTTTAAAATTACTTTGCGCACTTTCATACAAATCGACACCCCACCTCTGGGGTTCGCACTGTATCCGTCAATGCCCTCCACCTGCCAATCATAAACTTTTATGCTCCGAAGATCCTTTAATTTTCGATCAGATTTCACCTTTTTTTAAATAATAAATAGCTTGATAATCAGAGTTAGTGTC
>QLNU02015003.1:75694771-75720865 GCA_006491805.2 Dysdera silvatica
GAAATATTTAAAAGCAAATTTCATGATTTTATCACCAATTAAACAATTTTCAGGTCCCTAAATTGTGGGGTCCGAAGCCAGGACCTCGTAGGATTACCTATCTACTTTCCCCATCAAAAATGGTTCGCTTTACCCTCAACGCCATTTTGAAAAACAAAGTATTGTCTCTTCTGAGTCCTTAACAATAATGACACGAAAACATCAGCTAAAGTAACAGACTTAATACCTGTTTCAGGCATATAGTTTATAAAATTTAGTGCGGAATAGTTTTTATTATATTGACATTTAACTAACTTAAGAAAATTTTATTGAACAATCGAAAAAAACGTTTTCTTACTTTATTCGCAGTGCACATATTTCATTGGTGCTGAAGTAAGTGCAATTTATTCCTACGCACACCTTGAATACTTTTGCACTGACCACTATCTGCTCCTATATTTGGATTATTAAATTTTAACCCCCTATATCAATTTTGCCCTACTTTCCCGTAAATATGTTTTATTTAATTGAATTAATTTAATCAAAATACTCTCGTATTTTTCCTCCATACAATTTCCTCTCGTAAGGGACACCTGATAATGAGAAGGAGAAACCTCTATTTAACGGACAATTCCTCTGGTCTGCATGTATGCATATATATATATATGAACACATATACCTCCGAAGAAGGAGAGCGCGCCTCTATTTAAGGAAAAAATATCCGGTCCCGTGAGTCTTATATATTGCTAGGTAACACTGTACATTGCAACATTTTAAAGGCAAGTGATACAAGAAAGGTACCTCGAATTCTCCGGTATATGGGTTTAGATCTAAGATGGAATAATCCGCATCTCTGTCTCCATTCGCATCAATCGTGACTTTGCCTGTGATCCCTGAAAGAGGAAAAAGATTGATATCACCGGATTAAATATACTCTCAGATATTCAAGCCACAAACTTCTGATCCATGAGTTAAGAAACAAAAGTCGTGGGATGAAAAAGATACAACACAGATTTCGGTTTCGTCTTATTAAATAGATTAAGTTTATCGTCTAAAATAGCTATTACGGTCTCAAATACACTATGTAAATAAATTATAAACTCACCCATAAAACACAAATAACTTATGATTGCAATAAGCTTTTGATATAAATTTATGCAAATAATATACCAATGGTGATTACATACAACACATTTACAACTTTTGAAAACGGTGAAAAAAATTTTTCCTAAGAAAAAATAATCACTTACAACTTGTAAAGAAAATATAAACTCAACATGTAAATTTACGGACTGCGAGCCTGTTAACTAATTTGCACATGTGTAGTTTTATACACATCATATGATACATGTAGGCTATCATATGGATCCAATGTTGTGATGAAAATTGCGTTTTGTGAGTATGCATTGAGGAAAAGAACTAAATGAAACTTACGCCAGAAAAATATATTTGCTAACTTGCAAGGGACAGTCAACAAGAGGACTAGCCCGTAAAATAGGGCGCTCACAAATCGCTGTCCAAACTGTCATAAAAAAAATGTGATGATTATGAAACCAAAAAAAGAATGTAAAGTAGACCACCAGAACATTCACCCCGGGACCACAGGCACGTTCATGCTCTTTCCACTCGTCAACAGGTGTCCATTCGTGAAATTTCACGTGTACTATCAACACCTGTATCCCACTAAACTGTGTGGAGAAGCTTAAATGTAAATTCCAACGTGAAGTTCAAATGCAAACCGGAACTTAATACCAGTCATAAGTTAAATTGGCTCGATTGGTGTAAAAAAAACTGTGAGCTGGCGTCATGAGTGGAATGAAAGAGTGTTTTCTGATGTAAAATGTTTCAATCTGGATGGCCCCGATGGATATTCGTCATATTGTCATGATCTACGTAACTCAGCCAACCATAAGTCTGAGTAGACAGGAAGAAGGCAGCGGAGTGATGGTACGGGCAGCATTACGAACAGGAAGAAAAACAGACATCGCATTCCTTCACGGCGATATGAACTCCAAAATTTATCAGGAATTAATATATGATCACTTAATCCCATTTGGGCCCCTTTTAGGCGGTTCGAAATAAAAGTACCAACAGGATAATGCTAGTATGCATGCATCAATGTCTACCTATGAGTTGTTTGAATGGGAAAAGGTTGATGTCATTCCATGGCCCTCGCGTTCTCCAGACCTGAATCCAGTTGAAAATGTGTGGGGTTTTATGGCAAAGGCTGCATATTGGCGCAACAAGCAATATTATCGTGTGAATGATCTCCAAATAACAACTTCGAATTCCTGAGAAAATATAAACTTAGCTGTTTTAAGAAAACTACTTCAAACAATGCCTGACAGAATGATACATATTACTGAAAAGCAAGGAGAACCGACTTGCTATTAATTTCTGATTTCCTGGAATTTTCCACATTGAATTTATGTTTCTTTACAGGTTGTAAATGATTATTTTTTTCACGAACAAAATTGTTCACCATTTTCAAAAGTTGTAATTGGTATACGCATGTAATCATCGTTTGTATATTATTTGCATAAACTTATATCGAACACTTGTTGCAATCGTAAGTTATCTGTGCTTTACAAGCGAGTTTATAATTTATTTACATAGTGTATTCACTTTTAAATTCCATTATACTCTGAATTTGTTTTTTCTGATTTTGTGGCGCAAAAAAACAACAACAATATGATGAAATCTCTATTATCTGAGTTAGCTAAAACCGAACATAAATCGGGACATAGAAATTCTCGAATGATCGAAAATCTACGAATTCAGAGATCAAGTAACAGTCATGGGCGCCAATAGGAAGGGCAGAAGGGGCTCGAGCCCCCATCTATTTACAAATTTTATTTGCTCGAACCTGCTATGCATTTATTTTCAAAAGTTTTACAGTCACATTTTAAAATAAGGTACTTTTTAGCTCATTACTAATTGTCAAGCAGTATCAATTATTTTTGTAGCGTTTTGGTATCTTGTACATTCACTAAAATTCTTGACAGCTTTGAGAAGGAGGTAATAATTTTTCAGCCCCCCCCTAAAAGTACTCATATGGGCGCCCATGGCAAAAGTTATGGTGTTCATTAGGAGCATATATTTTCGCAATGGATATATATTTAACATGAAAGTTATGTTAAATATATATAACATGAAAGCTATGTTATTATTTTAAAACATGAATACAGTTTCCTGATTTTTCACCTTGAAATTATTTATTTAAAATATTTCACAAATGGTTGTCATGGTCTCGTCTTCCTTGCAATTTGGATTGCCCTTTCCTTTTGGCTTCATCATAGAGCTTCTTTAATAGCACCAATTCTACTCATTCATTCATTCATTCATTTTTTTCATTGCTGCTGCTTCAGCTATGTCAATCCCTTGAAAAATATTCAAAGATATCAGAATTGTTCACTTGCAAAGTTTTGTTGCCTATTTATTCGGACCAACAGATGTAGATTGACGAGGAGGTAGTAATAGTAGTAGTGGTACCTCCTCGGCGTCTCAAATTATATTCTGATTGGATATTTCCGCAGACGGTCAAATTGGCCGATGTACGTTGAGCGTCGATCCTCGCGTTTTGCGCATGCGTGGCAGTGACCCGATGTTTTATTGGAGGGGTGCCTATGGCAGCTCATGCGCGGCCGCTGTGCTCCAGTCGTCATTGACCTCGCTGTCGACGTTCATATTTTTGCGTGCCCTCCATCTTTTAACCAGGGTTTAAGCTGCATTAGTTTTTTTCGCATTTTGCGAAAGGATATTGCATTTTCCGCAAAATTTAAATACCACTTTCGCTAAAAAGCGAAAGCCCTGAAAATTAAAAATTTTCACAGTTTTATGTCCGCGGCCGCCGTCGACAATCACAAGCATAAATTTGAAGAAAAAGGCTTACTGTGCCGAATGGAATATTTTCAAAAAATTTGTAGGTGCCTGATGTAAAGAAAGGAGTTTTCATTTTTGCAGTGACTACAGTTTTTAAATCAAAATGAAATGAATGGAGAATTTCTGTCACTGTGTTCAATAACTGAATATGCGTCTAGTATACCTATGCATACTGCAGATTGTGAAAGGGCTTTCTCCCAAATGAACTAAATTATAAAAACTTAAATTATAAAAACTAAATTATAAATAATTTATAATCATATAACTATTGAACTAAATTATAAAAATTACTAAAAATGACTTGCGAAATCGTTTAACAATGAACCATGCAAGCAAACTGCTAACGATAAATATCGAAGGACCTATTCTAAATAAGTTCGATTTTTGAAAGTGCCTACCAACTATGGTGTGTAGCAATGCCCAGAAGAATTGTACAATAATATTGTCAATTATGTAATTTCATAAAAACTAAAGAGTTTTATTTGTAGCCCGAAATTTTAAATATGCTATTTTGTTTAGCGTTCGCCTAAGGGACAAAATTTTCAAAAATATCACAATTATTCAAATTAGGGAAAAAAAAGCTAAAGGAATTTTCAAAATTCTAAAAAAATGTCTTACGTTTTTGCTAAAATGCTAATAGAAAAAAAAAATCCAGCTTAAACCCTGCTTCTAACCCTTTTAGCCACTGACAGTGGTGTATTCCTGGATCACTGCTGAAATGCTCTTTTCGATGAGGTGTTTCTCCTATGTTTCATGTTGTAATTTGCTTGAATTTTGGCCAACATTGTGAAAATATTCAATTTTGTTTTCTTGTTTTTATTTTTACGTTATCTAAAACAGGATAAGTATTTTGGAATGTACGTGCAACGCGTAGATCTAATTGAAATATATCGTTTGAAACTAAAACCAGCATCGTAGATGCTCGAAGTCACGAACTGTACTGATTGGAAATTTCCGCGGACGCCTAAATTAACCGCTGTGTATCGAGCCCCGCCCATCACATTACGCATGCGCGTCGGTGACTTTATGTTTTGACGGACAAAGAAATATATCCGCAAACAAATTAACTCTTGCAGCAAAAGTTAAGTTGTGACTTAAGCTTAGTTTGCTCGTATATCATTTGCAATGTTATATTTAATTCAAAAAATATATGTAATATTTTTCAAATTAAAAAAGAAATAGTTGGAATTTGAAAATATTATTTGCAGTCTTAAGTGTGTACATAAAGAATATATAATTTATATAAAGAATATATAATCTGTTATTACAGATGAAGAAATCTTATTAATTAATATTTTATTTTTCTGAGAAAATTGGAGTAAGTATATGTTATAAATGATACCAGTTTTGCAATTCTAAAAACCCTAGGTCACTTTAATAATATCTAAGAATTATAGAAAGTTTATTAGACGAAGGAAACGATTTAAATAATACGATTGAAAAATAAGATATTTATAAACGTTTCGATTAATTATATCTCTTTTCTTCAGAATATGCAAAGATATATTAACTCCATATTGCTGCTATTGCACATCGCCAGTTTCATGGAAGCTGCGTCTGTCAATTATTGATTTATCATCACACGTCAATTCAACCTGTCTGCCCTTGCCACGAACAGCCACATATAATGGAAACAGTTGTCAATATGTCATGCCCAAATGCTTTCTCTCGGCTTTCAAATACTGTTATTTTGTACCCTTGCTGGTAATTCTCGCAGTGTTTCACTATTGTTTACAATACAATACAAACGCTTCATTTTGGTTAGATGTAATGTTTTAAGTAGATTAGATAGATAAGAAATACATTTATTCAACCTATGTACAGTTATTGCTGATATATCTGTTTGAAGATTGTTCTAATGCAATGGTCGGCAAACTTATTAGTCAAAAGAGCCAAATATCAGCAATATAACGATTTAAATTGCTTTTGAGAGCCAAATTTCTAAACAAAAAACCACGTTTTCAGAAGTTGGTTAAAAGTAACTACACTGATTAAAACTAGATATCATACTTTAACATAATCTTATTTATAGATAAAAATTATTTTTTATTATTAAAATTAAAACATTGTCATGTTTAATGGGAAGAATCTCCTTGCATTTCCTTGGAAAGTTTGGCTAAGCCAGATTTGTATGTTGCTGTTGTTTATTTCAGGTACGATTCTAGATTCTCATAAACAAGATAATTTTTCAGTTTACTTTTGATAAGGTTCATGCTTGAAAACAATTGTTCGCATGAACACGTAGAGCCGAATAGAGAAAAAACAGCAAATGCTTGCTTTTTTAAATGATCATGTGAGTCGGGAATACTATTCAAAGAGTCAAAAATGATCATTCTCCAGTAATTTCAATGCAGACCCTTTGTGTTGTAAACTCAGATCACATTTGGTTTTCTCCAATTTTTCCATATCAGCATTAAGGCGTTCAAATTTGGAGCTCCATAAATTTTTGATTTTTAAATCCAGCAATTGCATTTCAAAAGTGCTAATGTCAATATTATAGGGAGAAAATTTTAATTCTTCTATGGTAGCAATGAGATGTTTTTTAACAAAGGCTAGCTTTGCTTTGCTATATCTAAAATCCTGAAACCTAAATTTAACCTAATACAATTTAATTAAAATAAAAAAACTTATTTTAAACGCGTCATTCGTGAAAGAGTCGCACTCCAATAGCCAAAGAGCCAAATTTGGCTCGCGAACCGTAGATTCCGAACACTGTTCTAATTTAGAAATAACTTTTATCAACGATTTTTATGCTTAGTAATATTAATAATAGCAATAAATAAACACTGTTCTAATGTTCAATTGAAAATTTTGAGATCCAGATTTGGTTGATATGATTAGGCAAGAAATGAAGGAGTGCAGAAAGCAAAAGCTTGTTTCCCAGCTCTCCCCCAGTTCAACACGTATTACATAAATCAGTAATTGCCTCGATTCATATTATTTTCGTCGATTAATTTAACGAAATAGAAGAAAAGTAAATTTTTATTTTCGGTATATGTATATATCTAAATCTACTATGGAATAAAACGTTGTTTTATGTAGATTTGTGGCCTCATAACTGTGATATAGAGCAGGATAAAGCATTGAGTTGACGCATGCATTTCCCTTAGAGAAGTTCGCTAGAGTCTGGGTGTTGAACTTTAATTTAATTAATTTTTGTGAAGCAATTTTGACGTGCTTTTTAGTAGGTGAGTGCCCTACAGATTTATACCATGTCATCTACCGTCGTGGACAGAAAAGAGAAAATTATATAATTCATTGCATACTTTAATATCAAAATTGTGGCCCTGGGTAAAACTATCAAGCAGGGCGGACTGGGCTGCAGATCAGCCGGCTCTCGGGCTGGTGAGCCCTCATGGCCGACAGGATCCACGCCTCCGAATGAGCAAGAACTCTCCCTCTCCGATCATCCAAGGCATGCGTGCGCCCTTTGAGGAGACCCAGTTTGCCCCTGCTATTAAGTTTCGCGAAGTCTATTCTACGCCAAGGGCGGACTGTTTACGTTCAAGAAAAATATACTATTTACCGTCAAATGTTCTGTTCCACATTTTCTGCATGATGACCGAGCCATTGGAAATTGAATAGCCCTCAGAAAGAGTTTCGTTTAATGCTATTGAATATAACAACACCGCTTCGTGAAAAGCCGTCACAAATGTATTTACCTATGAACAGAGGACACCATCAGAAAACAAACATGACAGGATTATTAATTTAAAACAAACTTTAATAATATACTGCAATTATTATTATAAAACACGTTCTTCACTTTGAAACATTAATCATAAGAAAATTCTTAGATAATTAAAAGTGATAACTATTCGGGAAACATCTCGTTCACACAAACACACACATATATGCAATAGAACCTGCCTAAAGTGGCCACCTTTGGGACTGGATTGCAGTGGTTACCATAGAGAGGTGGTCGCTATACAGAACAGGCTTTAGTATAGGAATGACCAAGTCCCTACCAGTTATCCTTTATAAAAGTAGTCACTTTATTCAGGTGGTTAATTTACAAAGGTGTTTGCTTTACCAGCTTCCACTGTATACATATACCATATAACGACGCTTAATAAAATCGTCGAATGCTTGCCGCTTTGCTACCGTAGTCTGGGGTTAATATTATTCAGAAAACTCTACGTCCCGGCGAACCATGTCCTTTGCTGTTCTTGTCTTTGTTTTTTCGTATTCGGTAATATGAAGTTTAAGTAACGCAATTAAGATTCTTAATTTTATGACCTTACTTTTAGCATGTACTCTTCTTGTAATTCCTAGTTTTATGACCGCCATAAACCGATATGACCCTCATGGGTGCCCATATGGAGGGTACTCGAGTAGTCCTCCCCTAGTCGTTTGAAAATTTGTTTTTCTTGAATCTGCTAAGTATTTACTTTCAAAAGTTTTACAGTCAGATTTTAAAATAAGCTACTTTGTGGCTCACTATTAATTGTCAAGTGATACCAATTATTTTTGTAGCGTTTCGGTACCTTGTATACTCACTAAAATTTTCGACAACTTTGTGAAGGAGGTAATAATTTTTCTCAGCCCCCCCATAGAAGTACTCGTATGGACTCCCGTGTGCTCATATATTTACGACATTTTAAAAATAAATATACACGGCTAAATAATTATTTTTACAAGTGTTTAAAAAACTCACCGAGAGATGGCGCTACCACATAGTGTTCTTCAAAATTTCACTTAAAATTGTAAAATGAAAATAAAAGGTTGTGGCTTTAAACATTTCGAGATATTTATACTCGTACGTATTTCACCATTATAGCACTTCAAATATAATTCAGCGCTCGTACGTTTGTTCTCTCTCTTTATTCTGCCTCCCAAGCTTCCTTCATGAATTTTATAATTGCTATAAATATTTCTTCTACTTCGGAAGTTATATTCTTTAACTAAGAAAAATAATTGCTATTAAATTCGAGTTTCGCGTTCTTTTGCAGTAAAGACTACAGCCATTGATTTCTAGTTCACAGGAATTGAATGATGTGAGAGATAAAATTCGATTAAATAAAATTCCCAGGTACTCTGGCAAATAAAACACCTATTGAATATATTTTGGTGTCCTCGAAAAAAGCTGCTCTTGTGATTTTAGGACACATAGGACGAAAATATATAATATCGTTAAGTTAAATTGAATTAAAAACTTTTTTTAAAACGTTCAATTATTCTGTATCAATTTTTATAATAACCTGTATTTATTAATAATCTTTTGAATCAAGTTGTGATATAATGTGTTGATTGTTAACCTTTATTTTACTGAAAACTTAATAACATTGACATCATGAGATATTTCGAATTCATTATACAATTTTAGCTCAAAACATAAATATCTGATAGAAATAAAATACAGGGTACCAGGGAGGAAATTACATAAAAAGGTTAAACACTGGTAAAATAGCAATGAAAAAGATCACTCTAATCTAGATCACATAAATATCTGTTTAATAGCGACACACTGCACTGATCAATAGAAACAAATAAATTACAATTTTTATGGTGCACCATAAAAATTGTATTTTATTTGTTTTTATAAATATCTGTACTATATACTTACTTTTGCCTCAATGCTAAATTTTAAATAAAGGTGAAATAGTTACAATACTTTAAAAATAGGCTGATTATACGTCCCGTTCTTTTAACGGAATAGTGGTGTCATTATACTCCCGTGTTCTGTCCTTCCCATGGCTTTTGTAAAAATTTCCAATTTTAATTTGTTTTTACAAATACCATCAACATAGGGTTTGCAATATTATTGGGGACAAGCACATATTGGGTACATTTATATTACAGTATATGTAAAATTGAAATTTATTTCAAATTATTAGGGGCAAGGACCTTGGTTCCCACGGGCGAATATAAATCTACGCCCATGATAAATGTTTTATATTCAAATGTTGGTCAATTAATGTAACCTGTAAACAAACGGCAACGGCATCAATTATTCTTGTAGAATCTCGATTATCCAGATTGAGAAAAAGAGAAAATTACCGTGTTTTTGCAGCACTTGTGCGCCTTTCATTTTACTTATGTTCTTTAGCGTTTGCTTTTTATTCCATGCACTTGCTTGAATCCACATGCACTTGCTTGAATCCACATGCACTTGCTTGAATCCACATGCATTTGCTTCATCTCGCATGCTTTTTTTTTAAGTTTTCATTTTATGTTTTTTTTCGATTTGTGGTTAATATTGAAGATGTTAAAGAGACAAAAGTGCATTCAACGAGGATCTCCAAACGAATTCAAATTAATCGAACTGGATAAAATACGTAGCGAAAAAGCTTTTTAATGCAATGAAATACATTTTTTTTTACTCTTTATGAATTTCCCCCGTCTTATTTTTGTTGGGTGGAAAGATTGTCAGCTCATCTTAATATCAAATCAATTTGAAAAATGATGACATAACTAAAGAAAACAAGAACTGAAACCACGGCCAGCGCAAGCAAATTTGTCACCCTAAGCGAACGACATATGGGCCCCCTGCGTTGAAAGATTGACACTCCAATACATGTTACAACAACTGAAAAATGAAAAAACAAGACACATTCCGCCCTCTCATTATAATCCTGGTTATAACGAAGTATGATAATCTCAGCTTATCTGATAACAAACAAATAAATGATCCAAAGACGAAATAGTCTGGTATTTTGCTACTGAAGGAAAAATTTGTAAACCTCACTGCATTGTAATAATGCACAAAGATATCAAAAAAGGAAAGAGCATCCTCCAACACTCTAGTGTGGTAACGGTACGGCTCGCACCACTGAAAGGTGTAGGAGTGGTGGGAAAATGTTATTTAAACCTACGTAAATTGGTTAAAGGGAAAAGTATTAATGTAAAAGAAGCAAGGAATTGTGGGTATAGAAAAAACTGAGAAGAGAGATTTCTTGGAAAAAGAGTAAATATTGTTGAAGGCATTCAGCTGAAAATAATCCATTCAATTCCATTTATTTATTGCCAAGTTTATCTCAATCATGCTATAGTATTAAATGTCTTTAAAGAAAATTTTTGTCGTGGTACAGCCCTAGGCGGCCGCCTAGTTCACCTATGTGGTTGCGTCAGACCTAATTACAACACTGCCAGTGTGAGCAGATCAAGGCAACCATTTATTAAGATTACCTTAAAGAAATTAGTAAGTAAGACTTCAGCTAAGTTTTAAAAGGGCGATTTCTGTAACTGATTTGCCATGCGTTAAGACACAAAGACAAAGAAAATCACGTTGCATCAATGTGATTTTGTGGACACAGAGTGGATGAAATTACTTAAATGTCTAAAAATAAAAACGAATGTTCAGTGAGACGAAAAAGGAAAGTAACGCGATCATTATCGAATGATATAAAAAAGAATGAATAAAACAGATGAGAGAGAATAAGGAAGTTGTAGGGCCGGAAACAATAAAGGAAATGATGATGAAGAAAATGAACCACAAGATCAAATCTCCACCTTGAAAACATCGTGGCATCCATGAAAATGGGTTATCATGAAAGCATACCACAACTGGAAAGTTATGATCCTTTCATTGGCGCCGACTTCATGGGTTCGAGACACTTTTTGCACCCTCAATAATTTTGTTGTGGGTTCCTCGAACCCATAATATTTTTGCTCGTGGGGAAAATACGCATACAGAAATAGAAGCACAAAGTTTTTCGTCATCGATTCTTTAAGATTTTCATTATTTCTACCCTGTTACCTGGACCTTTTATAAAAGAAAATTATTTTGCCTGATTCAAAGAAAATGCAAAAGTCTAGTCTATAGCTCCACATGCAGAGAAGAGAACCTTTAGCTGTCGTAGTGATAAAGGCGAAAATATGTTGTCCAGTAAATCGAATCACCCTATCTTTCAATAGCTGGGGATCCATAATTTTCTTTACTTTTTACTTTGTTTTGCCCCCCAAGCACCCTGGATCACCTGGGGAATCTATTTTTTATTTAAGTCAACTTCTTTTTAAAGAGAGACAGAGGAGGTGAGGGCTAGGCCACTGGCGTAGGCAGAAAGTTCATAAGGGGGTTATAGGCTTAATGGGAGGGGTTACAGAGCTACAACTCATATATTCCTATGTTAAATATACAAAATTTCATTGCGATGGGGGTTACAATCCCCTAAATATCCCCCTGGTTATGCTGTGGGCTAGACACATCTATTTTGGCAGCAATCGTAAAATTATGAAAGGCACATACATTTAAGGTGCATTAAATAATTATATAGAGAAAAAATATTTTTCTATAATTAACTATAATTTGCTTCATTTTAGCATTTTAGGTGCTTTATTGTACCAGATAATCTGATAATGAAATTTAAATTACACTTAAATCCTTTGAAAAACGCGCCCGTCATTTGATTTAAAATTTTCGGAATCCCCGATGATTTTTCAAGTTGCCGCCAATGTAACCTCTATGTTTCGACGAAGACCAAAGATTACTAGAAATTTAAGGCAAAAAAATTATTACGGGGAAAAAATTGGGGCAGTGATGAAATAAAATCAAAATCAGTGAATATTGTGCACTAAAACTAATGCATGAGAAGATAATAGAAGGAAAACATTTGAATAACATTCATATCTAATACCATGAAAACTATAGAAATTTAAGAAGTAACCCAATTAGGCTACCAAAGATTAAAACAGAAATGTACCGAAAGGGAATTGAATATATGGGAATAAAGCTTTGGAATGAGTTACCAAATAATCTTAAAAATATTAATAATATAAGATTGTTTAAAAAGAAATTAATTGTATACTTATTAAACGGAGTTTGTGCGCCAGCGGATTAATAGGGTCCTCAACCGGTTAAATTTTATAATTTTTATTGGAGACCCGTCACGGGGACATGCAAATTATATTGTCTTTTCCATACGTCATGAAATTTGTTATTATATTTAAATTGAAATTCAAGACTGGATGAGATATATGAAAAATAAACATTATTATTATATTTGTTTGAAGTTTGGAAATTTGAACTGTGTTATTGTTACTGATGTCATCACTAACAGCGTAAACAAATAAAACTCCCGGTTCCATTGATTCAAATTCTTCTGTTGTTAATCACAGTTATTTACATGATCATAGTTTTTTATTCAATGAAGCCGAAATCATCTTTCAACCGCAATCCCCTTTTGATCTTAATTTTTTGGATTGTTGTTTATTTACACTAATAGACAATCTGTTGTAAATGATTTCGAAGAGCTACCTATGCCTCATTCGATATATAGACCTCTGTTTTTGGATAAACATAACCTGAGCCATAGTAATTTTTCCATTTAACATCTGGCAACTTCTCATAAGTTGTTTGCAATCATCCTGAAGAAGGAGGATCCATTATCTTCCGAAAACGTTTGATTTTTAAATAAATTTTAACTGAATTTTTAAAAAACGTTGTCGCTCAAATTGTTTTATTTAAGTAAACGCTCATTTGCTTTATCACTAATTTTATTAATCATGTTTTTACTTAATGGATAATTCACAGTTTTTATGCCTAACATATTTTGCATCCATTATTTCAGCTCATGTTGAGTTTAGGAATTTTTAACCTTTTCTGGGAATACACAGAATATACATTTAATTATTTTAACTTCGCAACGGTTTATTCCAGAATAGAGACACGTGTTTCTTTTTTTGTTTTGTTTTTTAAATAAGCTGTTGTTTCATTTCAACCAAGAAGTCCCTGAGTTCACAAAATATATATATTAATATCTGTTAAAGGATTTCGCCCGCTCTTCGCGTCGTCGATTGTGCATAATTTTAATAGAAGGGTGGCCGCCGAAGGGCAGCATGATAATCCCAGGCCCGCTCTTCGCTGGTACTAGAGTGCCAAGATAGCTAGAAATCAAACAGGTAGGTCCATCCGCGCTTCTCTTCGCATTGGTCAAGTTTGACACACTTTTTTGACGTCATCGGTGTGAAGCGAACCGATACTGTTTATATACGTACATGGAAAGATCAGATTCGTGTTCTGAAAAGTGTTCTCCTCATATTGTTTTCTCAACTTTTCTTTCAAATAAGAACAATATCTGTTTTTGCATTCATTATAACAACGGTTCTTGTACTTTTATTCGGCCACGAACCCCTTTTAAATCCAGATTTATGACCGCGGCCCTCAAGACATAAAATCAACTTTTTTATTTTGCTGGAATTGAAAATACCTAAAAGGAAAAAAAATTGAGTTGCTGAAGCAGGCTCTTAGCCAGACGCTTGCTACTGGGAGGGGGAGCTCATAAAGTTACGGGGGGGGGGGCTCAGATTTTTTCTAGTCGGCTGGATGATTTTTCAATGGCAGCAGATTGGCAAGAGGTAAACGAACAGCGCAGGGTGTGTTGTTAATTAATTTAAATTTTCCATAAAGTAAGGAGAAATTTTCCGTCGTCTGCTGTTTACTACGCGTGAACACCAAAATACACACATCAAACAATTATACTTTGCAATAAATTCTATTAATACCGGAAGAATGACGAACGCTACGCAAATTTAATTAAGATGATAAATACACAACGGTTTTGGCGTAGTTACTATATACAATATAATTCGACGCACGTTTAGAGAGACCTGGTTCTCTCTAAACGTATGTCGAATTATATTGTAAATTAGTAACTACGCCAAAAAAAATTGTTTATTTATCATCTTAAGTAAATTCTACATTAAAGATTTCGGTTAATCCGAACAGGTCTTGTTCCCAATTAATTCGGATTAACCAGACTATTGTAATCCTATATTCAGCAAAAATTTGAATCTAAATTCGTAGTCATAAATTACAATATATTTTATTACTTGCGCTGCAGCTGATATAATAGTAATAAAATAATAGTAATTTTCATTCAACCTGAGGTATATATTGTCCCGTTGCATATAGTAAATATGCAGGGTGTCTCAACACCAGGGTTACAAACATCTAGGAGTGATAGGTTACGTCTAGGCGAACAATATTTGACGTAGAACCTAGGATCGCAAATCACTCCAGCGCTAGTTTTATAATCGTCCAGCATGCACAAATATTTACAACCAGTTCATGAAAAGCGCCAGATAAAACTCAGGTCAGCTGCTCAAGTGCATAGATGATTAGGACATCGCATTTTGCGCTTCTCATGCACTGGTTGTCACTATTTGTGCATGCTGGACGGTTTTAGAACTAGTACTGTGAGTGGTTTGCGACCCTAGGTTCTATGACAAATATTGTTCGTCTAGGTGTACCCTACCCCTCCTAGATGTTTGCAACCCTAGTGCTCAGACACCTGTATTTATGAGCTGCGTAAGAGGATAATGTTAACTTAATAGTACAATGGTTAAGTTAGAAATGGAGAAAAGAATAGAAAGCCATATATTTAAGCGTAGCACATAGTAAATATTGATAATCATATTTATTTAATAAAATTTAAAAATTACATAATTACTATCAATTTAACGTTGAACAGTTCTAAAATTATAAATATTAATTCAGAACAGTTCTATTATTGAAATAATATGACGTATATTTGTGACAGTATAAGAATATAAGTAAGAAATAATCACACTGTCATAAAGATTAACGTGTAGCTTATTTATAATATTATAAGCATTAATATCGGATATAGATAATGATATAAAATATATTATGAAACACTTATAATATAAAAATTATTTCGAAATAGTTACAAAGTTATAAAAAAACATAAACATAAGTTATTAAAAAAGTTATTTAGTAGATACAAACCTCCTCTTGGCCGTAGTCGTAATGAAACTCTGTTTCTGCTATCTTTTTAACTTCTAAAGAGAAATTCTTGTATTCAACAGTTTCGGGAATTCTTGCGGTCACGGTCAATAGGGCTTCATAGGCTTTACGGGCCCGTTTGTTCCGTTCATCAGAATCACTCTTTTTGTACCAAGGCTTTTGGCTGTCGACTTTGCTGTAAGACACAACAAACGAAATTAAACAACACTGACTATGAATAACAACTCAATAACTTTATCTACCATACGCAAAATCATAGTTTGTCAGGTCCTGGCCACCTGGCGTTTTCCGCTGCTTTTTACCAATCCGAAATACATGGTTTCATTTTCTAGACCTCAGAGGTGCGAGTACCTAAAAAAACTGTAGGTCCTGGCATAGGAGTAGCCAGAAAATTCATAAGGGGGGTTACAGGCCCAATAGTGAGGTTACAGAGCTACAACTCATATATTCCTATGTTAAATATACAAAATTTCATTGCAATGGGGGGTTACAACCCCCAAAACCCCCCCTGGCTACGCCTATGTGTCCTGGAGATCCATGATCTTATCTGTTTTTGCGACATAAAGACACAAATGCACAAAGTCATTTTGTGCATAACAAACTCTGTTGTCTCAAAAATCCTTAAGAAACTGATAAATTTATGTAAATGCTTCCGATATTCAAATGATGAAACAATATTTAATATTGCAAGCATCCCCTCTCTCTGTTTTCTAGAAACACACATATATATCTGAGAATATAATAATATACGTTTAAAACACTGTAAAAGTTATGAACGTTTTAAGTTACGTGTAAGGGTGATTTAATCTCTTTCACTTTCACACTGCTCGATTAGATAACCACAAGGATGGGCAAAGGGTAACAGGAAGAGGAAAATATATATTGGAAATCAGTTTGATTAATGTGGCAAAATCTCTGCCCAATCTTAGCATTGGGTTGATCAACCTTTATCTCTCTTTAGCTAAGAATCAATTGACCGCTGATTGATCAACAAGGCAATTTCTCCAGTCGAGAACTGCAGCAAAGTAATCTCAGTTTGTAGAGTGTTCTTGACCGCCGTCAATAAGAAGCACGTATAAGTATAATTTAATTGGATCCCCACAAAGCGAAAACAATGGTAAGGAATTAATCGACATCAAATCGAATAAACACTCAAAGAGATTATTGCATAATTTAAGTTTAGAAATAATGGCTACAGCAAATAGTATTCATTAAAATATACACGGAGTACATGTAATTAGTAAGTTTAGAGACATACTTTAAAGAGTATATGTGTATGTAAAAGTATAACGTCATACTATCATTAGAAAGCGCTAATAGTGGGAGGTAAAATATTTGTTAATAGAACATTTTAATTACTTTTCTTTTAACGTATGTGTGTAGGGGAAAAGAGGGCAAAGCGGATCACTTAATTTCATCTTAATTATAAAGTGCGATAAATACATGTGTGAGCACTGAAACTTCACTGTTTACTGCAGTGAACATCAAAGAAACATATTATGAATCATCAATGGTATTATTTGTTACCGAATTTAAAACAAAAATGTTTGAAGGAGAAAGATCAAATTATCCACTTTGCCCCAACCCTGGGGAAAAGCGGATGGGTTGTTTTTGAAATAGAAAACTCTGTGGTAAAAAATTATAACGTGCACATAAAATGCATTCGGCAGAAAAAAATTACCAGAAACGTTTTCACATAGTGCATTTAAGAAAAGTGTATTCTTCTATGCCTTCATAAAGTATACAGTTCTCGTGAGCTCATCCGTTACATAAAGAACACTTTATCCAGTTCCCTATTGGTGGATCAGCATATGGTTTATTACATATTAAGTAAATTAAGACTGCGACGTAGATTCTGTCTCTGTGCCAAGATGCTCGATGGTATTCTTAGGCTTGCCTGTACTTTTTGCACACCGAGCTTTCTTTTCGCGTTGTGCGCGAGTAATCGTCCTAGCAGGGCTGTTTGTTAAAATTTCTGCACGTGTTGACTATACTACCAGCATAACAACCACATGTAATTAAACTTATTCCCTCAATTGAGTACAGTACTTTGCAATCAGAGTTGGCAGATCATCCACTATAAAAGAAAACCGTTCTCTAGTGAAAACTGTGTTGCCCATATGGCTAGAGGTTCATGTCGTCAATTTCATGCCAGTTTATCAAAATCAAATCAGAGTGAATTTAAATCATATTCAAAATTGCGTTGAAATAACACAAAATAAAATCAATACAAAATATTTAACAGAAAATTTCATGATTTTTTCACCACGTAACAATTTTGAGGTCCCTAACTTGTGGGGTCCGGGGCCAGGGCCCGTATGATTATCTATCCACTTTTCCCCATAAATAATGATCCGCTTTGCCCTCAACGCCACTTTGATAAACAAAGTATAGTTTGGATTTAAGAAGAACAACGTTTTAGGTGTAAGAGAAAAAATTTTAACACATTATTCGACGTACGTTTCGGACGGGCAATGGCCGTCCCTCGTCAGGAATTCGAGTGATCTAAAATTAAACAGAAATGAAGCGTTGAAGAGTTGCCGTATCAGAATTGAAGTGTTGCCGTGTTTATCGGTCTATTTGCGCGATGCTAGCGCCATCTGTTGGCGAAAAGGGAATCTAGTAGAAATTGAAGAGAGATTTTATGTTTGGAGGACCGAACTTACATTTTTCCATGCCTGGCTGAAACTCGGAGTCGTCTTGTGATCATTAACGATATTTGCAGAGTTGAGATTTATAAAGAAGGCTTTCAAAAAATTCAGTTCGTGTTGCGATTTCGATTGACGGATAATTGACGCCACTTGGAAATTGAATTTGTGTTTTTTCTCCCAGCAATGAACTGCGATGGAGAATTTATTAAAACCAACCTCCGATACCTAACGTTGATGTTCTTTAATTCTTTGGACACACACAGGGTAACTGTTTTTTTGCGCGGGAAAAACCAGTTACGGCAAGACGCCCTTCCCTAAACTGCAATGGAACAACCCGTCTGGTAACGGGATCAGGCGTCAGGTCTGCGCGAACGGACTATACTGCCTGTGCTGAATCCTTAGCAATAATAACACAAAAACCTAATCTAAGCTAAGAGACTTAATATCTGTTTTAGGCATATAGTTCACAAAATGTAATGCTGAATAGTTTTTATTAGATTGACACTTAATTAACACAAAAATTTTAGTGAACAATCGAAAAAAATGGTTTTTTTTTACTTTATTCGCTGCGCATGTATTTCATTAGCGCTGAAATAAGTGCAATTTATTCCTACGCACACCTTCAACACTTTTGCACTGACCACTGTTGCCTCCTATGTTTGGATTATTAAACATTAAGCTGGTCTGCTTTGCCCCTATATCAAATTTGCCCTACTTTCCCCTACTTTATAATTACTGACATGCATAATGGAATAAAAAGTAACAATAAATATGTGCATTGAAATATGTCGATAACGATATTTAGGAGGAATTGGGAAAAGCTATCGTTATGAAAAAAGGTTGAAAATGTCATAAAGTTCTATATCTGTCGAATTCGCAGGAAAATACCCTTATAAACAGTTTATCGCTGTAAGCACTATCGTCATAAACGGATTTCACTATATAAGTAAAGGACACATTGGTAAATAGAAAATAAAATTGTAATTAAACATACAAACGTACGTAGAACACACTGATATTAATACATAATAAGTCTACAAGTGAAATGCGGAATGTAAATAAAGCAGACAGATATAAATACAGAAAAAAATTGTAAGTAAATTATACAAATATAAGTAAATAGTATGTTATATAAATTAATATAATTTAATTATTTGCTCACGTTGTTCATAGCACGAGTTTAAATAAGTATGCAAAGTCGTATACAAAGTCAAATAAAAGTCAGAGCCTACGAGAGTAGGGCAGCAGAGGTTGTATCCCGGGAGCCCAGATGAAACTTAGGGGTCCCCGCGAAGGCAAGGATCTATGCTGGGGGTTGGCGGCCTAGGGAAGACGTTACGGGGCCGGTGGAAGTGAGCCTGGGGTCCCGCGTTGGTTCTAGACGTCCCTAATAAAAGTTATATATATAAAGTCAAATAAAAGTCGTGTACAGAATCAAATAAAAGTCGTGTACAGAGTGAAATGAAAGTAGTATACAAAGCCAATATCATTACTCGTATACAAAATCCTACGACAGCACATTGGTAACGCGTTCACCCAGTTGTTATTAATCTATGTTCGACTCCTAACGGTGCCAAAATAAAAACACTTACATACTAACTTCTCATTATCAGGGCCGTAGCTAGAGGGTGGCGTGAAAAGTCAGCGCCAGGAGACAGGCGAGGAAGGGCGTAAATGGGCTGAAATAATTAACAGGGAAAATATTTCTTTGGGAGGGGTTGACCCAATCTTGACGGTTCTACCAGGGGCGCAAGATCATCTGGTTACGGTACTGCTGACTATAAACCAGCGATGGTTTCCTTAGAATTTCAGAGGTTAGTCTTTCTTGGAAAATCAAGTCCACTACCCTACGGAGGCGTAGGGATAACGCATTTTACTTCGTGCCGTTAAGCCGGCACGAAGTAGAATGCGTGTCGTTAAGTCGGATTCGACTCCAAACGGCATCGTAGGATAAGTGCCATTTTTCTGCCTACTCATAGTTCAGGGTTCGGCTTCCTTGGTAGCAGAGGTCTTTAGATTCCTGTCAAGACTGTAGGTCCCAGGGACATGTGCTGTCCTTGCGCCATAAACAGGCAAGCAAACGAAACAAATATATAAAGGAAAACGATATTTCGCCCTCGCTTCATCACCATCGAAGGTGTACACCTTCAATGTATGTGTGTTTCATTTATAAATTGCCTTTAGTTTCATTATGTAACCAATTGTATGTGTGTGTGCGTATATATATATAATTTATAGAAGTTATATATATCTTCTATAAATTAATAAAATCTATACGCATAGTTTATCGACAATTAACTTTGCAAAAATCATTTCCGAGTATAAAATATATGTTATAGAGAAATATGATGTGATAAAACAAATATGCCACAAATTAAAATTATTGGGGGTGAATTAATTAATCAAATGTTCTTAATTCCAATGCATTTAAAAATAATTCCTTGCATTCAACAATTATTTGGTTTGTCGATTATTGCTCAGACAAACAAGACGTTTCGAATTGCAATTATTCCCCGAAGGAGTTCATTGTAATTAGAAAAATACAGATGTGTAATTATTTTTATAAAAACGCCTGAACACGTGATTGAAATAAAGTAAACGGGTGAAAGATAACAGTTTCGAGAGATGTGAAAAAATGCGCATTAAACTGCATGTTTAAAAAACACGAGAAACTTTTCCAGAAGTGCTTAGAAAATTCTAAAATGGCATGCTAAGGGGAGTTATTAGTGATGAGAGATTACGAAATGTTTTTACAATCGAAAGAATGGCAATCGACTCAAATTTATATTCGAGCTCACAATTCATTCGTCTTTGAACTTAACAATCCAGATGTTCAATTGCATTCGCTAGTCGGCTATCCAACGACGCTGTGCGTTTGGGTGAAGAAATGGCGTCATCGTCAATTTGGCACATAAATATATAATTAGATCTAGTCGCACTCTCTAACAAACCAGGAAAATAGTTATAGTATGCGTTTATAGAATCGTTATATAAGTTTTAGAGAGCTTAGAAAGTAAAATTTCGATTTAACGAAATCCAAACGACTACTTTATTTATTTATACGAGTATTTAGTTTTGATTTTATTTGCTTTTTGTTTTTGTTGTTGAAAGTACACAAAAATGTCATTTTTGAATTCATTGTATGTACATAATTAAAAATTATCTACTTACTACTTCTGTGCTGATTTTATAAGAATCACAAAAAAAACCCGTAAAATTATAGTATACAAAATCACTTCGAGTGATTTAAAAATGGACTCTCTGGTATTTTAAGCTGCATTTAGTTTTAAAATTATTTATAAAAATATTTAAATTATTTTTGCCGTTATAAGAAATGCATAGTAAATACAGTATGCGATATAGTATTTATATTCAACAGCATGGTTAATAAAGATGCAATCACAATTTTGTTTCATCCTTTAAAACAAATACTAATCAAATATCATATAAAAGTAAATAGAAATGGTAGTCGAAATTTTATAATTTTTTTTCTTCATCGTTAAGCGATGTATCGAGTCAGATTTAAAAACCATCGAGAGGTTTCGAGGTTCAAATAATCGAGACAATCAACACATCTCGCAATCGCGCATCACTAGGCATTATATATATCACCAAATACAATAAACTCTCTCAACAACGTCATTATAATTAACTATTATCCCCGTTTAGCGACGGTACTTCATGATCCCAATAAATTCTTCATGGAGTTAAAAAACATTCCAATCAGCGTCCTTTTCCCTATAGCAACGTTCTTCTCCGGCTCCCGAAATCTGTTAAGGAAATTACCGTAGTCATTTCACCCAGAAATTTCTCCACGTAGATATTCCTACGAAAATTGTAATAAGCCTTTATTTTATTCGATATCATAATGAATTATTACGTGACAGTATTTAATTATGCCATATTTCCTTCTTTAATGGGAGGACTGGGCTTGTTAAGCTGATAATGATGACGGCAGCTTGAACCTCGGTCTCCTCTAAGGTCTCTTGTTTTTCTGGCTTATTTGATTCATTTGTAATTAATATACTCCGTTCTTGGGAATAATAAAGACAAGATAGTTACAGCAAAATACAGTCATTACGGTAAAGGATACAAAAGATAAAATAGTTACAGCAAAGCATGGTCATTAGGTAAAGGATACAGAAGGTTATATAGTTACAGCAAACATGGTCATTAGGTAAAGGATACAGAAGGTAAGAGAAGAAATAGCAGTCATATTAATGTAGGTAATTGATGATACAGATAAAGGTTGACCAAATGTTTAAATATGTTTCATTTCCGTATATACAATTTATGACAAATTATGTAATTATAGGTTAGGGACAATGTAAAAACAAAATAACTGTGTTTAATAACTGTATGTAACTGTATATAACATAAATAATGTGTTACGAAATAATTAGTTTAAAAAAATACGCTTTAAATACGTTCGTAGGGAGATTGAGTGTTTGTCGTCTGTGGCTCAGTTGGTAAGAGCACCTTTCCGTATAGTAGAAGGTCGTGGGATCGTGCCTAACAAAACGCAAAAACTAATTTTTTCTTTACGAACGTTTCACCATCTAACCATGCCATAACATTGGAGTTACTATTACTACGCCTAAAACGCATTGATAAAAATTGTTTCTTAAATAATACGATTATTAGAAATTTAATTTGAAATCATGGATTCAATTCATTTTTATTCAGAATTTAATTTTGATTATGATTATTTCTTGATTTTATCATGTTTAATTAGTACTGATTTTTGTTTAATTAATTAAACTAAATAATTTATTTCTTCAATTAAAAAAAGTTTGTCAGGGCTCAAAGCAATTATTTCTTTAGCCGTCTGTTATGCATCAATAATCTGTCAATACCATGCTATCCCACTTCTTCTCAATTCTTTAAAACGATATAACTGTAAAGGCAATTTTATCTTCTCTCCTCTAATCTCAAAGGAACTTCGAAAACTTTCACTTCAATGTAAACTTTGAACTCCAAAACAAAACTTTGTTCCCTTCCCACTATCTGAAGCTATGAATGTCTCACGTGCAAACCAATAAAGATCGCGATATGTACATCAAAATTGCCTGTTACAATTATCTATATTCTATACTTCAACAAATATCTCGTAAATTCATATTTCGAAACTACAATACATTCCGTACTTGACTTCAGCGAAGTGGCATTTGGTAGAGAGATGTATCTACAACAAAGGCAGCCCTTCTACAATATCAACAAAGCTGTGGATGATCTAAGGGAACCTCTACACTGATTAGACATCGACTATAGTTACTGTGGTAACCTTGGCGTGTGTAAAGAACCACTTCACCAAATTGCTACGGTCCAAGTTTCTGCTGTCCAAGTTTCCAAACCAAGATGACGTGAAATAGCAGCAGTCCAGGTGGTGACCCCTGGTCGCACCCGCTCCACGATCTATGTCCAGCATCTATACTTCACGCGAGTTTCTTATCTTAATTCCCTTTTCTTTAGTTCATTTTAAGCTAATTTAATTTTTTTAATTATCTTCCCAGCCACCTTAATTACCCTAATTATATTAGTCTACTTTTAAAATATGTATAGTTATTATGATTCGTATTATGTTTAAAATTTTATATTTTCAGGGAAATCGTTTTCCCTAGTTATTTTACACTGAGGTAGTATTTCCATAAAAAAATGTCTCGCAAGTAAATGAAACTGGCATGGATAAAGAAATGATTAAATGTGTAATAATATGAAATAATTGTTAGTAATTCCTAAGTTTATGTTTTGCTGACACAAATTATATTTGATGCAAGTATGGACAAAATTTATAGGGGACACACATTTCTACATTAAAGCAAAGTCCTGTTAAATTGTACATAACCCTTTTCAATGTTTTCATTAAATGATTTCTTAAAATGTTACAAACCTCCTTGGTCCTTTTTTTTTATAATTAAGGGTGTGATTAATATTTGTTTTTGTATCTATAGGGGGCGCTCAATTAAACATTAACTTTTGCATGATATTAAGAATTAAATAAACAACGTTACTATATTTGCATGCTAATTAAACAATTAAGACTTATAATGTTTTGTGGTGTAAGTGTATGGCTCCTGTTCCGGACCTCTAGGGGTTGTTGCAAGTAATTTTCCTATTACCTATTAACAAAAGTTAAAAGGACAGTTAATAAAAGCCACACAACGCGATGTTCTTCCCTCCCCTAGTTAGATTCCGGCCTTATATTTTAAAGCAAAACATGTTCAAAGAAACATTTAAAAAAATTATAAAACTCAAAATCATAGTAGTATTATATTTTTTCTCTTATATTACAATATGACGACATGGTCCGAATTTCAAAAATCTGCCATCGAGTTTCATTGCTGGAAGAATACACATGATTTTAAGGTTTGGAACGTACTAGTATTTGACAAATTAGATCGCTTTTAGAATTAATTTTTGGAAGTCTCCATTTATGAACATTCAAATAACTTCGTTGGCGATCGTGAATATACTCTCAGTTTCAGTAATGAGTAAAAGACAGTATTGAATTACAGTCACTAATTGCCTCCTAACCCCCTCCTCAGACCTTTTCAAAGTTTTCCCCTTATTTCTTGGATTTCAAATATTTTCGGGCAGTAGGTGACGTTTTCTCCAGATAGCAAACAATAGCATGAAATGGAAACACTCTGTGTTCACTCGGAGTTCACTTTAGACAATTCGGGACGGAACACAGCAACGTCTGCCTGAAACGTGTCACAACGCTCTATCCTGCGCCAAAACCTTGGCTACTGTTCAACACTGTACAACACTGTACAATACTGTACAATTGTACAATATTAATTGTTGTACAATACTGTACAACCTTGCTATTAACCTTTAATAATATTTTTGCGACAATTTGCGTAAGATGCGAGGATGGAAATTCTGTCTATGAGGTTTTGTACATTTGTGATTTTAGAGCTCAAGGAGAGAAATGGTCAAGCTGCGCCTGGACCCACAGTTTTCCGAAGAATCGGAACTTCTGCTGTCAAGACAACCAAATCCCAGACACTTTGAGTAAAAAAAAAACTACACGCTTTCCATGGCGCCAATGGGAAAACCCGAATTAAACGATACGATAAACGAATGCGTTACAACTACGTTACCGTGAGGTAGTGAACCTTCATTTTTCCGGGGAATCGAAACCTCTGTTGCTGTTAAGGAAACCAAATCCCGGACTACGTTGAATAGAAAAATGGCACGCGTCCATGGTGCCGATGGTAATTGAACCCGATAAACGAATGTGTTATCACGAAGTCACAGTGAGGTAGTGAAGCTATATTTTTCCGAGGAATCGAAACCTATGATGTCAAGGAAATCAAATCCTGGATTACGTTGCGTAAAAAAACGGCACACTTTCCACGGTGCGAATAGTAATTTAACCGGAATTAAATAATACGATAAACGAATGTGCTACCACTACGTCACTATGAGGTAGTAAACCTACGTTTTCCAGTGGAATCAAAACCTCTGTCCTCAAGGAAACCAAATCCCGGACTATATTGATTAGAAAAACAGTACGCGTTCCACGGTGCCAGTGGTACACATAGATTTCGTGGCTTTAATAGCTCCAACTTTATTCCGATTGAAGCTTGCCTTGAAGTTTTCAAAAGGTCGACTAGGATACTATGATTCAACTATGTGGAATGCTCTCAAAACAGAAATTATAAAAATCCGCTCCTTGGCCTCATTCAAAAGAAGTATATGTACTTACCTATTTTCACGGTAGAACGACACAGGGTCAGTGGTGCCAGATTGGGCTATAAGTAGCGGATTTGGCGGTTTTGTAAGTGCCCTCATTACAAAAATTCTGAATTGGGCGACACGCTACTTTTTGGGCTACTTTTAATTACCTTCAGGCTATAAATCTGAAAA
>QLNU02015003.1:75725211-75743087 GCA_006491805.2 Dysdera silvatica
CATATTTAGAGGTTCCTTAGCAACGCGCTTAGCAAGCAGACAAAAACATAAAACAATTATAATTCCATGTCAACAATGCTGTGACAAAGCAATGGTTATGAAAATTATTTTAATAGGTTGCTTCACTGGCATTAGTTCAGGAAGCCCTTAATATGAAGGGCACATTAAACTTAATAATAAATTAACATAAATACAGAATTCCTTAGATATTTATAACGAACTCCATGTTTTGATACTGCTAATGATCAGTTATAAATTATTGCGTTGTTCAAAATCATAATTACGTTTTCAAGTGCATCAATTTCATATTGATTTACTAAAAATTCTTATAATCTCATTTGTTATAATTTAATCATGTTTCGCTGTCACATACAATACGAATGAAAACCTTTTCTCAAATAACTATCAATTTCTATAGGGGATAGTTCATTTGTCACGTTTCTAATATTAATAAATGTTTGAATTGAACTAGGCTCTGAAATCAATGAACATAACTAATAAACTATTATTAACTGTCACTTGTTTTATTAGCTGTACCTTATTTTTAAGCTGCTTCGTTATTTGTCATATGCCCCGAATATTAAACTAGTGTAAAATAGAATGTGCAAGATAATTAGACGTAGCACTACACATATTAGATTTATGAATAGAAATTAACTTTATAAGCACAAAGTAAACTTAAAAAGTAAGTTTCAACGTATATTTCAGAGAAGCTTGTAGTGTTTTGCCAGAAATACAAGAAGAAATGTTAGAATATTGAAGATGTTCTTATTGAGTGACTATTGTGTTACCAGTTGTATATTAATAATTAATGTGAAAATTTTAATAGACACTTCCAAGCTTTATTGAAACCGGGAGTAGATTTTCATTCATTGACGATGGTGGTAATTAAGCCATTAGAATATTGAAGCCCAATATTCTAATGCCATAATATATATACCTTAATCAATATTATAATACCATAATATATATATACCTTAGTCAATATTCTAATACCATAATATAAATTATTCGATATTCTAATGCCATAATATAAATTTGTCAATATTTCAATACCATAATATGCCTTATTCAATATTCTGATGCCCTAATATACCTTATTCAATATTCTAATACCATAATACCCCTTATTCAATATTTTAACCCCATAATTTTCCTTAATCTATATTCTAATGCCATAATATACCTTATTCAATATTCTAATACCATAATCCGTTTCAAGATTACCGCCGTTAATCAAGTTGCGATTTCCCATAAGATTTAATTGAAAATTGATTAATTTGTTCCGTTTCCTCCCCACAACCATAGTACATATTAAAAATGCAGATGTAACTTATTTAAAATATCTCAAAATATGGTAAACATCGTTTATTTATTATATTTGCCACAAAAAATTAATAAAATAGGTTGTTCATGGAAACGGTTTTTAATTATCAATCTTCACCATAAGGACAATTGGGCTCACTTCAGAGTTTTTAAAAATGGATTACTGTAAAAATATGTATAAATGGAATACTGTAAAAATATGTATAAATGGAATACTGTAAAAATATGTATAAATGGAATACTGTAAAAATATGTATAAATGGAATACTGTAAAAATATGTATAAATGGAATACTGTAAAAAGTATGTCTAGGGTTGTTTGCTTCTGTCTCTTTTTTAAAATGTTTCTAAGGAACAGCATGAATTTTTCATTAAATTGGCCTGCAGTTCTGATAACCTGAGCTTTGTTTGGATTCCATTTCGCAGCAACATTTTGAACTTCCCTACATTCTAGATGTTAAATTATTCGCAAGGAAAGAATGACTTTTCCGGCGCCTGGTAGGATCCGAATCTTCGACCTCTTGATTTTCTGCCAAGTGCCCTACCAACTAAGCTACAGTTACCAATCATCATGAGTTCGGATACCAGAAGGCGCAGGAAAATCATTCTTTTCTTGCCAGCAATTTAACATTTATTGTTGTCACATCATCGGCTAATACGAAAACATCGTTGATTTAAAAATATTCCTTCCACTTTGCTAAAACGTTTTTGAATTCAGCAGTCGTAATCTGTTCTTTTTCTGCATCCTCATCTTCACATGAGATTTCCATTTCCTTCTTTTCACATTGTTGCTTGAACAGTTCTTTTAGCTCATGAATAGTCAGTTTTCAGCCATGCATCTCCAACAAATCTCTAAAATCTTTTTCCCCTATTTCCAAGTTAAGATCATGAGTATTTGCCACAATATCTTTTTACAATTTGTGTCCTTCATAAAGCTCCTGGTGAAAAGCGAGGGCGGATCCATAAAGCTGTCAAGGGGTGGGTGGGGCAATTTGTTTCCGATTCCTATTTTTAGCCAAGTGTCCAGTACTTTTCATTTCATTTTTAATGACTTAATCCCGGATCAAATGGGAGCGAACGTCCCTAGGGCCCACTCTTGGATCCGCCTTTGGTAAAAGGTACTGTTGGGTAAAATTTTCGAAAACTTGCGAAATTCTCTATCTGACAATATCTTCCCTCGTGTGACTAACTTCGATCGGAAAATTTCGGGTTCTAGATCAGATAGAGCAGTGGTTCCAGCCTGTTTCAAGCCACTGTTACAGTAGCCAAGTAAGCCGTGACCCCCTTTTATAGTAATCAAAAGATCCGCGATCTCCCCTCTGTTTGCCGCTGCCACATTTGCATAATAAAAGCATTTTTAACAGAGTAAAGAAAACACATTAAATACAAAATTATATTAATTATACATATTATATTTAATTATATATTTTATATTTAATTATATGTTTTATATTTAATTATATTATATGTTTTATATTTAATTATATATATCATATTCATTATATATATATATTAATATAATAAAGTTAACAACCATTAGTAGAATATTGCAATGTGTGTGGCCATGTTGAAATATAAAAGCGTTGGAAACATTTGGTATAAAATTCCTTATAAAAATAATTGCAACTAAAAATAGTTGCGGCGACCCCCAGAAACCTGTTCGCGACCCCCCGGTTGGGGAACACTAAGATAGAGGTTCATGTTATGGAGCGTTGTTAACCAAGTTTTTTTTTCTTACAGCTACTCGTTGTTAACCAAACAGGTCGTTATCTAAGGACATCGTTAACCAAGGTACCAGTGTAATTCTTTCTATGTTCCAAATCCTTCTGCAACGTATGCTAAAACTATAATTTTAACCTAATTTTACACTATAACATTAACTTCTGCTTAAGAATCTAAATTAGATTTATTTTTCAAATATCTACTTAGACTCTAATATAAAACTTCTGTTACTTTAAAAATAAAAAAAACTTTATTACGAGATACGTATTTCATTGAAAAAGGCCAAAATAAGTATATTTTTAATTTACACAAAGTATACAAAATTTACACAAGGTATACAAAATTTACACAAGGTATACAAAATTTACACAAGGTATACAAAATTTACACAAATTATTTTTAATTTATGCAAAGTATTTTTAATTTATACAAAGTATTTTTAATTTACACAAAGTGCTTTTCATTTACATAAAGTATTTTTAATTTAAACAAAGTAATTTTAATTTACATAAAATATACAAAGTACTTTCAAATGCAAGTATGTTTATTTTACAATTATGTATATTTTGCCATTTAAAGTGGTGAAATTTGCCCCTTTTTACATCATTAATTGCTATAAAATTTTTAAAACTTCACAAAGACAGTAAACCAATCATTTATCTTCTTTAATGTGCTGCGAAATTGAGCCGATAAAAGCAATTACTTTTTTTAGGAAAGACGTAATTTGGTTTCTCAGTTTATCAGTAAATTGGAGTAATTTCATGGAAGTTTATTCTTAATCAGCTTTTAAGGTAACTTAATAATGAAGAAGACAATTTCAACTTTATACTAAATTAAGTTTTCTTTTGATGATTAACCTTCGCGAAGCAAATCCAGCCTTAAGTTTTTGAAAAGCCTTTGAATATTAATTACCAATTTTGTAGGTTTAAAAATTTATGTTAATAGCGTTACAGTCAATCTTGTCTTAAATTCTACGCGGTTTTTAATACTGTTTAGCAAGCTACAAGTGAACTATTTGCAAGTAGTTAATTTAAACTAAATCATGACTTCGCTTCTGTTCAGGTAAAATTGTGGGCTTGTACACATACCTAGATATAAATTAATGAGCCATCTGTGATTAAATCCGCAGGTTAAGACGTCATTTGTGAACCAAATTACCTTCATACACAACTAATTTTATTGACGTTCAAACCCATTACAGCAGCATATAACGTTTTGTTTGTGTTTACGATGCAAGGACAACTGATGCTACACAGAGATATATAATTTCCCGTAGAAAACAAACCTCTTAAGGCAGGGGTCTTCAAACTTTTTTCAGTCCGAGGACCAATTTTGCTTATTCTTGTTGGCTCGCGGACCGCACTACTATACCGGCTATATTAAAACAGAACAAAGGTGGAACCAGGGAGGGTGCGTAGGGGGATTATCCATGGATTCGCCTTTGTTGTCCTTTTTTTTAGATATCTATATTAGTTTGCCCCCCTCTCAAAAAGTAGTTTCTAGATCCGCCGTTGGAACTGAATGTATATAGTATATATATGGCAACGTAAAATACGTATGGAAGCAAAAAACATTTACAATACTTTTAGTTGTTAATATATAAAGCGAAATCAAACCTTTTAGTGAGATTTTTAGCACTGTTTATTTTTGATATTACAATCCTAAAAGTGTTTCCAAGGTGGACGTCAGTTATTCTGGTCCTAATTTTTGATTTTACTAACTTCATCTTGAAAAGAACTGTTCACAGACCTAAGTTCCCCCGAACAATGATATCGATTTCACAGCATACTCTTGGATGATTGAGAAGATGTTCTTTAGAACAGAATTCAGTGAATCCAAAGTTGAATTCATTTTAAAAGCACTGTTGATTGTAAATCAATAAAACTACCTTTAATATCCATGTGTGCAAGAAAATTAAAGTAAAACACGATTGAGGGAAAGTCGCTTGTTACTTTAGTTCTCTAGCATTTTAAAATATTTATTACGAAATATGAAAATGCCAACAGAATAAAATACAATACATAGACTTAAGACTCACAGGGAGTAAGGAGTGTATTCTTTTTGTGAAACAATTCGTATTTTTTCATGAGCCAGCGAGCAGCAGAAAACATGTTGACGGATCGCTGGATGAAGACCCCTATCTTAAGGTCTATGAAACTAACCCCCGGACTGTGTAGTTAGCTGATAAACTCTCTCTGTTCTTCTTCTTTCTTTTTGAGAGAGGAGAGAGAGAGAGAGAGAAAAAAAAAGAGAGAGAGAGACAGCATTAAGAATTGAACCTGACTTAAATTTTTGTTTACTTAGGAGGAAATTTTTTTCGGATTTGCACATAATAATAACATGTAAATTTTCATAAATACCCCCTTAAATAAAATATCAAACATATATTTATTTAAAAAGCAAGTGAATACTATTATTAGGCATGTAGTAGCCTGCATCATTGAAGGAGAACTAGGTGGAAGAGAACTCAATTATGAAAAGACAAAAACCAGAGAAATGCAAAAAATCGAAGATATCCTTTTAAAAGACATCTCCATAATTATTGAATGGAAAAATAGCGAATAGTGATTGATTTTCCTTAAATAAAACTATTCAAATGACTTTTATTTGTCCAGACATATCATACAATGCATTCGAAAACTACGTAACGTTCCAAAATCCTTTTAAAATTCAAGATGTATTAATTAAATTTTAAAAGTGATTAAATCCCTGATGTTTTAAAAAATAGAGAATAGGACCATCTTCTATAAAAGCGATTACCCTGAACGCTATAGAAAATTTACAAAATGAAATAGTGCGAAGAATTTACTTTTTGTATTGCACTCTTAAATTTGCGACGTATTTTTTGTTATTTTATCCTCTGCTCTTAAACTTAAAAATAAAAAGGTGATTGGCAGCTCACGAAATAAGATCGAGCGCAAAGAATAAATTCCGCTCTTCTTATTTGTATTTCATAGAATGAACATTTCGTTTATACGAAAAAGCAACTTAATACAACTTTATCAGCTATCCAATAAAAAAAGCAAATATTGAAAATTGCGCAACAGCATTCATTTATATTTGATAGTATGTATGAAAGAGTCCATTTAAATTCATTTTGTCTTCGATAAAAGATTATAAATTGCAAATTTTCTATTTCTACCCACGGGCGGACTGGGTCCTCTCAAAGGGCGCATACCTTGGATATTCAGAGGGCGCAAGTTCTATTTCCTACGAGGGCGCACCGGCCCAGCTGTGCAGTCCTTCTCTGTTTCTACCTTTATTTCAAAACTTCAACCAAATTCTATTACCATGTTGCCAGAATTTTACAAATCCATATTATAATTAAAACGTAATCACTATATAAAACATCCCAAAAGCACATGGCAGTACAAAGATTATATTTACTTATATTTTTTAATAAAATAATTTTATTTATTTCAACATGAAATAAAGCTATTGTGTTTCTAAAAATTCATGTGTAAATACGCAAATTTTGCGACGCAACGATGTCAACGATGTCAAACATAATACATATATACGCATATATTTTGCGGATTTAAAAAGGTATTTAATCTTTTAAAAACAAAAAAAAAATATCGAATGTCGTATTTGCCTTTTGCGTGGTGTTCTTATTGTTTTAAATATATTTATTAATTTACTAGTTATTGTTAACATTTAATTTTAAAGTGTTCAATTTTTAAGTGAACTTGTTTCTAACATATATAAATCTGTTTTATATAAAGCAATATATAGAAAGCTAATTTTGAATTCCCGTTGAAGAAAAAAAAAAAGTTATTTTTTTTTACACAACGTAATTTCAGCTATTTAAAATTACATGGGGAATAGTTTTTAAGAAATCGCTTTCATTAAAACATATCGTTTATAAAATATAATTGTTTGAGAATATATAGGATAATTTCAAATTAAGCAGACACATATACGTATATTGTCAGATGGAAATAGTTATAGTTTGAAGAAATTGTGACGTGACGTCACACTCCCTCTTAACATAACACGAAACGGACCCCTCGATGAATTCCTGAAGGGCGTGGGGTATGTGTTAGCAAAGGGAATATTTTTGGCGGGAAACGGAGAGACGCGGGAGAGCAGCCTGTGAGGACACAAAACTTGCTCCTACTCCAGTCCTGTCCACTTTTATTCGAAGTGGAAGTTTCCACCGAACGTGCATATCTTCACGATACGATCTTGTATAATTTTATTCCCGATCTGGGCGATACCGTTTTCATTATCGCGTATATCCTAGCGCAAATAAAGTAGATTATTAGTCACGGTAGTGTCCGCGTCTGTGTTTCTGTAAAGTTCGTAAGTTGTCTCATACTTGGAATACCAGGGGGAAAACACAGAATAACACCTGTCAACGAGCTAGGACGTGAGGTTGTACCTATAGGCTCGTGGTGGCAGCGAAATCCATACTCCAACGCCAGCGGAAAAGAAACGGTATCTATATACCCTTTTTCCCTACCACGGAAATAATGATGTAAAATCCAAAATAAAAATTTTTCTTTCTTTCCATCAAATACTTTTTTACATTCTGAAATAATTTCAAGGATTTTTTCTTCAACATTTTTTATAGAGAGACAACTATTAGATACTACTAAACCATATTCTATAATTTTTGAATCATCTTTTGTAGAATTTGACATAAAATAAAATACTAACACTGTTGAGTACCTTGTACACGTGAATACGCTGAACGTGAATTCTTTAATCATGAACAAATTTTTTGCCACTGTGAGTATTTTATAAAATAAAACATACAATCACAATTTAAATTATAATTATAATCTTATCATAATCGCAATTTAAATTATAATCATTTCATTATCGCAGTTTATAATTATAGTTATGTCATAATCGTAATCTAAACTGGATTTTTCTTTTATTTTATATAATGTTTACGCGAAGTAATTAGTATATCTTTATTATAATTTATCATGAGTATTTTAATTAACGAAGTTCAACTGTTTACAATCAAATACTAATTAAATACGAATAAATAAAATCAGAAGACTAACAAATGATGTTAAAATATTAATATTTAATTATAAATTTAAAGCTACTTTTTCTCAACTTTAAGGAAAACATAAAACAAAGGACTTAAAAGATAGAAAAGGGCTTGCCCAGTGACCTAAATATTTGATGAGTTATTATAGTTTAAATTTAAAACGTTGGAAAACATTTCAATGAGTAGGTTGATTTTTGGGTTTGATTTTTCTCTTTCCAAAAGCTTTTTAGTATTGTGCAAATTATTAATTCATATCCAACATGAATTTTTAATTATTACCTTTTAACAATTTTATAAATATTTCATATATTAATTTTACTTTTGCAGCAGAAAGACTTAACAGTGATATCGCATTTTGCGCTTAACTATATGGAAAGAAACAGCATAATAGTGTGTGCACCATTTGCAGAAATACGGATTGTAGGAGTTCTGAGAACTGTGAAGATATTAGTAAATCATAACAAACTTAAATTATTAATTATATGCGTTTTAAATCAGTTACTTTTTTTAATATTGTCTTTTTGAACAATTAATAAAACCTTATCTAAAGCCCAGCAATTTGTGCTCCAAACATTATAATATTTTACAACGTCCAACCTACATTTATATGGATTGATGCAGTCTTAATTGAATTCATATAACTTATTGCAGCTTATCGTTGATTGATTACGGAATGAGTATGAATTGATAGATTATGAATTGATAATGGTATTAATCCCTGTGTTTAACATTGTATTTAGAGCGAAGCAAACATGCGGTGCGAAATTTGTTTCGCGTTACAAAGTTAATTTAGAAAGTGTGGAGAGGCAAATTGGTGGAATATTAGCTTTTTGAAAAATTCCGATATGCGCAATTATACTACATATATCATACTTTAATGCATATGATATTTATGAAATGTGTTCAAAATTTCCAGCTTAGTCGTCTTAAGAATAAATTATCTAACATATATTCTTCGCTTTTTATCCAGTGTTTCAACTTGTATGCATAACTGGTGATATGGCATTCCGGGATGTAGCTAGGCTATTGACGGAGGCTTAGCACCTCCTACCCGCCAGGAAGTGTTATTTTCACAAAATAAATTACTGAATAATTTTGTTTTACATTTTTTGCTTCGTACAAAATTTTACACGATAATGGAAATTTGTTCTTCGCCGTTAAAAATATATTCAAAACGGATTTTCAAAGTGGATCTTATATATATTACGTGTTTTGCAGAATTCTGAATCATTCTCTGTTCTATAATAAGGAGAAGGGAAATTATAAATTTTAGTAGGCTATTTTAACTTCGTAATTCAAAACTTAAGGAATTTATTCATTAATGTTAAATATATTAGTCTTAGTAGATATTTTGTACTATTGAATATATTAATAAAATATATTAAATAAATATAATTCTAAGCCTCCTATGTATATTACTGAGACCTCTTCAACATTCTAAGCCCCCTGTAGAAAACTTCCCTTTTAACATCCGTTCTTTTTCTCATCTTACCTCGAACGGCATCTGGTAGAAAAAAGCAAGAACCACAAAGTCACTCAGAGTCTGTTTTTTCTTTCAAAATCAATTTTCTTCTATCGCCCGAGTTTTTCGTATGTCCAGCTCTTTAAAGAAAATGGTCTTCCTTTCTGTACATCTCCCTCTCCCCTGTCTTTCACCTAATTTGTTTTACAACACTCTGTAATGATCACATGGCGTTAGCATGGGAAAGTGAGACTTGTAGGTCTTCTTTGTGAAAAGGGTCGAGAGGAAACAGTCCGGATGTGGGCGGATAAAATTGCAATAACTCTGGTCTGCAAGGTCCAGATTGACATTGCAGAATATTTATGGGAAACATGTATGGAACGGGGAGAAGGGTCACATCGGCCAATCAGGTGTGACCACGGTCTTAAGACTGACCAATTATATCATAGTGGAGAAAGAGTTGGTTGCGTACAGTGGGTAAGAGAGGGCAGATCGAACGAGGCAGAGGAGTAGGAAGGACACACGTGTGTGTGTGATTTCCGTGCCTGACTAATACGTTGGAACTTAGGGGGTGTGCCTATAGTTGCCTTGTCTGTGATGTCAAGGTATATACTAATCACCTTCAATAAATAGTGTTAGATTGTTTCTTCATTCTTGATATCTACCTCACTCTTCATCATCGACCTTCTAGTTTTCTACCTAGAAAACAGGAATAAAGAACCCGCCTCACGAAGAGACGTATATTGCTCAGCTACGAGCCGAGCTGGTGGCAGCACAACGACTACCTGCACACACGCTGTGTGATCGCATATATATACCTGCCCATGACACACTCCTTTTCGAAACTAAACACATCTCCCTAAATTTTATTATTATGTAAGTTAATTATGGCAGTTTAAAAGAACTGTTAAACTTTCATATTTTGCTTTCGATCGAAACTTAGAATGTCGAACTACGTAAATTGGACTCATAGACTTTGGCTGACATAAATGTGAAGGTGCATTTTTTCTCGTAATGTTAGAACATCACCAAAAGCAGTTTACGAAACTGAACCCGACTATTTAAAGTATTTAAAACCACCTATCCCTGTTTATAAATGTCTAAATATTCAGATAAAAAGTTACTACTACATGCTGCTGGAATATTTTACTAAATATGCACGCAAAACAGCTCTGCACATAGATCTAGAAGTAGAAAATGCTTGGGCTATGCTACACCAAGCTAACAAAATAACGAATATTGAGCCAAATACCAAGAAATTGATCAATGAGTGTCAGTTGAATTTATACAAACGTAATATTCAGATTGCTAATCTTCATGCATATTCTGGGCCTTCGTTTGTGAAACCTTACGGACATCACTGCCTGAAGGTGTGAGTGCTAGTGTTCACCGCATCTTTCACAACACGAAACAATTCGATGGATCCCTGATTTTGAATTAATAGATTTAAAGAGAAAACGTAATGAAGTAATGTTAGAGCATGATTTGAAACCAAACTAATTAACCAAATATGCTATCCTGTTCCTTGCTTTAATAAAATGATGTACTGTCACCCCAGCAAAACAAAAATATACTTTGGAGATTATAATTATGGAAGAAATTGTGGAGGAAATAAAACATTACGAATTTCTGCTTGTCCATATGATTAATTTCAGAAATTTATTTTCTTAGCTCATAATAGTCGGGAAATGGAAGTCATGCATCACACGCAAGCTGGATTCTAACTAGGGAACCCCACGTTACCGTCCCAGTATCTGTGAAGAACCTCGCAAGGCTGTTTTTAGTGGCCCAGCGGTTAAGGTACTAGGACGAAAACTAGGAGGTTGCTGGTCAAATTTTGGTTTTGCTGCAAAAATTTTTTTCTCCAACTAATATGAGCCAAACATAAATTTTTAGCTTAAACCGTTAAAAAGAAATAGTTAATATTCATCATAACTATTTTCCTTCATTTCTAATCAAGTGGGTTTGCTATCTATCGAAAGAACTCTTGATAAATACTCATTATTTTGAAAAAGCTCGTGGATGTAATCTTACCCATTTTGTGCTTAAAAAAAGAAATTTAAAAAGGATTTTGGATGATAGAACATGCAGACGCCATATTTGTTATTTCTGTTCATCGTTTTATACTTCGAGAATCGCAAGATATTTAAGTGAAATATTTTAATATTCGTGTTGCAATTATTGCACGTTTTATCCTAACGTTAGGTAGCAAAAACAAAAATATAAATAAGGTCTTAGGAAATAAACAGATTTTAAATCGACATTCAAATTTAAAAGGTCAAAGAGAAATTCGAGTAACACGTTATAGCTTTCTACCTTTTTCTTTTCACAATTAATATTTTGAAGCACTAAAACGGAAATTATATGAAGTCGATATAAAATTTAAGGAACTTTTATTCTTGCAGCTATTTGTTTTTTTGGGAACATTCAATGAATAAATTCAATAAAGTTTTAATTTGAGTAAATCATATAGAAGCAAAAGTTACGCAAATTTTATTGGAGCCGTTTATTCATAGAACGTGATATATATACGTTGCTAATAGCTAGAGCCCCTAGAATCCTACGACGACGCATCAGTCGCCATTTTATTGTATACTTCCGGTTTCATAACACAACGTTTGCCATTGGAAAATTAATAATCCATTTTCTTCCTCTTACAGGATCTTTTGCAAATCTAAACATTTTATGTTTATTCCTAGAGTGATCTGATCTGAACAACTTACAGAGGCACACCCATCCATTGCACTCTATTTTTTTTTACAAATACCATTTGCAAATTACTCAACTTTAGCGCGGCAGTGAATGAGATTACGCGATAGGATGGCAACAAGATGGCGAATTGTGCCAGCTTCCTTTGTTTAGGAGTCTTACTAATTCTATTTCGATAGCACGTGACGTGGCGTGATGTTGGTCAGAGTTGCCATCACATCGGTTGGGAACTTGATTTGGTTGATGAGGAATTAACTGCATTGGTGACGTCGTCTCTAGACGCAAGACACAACAGCTTTCCAAGTGGGCGAGGTAGAGCTGCTCAGGAGTTTCTCGGTCACTGCAATGCTGATATTTAATAAGATACGAAATGTCTCAAAGAGGGCTTTTTGCCTCTTTTCTATTTTTACATATGTCACAAGTCATCAGTTTCAGGCTTTATTTATTTTGTTTAATTTATTTAATTAAGCGCAAAATTTAATAATAGATATCAGTTTCACGCTTTATTAAATTTCAGGCTTTATTTAATTAATATTTATTAAAATTTATTATTTATTTAATTAATCAGTTTAACGCGTTATTTAATCACGCATTATTTAATTTAAATTAATGTTAATTTAATTTAAATTTAATAATCAACGCTTTAATTTTCATTAATTTGGATATTTAATTTAAATAGTAGTTCTTTTACTCTACACCCGGCCTCTCTTAATAGGGTCAAGAATAATTGAATGTCTCACTCATAGGAATAAAATCTATTGTAATCACATTCATGCACACGAAAAATGATTCCCATATATTCAATATTAAACCTCCTCGCTTCAAGGACTAACCTCTACGGGCCTTCCTCGGATAATCAAACAAAGACGACTGTTTTAGCTTGAAACTCAATGCTCAAACAAAGAAAAATGTGTACATTATATATCTTTGCAGATGTTCTTCCCTTCTCCTCTCTGTTACGCCCGCAGTCTCCTCTTTTTACATACTTAGAATTGGAATGATTTACTTATATTTACTTAGATTTACTCAGATTTGCTTTTGATTTACTCAAATTTACTTTTGATTTACTATGATTTATTTAGAATTGTGACTCTTTGCACTTCTAACTAATTCGTCTGACTCCACATTTTGGTGGCCAGTCGTCGTATTGCCGCATTATGCAGGATTTTCTTTTCAAATTGGGATTGAGTACACGAAACAGTGAACATAACAGGAAACGATCCCAGTTAATGCAATAAGCTAAAAGTTTTAAAGGCAATAAAAAATAGAGTTAAGGCAAGTTAAAACTGCAAACCAGTTTAGAGCAAGTATATGCTAGTACACAAGTTTTTCCACGGAAAATTACATAGGTACGCCAAACATTTATTTTTTATGTTAATTATATATATACATACATACATACATATATCAACATAAATCAAAGTATTTCGAAGCGCGCATTCAGTCCTACTTAAGCGAATATTAAGAACTTCAGCAAATATTGTTCGATTAAGAGGGGTATTTGAATATCCGGGGAAATACATATACAGTAATGTAATACGTTTAATGTTACAATATATTAATTAATATATTATTTCTGGTGTTCATCAGGCTAATATTTTCTGATTCTTAATGATACTACACAAGACTCTTTGTCTACCTTTAATCTTTTGGTTATGTGGTTTCTACTGCAGTTAAAGGCATTACCACTTTCTATTTTTGAAGATATCAGCTGTCGTCTAAAGTTGCATATCATTATAATAAATGTCTTTAAAAGAATATTGTCTCACTATTTTATGTATGTATGTATGTGTGTGTGTGTATGTATGTGCGTGCATGCGTGCGTGTGTGTGTATGTATGTATGTATGCATGCATGCATGCATGTGTGTGTGTGAGGTTGTATATTTTTTCCCCACATCTATGGGCTTGGAAGATCCACAATCCAGAAACCAGATGGCGTTTCACTCAAAATACTTGAACCTGAGCAACATCGCGATTATTTAGCGCTAGAAAATAAACATCTAAAAAGAAAGAAAATAAGTTTTGTAAAAATATTTAAAATATTGTTGTTGTTATAATTGAAATAAATATTAAGTAAATTGAAAAAACATAACGGAGTGTTAGTGATCCTCTTACATATAAAAAATAGACTGCTTATGGATAACGGAAAGCAGAATTTAAGAGTTATGAATCAGTGAAAACTATCAGAAAATGTATTATAAATTTGATAAATGAAAATCGTAAGTAAGTATTCATTGAAATATATGTTTCAACTCTCAGCATTAAGTATACAACTTTATAATGTGAAAGTGCACTGCACCTCTGCGCATTTTTTGAATATAATATTTGCTCGTTTCAATTACATAAATATTGTGTGCTTTTTTATCAGGAAACCAGGGTCGTTCGTGGATCTTTGGCCTTCCTGGTGCAAAAACCATATCGCCACCCTTAGTAACTTAATATTATTTAATTAAGAATTTGATATGCAATATTTGTTTTTATATATATATATATATATGCAAGGGGTGAGCACACATGAGGTGAATGAGAGCTGCATTCCAATTTAAAGTATATTACAAAGAGCCATGCCATAGTTACATAGTATTAAATACACAAATTTAATTAATATGGTTACATATTGTACCAAAGTCTTAAGTGCTGTATAAAATATACATGTAAGAAAATATAATTAAGAGAAAGAAAATACAAAGTAATTATTTCAAAATTTTAATAATAATTGCGAGAAGGATCTATCGACACAACTGAAGATACGCTTTCGAAGCTACAACTTCTATTCTTCATTAACCGATTCACTTTCTTAGTCAATTTAACAAGATTCGTAAAAAAACTTCTGGAAAAAAAAAGGATTTAAATTTTCGACGAGAGCCTCACTTAACTCAACGAAGAGCCGCATTTGTCCACACCTGATATATGCCATTAGCGGACTTTGAAAAATTCTGTCCCTAAACATAAGAAACCTATAGCCGTTCCTTGCTTCCTCATTTACAAAGCAAGAAATACTTTTTTGAGAAAAAAATACGAAAATACGGTATATTCTTTTTTATATGTGAGTGTGATATTTCACATAGTTCTTCAAGCGAATAATATAACTAATAATTTCATATCACAACCAAAGATTTATTTTCGAGTTTTGTGCTTCCAGCCCTAACAAGTACCGTCCGTAAGCATTTGCCTTGTGTGCCTACATACGTTAGAGATCAGCCACTGATATGCAGGGTGGACTATTTAATTTGATAATCTAAAATATCGAAAAAAATAAGCGTTTTACAAAAAAAAAAAATTCTAAACAAAAGTTGCTTTTCTTGAAGGGGAGAAAAGTGATTTCCATTACCTACGTTTTACTTAGGGGTCGTTTTCAAGCTCATTTGAAGATTAAACTGGTTTTTTTTAAGGGAAAACTATATTTTTAATTTTATTCCTCGTAAAAAATAAATTATTTTTGTAGAAAGCATTTTTGTATTAATTTAGCTCGTAGTTTCCGATATATTCGAAAAGCAAGCTTAAATAAATAAATTCATATCATAGAAAACTAGTTTAATATTTAAAAAAATGAAAAAAATGAAGTATGCAGCGCTTGGAGAGACATTGCATACACAAATAAAACAAACAAGTAAAAGAGAAAATCACCTAAAGTCGATATTTAAATTTAGCGTATTTCAATTAACGAGATTTCAATTAACAGACAGACCATAAGAAATACCAAGTTCAATATTGAAGAAACCTACTAATAAACTGTCTGCGGCTGTCATAGGTTTGACCACCCAGGTGTGAGGACACCTTTTATATCCCCCAACAGAAACCTCTGCAGAAAGCTGAAGCTAAATAAAATAGATAATGGATTCGCAAGAATTATAATTACCTCGCGCTTTTAATTATAAAATAATTTTTAGGTACAAAACTGTCTTGCAAAGTAAAAGATTTCAGTACTTCAAATTTTACAATTCGATTCGTCTGTGCTAACTTTCTTCGAAAGGAATATTTTTGTTTTTTCGCTTTTCGATCCTACATTTCATTTTTTTTGTTTTTTTAGTGACGTTTTGTGTTGATATTGCTCGGAAACAGAATCCTCCAGTAATTTTCCAGAAGAAATTTAACAGTAATCTAGTACGTTGACATTAGACAAATCCTACAATTTTCATTCTATTTTTTGAAGAAATTTTCCACCGTCGAATCGAAACGAAGTTTTAACAACAATATCTTTTATTTTGTAACATAATTTTGTACCTAAAATTTGTCAAATATTTAAAACCGATAATATTTTTAAAATATTATAGTTCATAAGCGTTCCGTTTAGTGTGATAGTAACATTTATTATTCCACAACAAAAACAATGTGAAGGCTCATTATCACAATTAGCTTCACTCTGCATTTTTACATTTTTATATTGTTAATTAGCACTCAATTTGGTTTCAAACCTCTCCTGGGTATTAAAGTGCGGTTTATGACTTTTCAGAGAAATGTGAAAATACATGGCTTCAATTAGTTTTACTCAACTGTTAAGATTAATTTTGTCGTTTGGCTCTTAAATTAGATCCAAAGCTCTCTAGATCCAAAACTCTCTAGGGTTTTAGAGAGCCATTTCCTATCTTTCGTAGTCATGACTCAGTTGGAGATATGATAATGGAAAAGAAATACATTCTGAAATTTCTGACATAAAATATGCAAATAAATCGCATTTTAATTTACTGAACCAAAGTTTTAAACTTATGCAAAAAATTTGAAAATATTAATTCAGAGTTGCAGGTGAGTTCTATCTAGACTAATGTGCCTCAATAGCCGGGATGTGGCCCGATATCGGGCCCTGGTATCAATTATGCCTGGCCCGCGAGATATTCTCCTGGAATTGGTCCTTTTACTTTTTTTAGCATTTCTTATGAATAAATATTTTATCGTGGGAATATTTTGAGGAGAAAAAAAGTCGTCAATGTATCGGAAAGTTCAGACACAGAACGCTTAAGTAACATCTGTGTCGCAACTGTCAATGGCCAAGCCTTGTGTTTTTGAATACGTGAGTATTTATGAACGATCGAGAATTTTCAAATGTTTTAGGACTCGAAAAATGGCACTCTCTTCATTATGACCTGTCACAAAAGTGCCTGCTGGCCGATTACAGTAATATGTGTTGTCACCTCCGTTTTTAAAACTAAAGCATCAGTGTTGCCAATGAAAGTGACCAGCCAGCAAGAAAGTGTACTAGAAAAATTTGTATTAACAGAAGGATTGTGTTGATGATCTTTATGATTATGCCATAATTAATTATTCATACGTATGATAGTTTAATGTATGGATTAAAAAAATGGAGGGTATTTACGAGTCAATTTACAAAAACCCAGCCCTGGGCGTATAAGAAAAATTTACCGGCCCCCAGTCTCATAAAAGTTGAAAAGCACTAATCAATAGTGGAGAAGGGTCCTTAAATGGCTTGACCCAGCAATACTTCAGTATTTGTTTTATTCACATATATTTTTTTCACAAAAGGCGGCCAAGTCTGTTTGAATTGTGCGTTGAAACATGGCTCATCAATTGTTGCTAGGCTTACAACCTTACATTTGAAATTTTAATTTATTCTGCATAGTGATATGTATTATATTAGTTCTATATGCAAATAAGTTTATTCGTTTGAGGTTATTTGACGGAGCAGGATCAGGT
>QLNU02015003.1:75766096-75830618 GCA_006491805.2 Dysdera silvatica
AGATTTTAAAACGTCGACTGTTTTGACTGGTGGAAAAATGTCACAACTTGCACCATAGTGAGGTAAGTTGTTACGTTGCTGTGGCACGTTGTTAAAGCAAATATTATTATAAAAAATCACATATAAAATTAGAGTCAATGAAAAAAAAAGCCTATGTAGCGGCTCAGAAAATTTTATTGATTTCGTGAAGAGATCTTCTACAAAAGTTTTAGAATTTGACGATAGAAACGAAGTAACAAAAATAAATGGAAGGAATAAAATTTGCATTTTAAAAACATAAAAATTACAATTAAATTTGAGGATGCATATTCGTTAGAAGTACACAATACAAATACGAAATAGTAGCGTACAAACTTTGTTAGCCTAAAAAAATTGATCAAAATTAATCATATGCAGAAAGTGAAGGTAAATTTAATGAACCACTGTTCATTAAATTTACAGTGTATTCAAGTGTATTTAAAGTGTATTCAAACATGGGTCTTTCTCAGTACAGCGCTCATGAGCCCATCTCTTATATGCCATTACCATACACTAGATCTAGATCTGACCCAGTTTACTTTCGAAATATTATTTTAAACAAGCAATACAAAAACAATTCTCATCTTCGCTGTCTGAAATTGAAAGAGAAAGTTGTTTGATTTTTTTTCTCGGTTGCTGTTTTAGATCCTTTCTCACAATCTGAAAGGATTTTTCTTCGTGCTTCTCTTTCTGTAGTTGTTTCCTTTCAAGTTTAATAGTTTCTTCTTTCTGCAGGTATTTTTTTATTATATAGTCTGTATGGATTATTAATTTTTTCTTTTTCCCCGTTGTTGCAGAGTAAAAACGTGCCAAGTTCCCTCTGTAACAACTAGCTCTGAAAGTCGTCATCTCATTTTTCACATTTTTCACATTTTTAAATTAAAAGCATAAATTTCTACACGGCCAGATAAATTTGAACTAAATAAAGTGTAAGATAAACGTGCAAAATAAGAACTACGAGTATATGCCTTGTCTCTCCGGTGAAAAACACGTTCCAAACACAACCACAAAAATTATATTTACATAAAAATAACAGAACGGCGACTTTAACGTGATGTCACTTGCCACCGCAAACACTAAAATACAGATGAGAGCAGCATGGGCAACGTATGACGTACCTTCTGAATATGCGGATGATGTGCCTAGTGGAAGAACATGAAAATTTGCTGTAACAACATGTCCCATGTAGCAACAAGCCCGGTATTTCGAACGTATTAAAGATTAAATTTTCACTTTTTATAAATTTATAATTTACAGTTACTTGCTTTAGTATATTTTTGTCAAAGCATTCACTTGTAACTGATGCACAGCAACCAGTGGCGTTATAAACCGGGGCTGGGGTCGTGGCCCCCCAAATATAACAAGATTTTATTATATTGCTTTTGTGCACGAGGGCCGCCAGGGCCGCCCTTACAGATGGGCAGGAATTTGTGCTCCCATTCTTTTTTGCCTAGGACCGCTACTGACAGTAAATATTGACGAATGTGATTTTTTTTAGCTTTTCTAATTTTCAAATTATTAAAAATTCATTTACATTTCTTTTAATTTATTTTGTTCATATATATGCGTGCTCATTATGATGGCTAGTTACATGAAGTGGCATTTACTTTGAATCCCTTACATTAGTTTTTCCTCAAACTTTGTGAGGCAGGGGTCACGTAAATTCCTTTTTTATAAGAGGAGTGCCCGGTTTCGACAAGTTTGCTCGTAAATATCTTTCATTTTTTTTAAAGTTCATATATTAAACTACCATAATTATGAATTAATTATGACATAAAAATAAAGAATATCAGTATGTTTATTCTTTTAATGAATTCTTTTCTGGTACACTCTTTTGATTTAAGCATCTTTCTTTGCTCAATTCATTTCAATTTCATCCATGAATATATGGAGAAATGACAGATTAAATTCAATTATTGAAAAGAGAAATTTTAATTTGGAAAAAGTATACGCTCATAATACATTCATAGGACACTCATTCACTTTGAAGGAAAGAATTCTCTGATATTTTCAGGTTGCTCCCCGACGCTGCCGGTGAAATATTCTGACGAATCGCAAGCAACTTTCAACTGAAATTTGATTGCGGAGAGAGTGATTTCAAATTTATTGGAGATTCAGCTATTCAAACGAAAGTTGAGAAGGTTTTTCTTGACTTCTCCAGGTTTGACCGAAAAATCTTTTTTCCTGATCTTTGGGGAAGATTTCAAGATCCTTGTCACCTCCAGGTTTTCCGCGTTATCCACACACATAATTTAATTATTGGTAAATTTATGTATGTTAATATTTTTGCGAATACTATATATATATTAATGTGTAAAGCAACAACATTCATAAAAATATGTTCAAAGCAGTATTGATACAAAATTTGATGAATAAATTTATGAAAACTCAAAATTAAAGTAACCATGATTAAAAGCACCCTAGTTCCAACGAAAATGCTTTTTAGCATCGTTTTTCCCATTATAATCAGTTACATTATTTCCAGATTCAGATATTTTGGTTAAGTAGTCGTTATGAGCACAAATGATCTTCTATAAAGAGTATTTGAGAAAATTAGATGTTGACATTGTTTCCGTTTCTTCCTGTTAAGCTTTCCAAAGCTCATATAAGCTCAAAGTTCATAAACACCTACACAGATTTCATCCAAAGTTCATAAAAGCTCTCAAGATTTTCTTAGCACCACGTGTACTGTGGTTATTAGAAAATTTACATCTGCTTATATAATATTCATTTAGAAACAAAATTTATTAATAAACATTAATCACAATTTAATAGATAGAACATCAACGTTAAGAAGAGACTTTCATCAAACCAATGCAGATTCCGGCTTGCAGTAGCTACTTCAAAGTATGCCTCAATGTTATTGAGGCGAATGGAATAGTCTGCGGAGAGCGATATACGCCAGGGAGTTTGTAATTTAATAGAACACGGGATACCTAATTAGTTGTCACTACAGAACTTCGGTCACTGTCAGCATCTCTAAAAGCTGCAAATGGACAAACTAGTCTTTGCTTCTGGGGTTTGTGTGCTTGTCTTTTGTGCATCCACATGTAAATTACGCGCCGTTGTGACTGCAAGACAGACCTTCTCATTTCCACCATCTGCTCTGCAGCTATGTCACTTGAAGTTAATGAGTTTTTGGAATCTTATAAAATCATTTTCGTTTTCAATTTATTGAACTTGGACGCAGTGGTAGCTGTTCTATTATGTGATGGAGTTCAAAAGAAAAAATATTGTCTTTTGTCGAAAGATAGCATGTTTTGCTTGAATTGAAAAGCGAAAAATATTTTGCGTATCTATCTGAATGTAGATAAATTCAGCAAAATATTCTAAAATGTGTGTGTGTTTTAAAACCTTTCGAAAGATTGCGTCGGAAGCCTTATGTTGCAAACGCATGTATACTGTGTTGTATACTGTTGTATGTGTTGTATACTGTTCTGTATAGTGTCAAGATATACGAACCAAATTTTCAATCTGCATTACTGAGAAAACACGAAATTGGAGTATAAAAATCGTGCATTTATATATCTTATTTTGAAAGTATAAAAAGACCGACTATCAAAAAACTGTCTAAGAATTTTCAGTCGAAATGAGTTTTAGAACTTGTTTTAATATCCGCTGAGAAACGAATCTTGTAAATTAATTTTCCCTTTCTCGAATGTCAATGGTAAATGCAAAATTACACGAAATTGTTTCTGTTTATACTTCGCCGATTTTCAGTTCCAATTAGATTCATTTTTTGATTGATAAGTAGTAGTAATAAATAAGCGGCACTGTGTGTGAATTAAAAATCCTGGAAACGTAGCAAAAATAATTTTCATTTAAAATTTTTGACGATTTTCCCTTAAATCATATATGGCGTAAAATTATGTTCTAAAACACAGAAATAATATAAACATTCTAGAAACAGAATAGAGTAAATTATCGAATATGCTTGTACTCAAAAACACGATTAGAAAACTAAAAAAAATTGAAAAAAACGAGCGCGATTGAAAATTAAAAATAACGTAATTGTTCAATACTAGAGATTAACGATTTGTTACGATACTGAAATTCCAGTTAGAAATATTGGATCTAAAATTTCAATCTTGTTTGGGTCTTTAACGTCATTTAAACTGCGGTCTGTTCGTATGACTTGAAAAGAACTGAAAACAAAAAAGTGTGAGAATCTTTCAGTTAAGTCTGAGAGATAATCAATTGCATTTTTTTTGCCGTATTTTCAACGTATTTTTCATAATTACACAGTGCTAAGATAAATAAATGCAAACAAATTTGTGCATATCTTTTCTATGAATATCGTTAAAATAGGCTTATTGAGATAACGATCCTTAAAACTTATCGATGCAATTTGAGCGGGATGAAGCAAGTTGATAATTGAACGCAGCAAGACAATGCAAATGGAGGATGATTTTAACTCTATGTTTGGGTGATATTATTAGCTGAAAAATATGATTTTTTTTAAAAAAAAATTTTTTTTGTTAAACCATCTCTTTTTTTTATTAAAATATCCCCCTTTCTAAAATCCTACTACTTGCCTGGAATATAGTTATTTACATTGAAAGGATAAGAAACGCACTTTTTAATTTATTTACACTATTTTTAAAACAATTATACAAAGAGATATCCACAATTTGTACCATTGCAAATCGGTATATTATATATATATACATTGAATATCCAAAGTGAGGTTTTTACACTCTACGGGTATTTGTTAGACATATGATAAAAAACAAGTTCTACAAATCGTTTGTAGCCCAACTGGTGAACATATGAAAATACATTTCACATAAACTACGTTAATGTAAATCGGTAAAGCCTTGAATATGTGATCTACCTGCTAGCCTATTAACCTGTTAACTGGGTATGACGACATTTTTCGTCATGCCCGGAAGACTACCAAAATGCAAATGACGACATTTTTCGTCATTAAAATTAACCGTATTATGTTGAACGCATTACGTTTTATGTAGTTCTTATATATTTAATCCTAGCGTGATGGTGTGATGACATTACTTATCACTGTGAAAAAAAGTCCCCAGTGTGAAACGAGTTTCACAAAATTTTATTCCTCGGTTAACAGGTTAGAGGCTTTTATGACATTAATGAATCAATATAGTGAACAGCTTTAAGGTACTCAATGGATGTTTAATTGCATTCCATTTTAATGCATACGAACACCTTTATTTGATGAAAATTCTGCTATGAAATCGCTTCATTGAAAACAGCTTAAGTGCAACAAAACAAACACAGCGGGGGTTTTGTATGAATATTTACGCCGTTAGGATCAACTTCGAATAGCTGAATATTTAGAATTCCATGGCACAATAAATATACACACAGGAAGTATGTCCTAAATTATTCACTTAATCCTTTACACGGGCTTTATATCAGCTCACATACTGTGCGTAAAATTGCTATAGATGATGGTGAACATAAGCGGCCTAATGAGATTAACAGGTTCGCGTTTTTCGGGCGCCATCTTGTAAATCATAATGTCCGGGACCAAGTTTTAATTAAAGAAAATTATGTCGCATTTACGTCGAAACTGAAGCTCCCTCATTAGTAATGCATTTCTAAAACTAGCTGGGAGGAGGAACTGAATTAATATTTGTGTCGAAGTTGGTTCGGAGTAGCGTTGGAGGATTTGCAGTTGATTTATGCTACGAGTTATTCATGATTGCGCTGAACAGATTTACAATACCCGTTTGCTGGTGTACCGTAAACGCCGAAATTCACTTCGATCGCTGTTTACACCAGCTAAAGTGAAAATGGAAACCTTTAACAAGATGCTTTCAGCCTTTGGTAACGAAGCTCCGTCTGGGACAAATTACCTCGCAGCAATTAGTTATTCCAAATGTTGTTCAAGACGTTTAGAACAATGCTCACTTGGCATTATTTATGTCTGCCCTCTGGGAATTCCGCTTCATAAACAGTTCATACTCGGAAACTTTTGAATCTCCAAAGCTGATATTCGATGCAAAAGCATGGGCTTGATTTTTTTTCCATATGTCTTGGCATGTTTTATTTAGTTTAAGCAATGTCTATATTAACGGCGAGTAAAAGATAGGATATGGTGGGAATATTTTTTATGCGTCTTTCCTACGTCAGAGCAATTTAGAGTGAGAAAGTATGAATATTTCTAAATTTCCCTTATTTCAGCGTTTTGCTTAAAATCAATTGTTGATGCATTTAATAAGCTGGAAAACAGTTACCTTACTTACTTAATTATATACCCAGACGGACGGACGGATGGATGGACGGATGGATGGACGGACGGATGGATGGATGGATAAATGTTCAGGTATTGCGCAATGCTGATTTGTTATCAATGGTGTAGTCCTAAAAAAAGTAGCCAAACGCTCTTCTAAATCAGGGGTGGATCCATGGGGGGGGGAGGAGGAATCAGGGAACCCCCTAACCAGTCAACAGCCCATTAATCTGACAAGAGCAGAAATTATTATTATGTATGGTTGGGCATTGCAAGACCCCAACAAAAGCCCCTCTGGATCCGACACTGCTTACAGCACATAGCTTCTGTGCATATAAGCGTAAGATAATAATAATGTGATACAAACACACAAGTACCCAAGTCGAACTAAACCTGGATTCTACCTCTGAAGTGAGCTAATAAAATAAAGAAAACAATTGAACAAGATAGAAAAAAGATGACCCAGTGGATACTGCTCTAAAATAGAAATTTGTCAAAGTTTCGGCTTGGTTACTCTGTTCGCGAAAGGCAGTTTCTAGAAAGCTGATTTAATTTATTTATAGGTACTATAATTTATTACAACACGAATTCAGGAATAGAAGTAAAAATTGTACAAATTTTTATGGTGCAGTTATATTAGGAAACGTTATAATAACAACGTTGCTTATAGCTAAATAGCTGTAAGCAACCAAGATAGCCGTTTAGCGCTATCGGAATATTTCTATAGCGCTAAAGGGCCATCTTCTTCCGAAACGAATTCGGAAATTTTAACATGACCACAATAAACAAGGTTTAATTTTTTAAGTTTTAGGCTTTTTCTATTTTCGGAACATAGTTTATGGTACGTATTCCAAGCTGTAATTTCCTTTAAATTCCCACGATTCTTAGTTGATTTATTCAAAATTTTAGGTTTATTGCTCTAAAAAATTTTTTTTCTTAACAGAATTGTAGAATCCACATATAGTTTATTTACAGCTTGAATAGAATTTTGTTTTTAAAGTGTATGATTTCCTAAAATTTTGTCCTAGTGCCGCTAGGTCTCCAAAAGAAGTACCCTAGCGCCGATAGGCTGCGCTAGGTCTTGACTAAACCACTGTTTGTTATAATGCGGCTCTTTTAAGCTACATACACTCTTCAATTAACATTTAATGAAATTGAATCATTTTTTAATTCACGTTAAAAAATGCATTACGGTAAGCACATTTAATTAAGTATTATTTATGTAAAAAGTATTTATTTGCAGAATATTTATTCACTTCTTATATGAGCATGTGGGCCTGAAAAACATGATCTCCCCCTAAACGTCTTCGCCTTAGGAGCGGTATGGCTCGATTGGATCATCTTTCTTTATAAGAATTCTAATATGCGACGTTTTAGTCTTATTAGTAGTATAGCTCATTATCCTAAGACACAGCACGCAAAAAATTTGGCTCTAAAATATAGCGCGTCTCCACCAGAATACTTCTGAGCCGACTAGTCTCACAGAAACGACGTGCCGTTATTCGGTTTTGTCTTGGGATACAGACCTAGTTCAAAGAAGCGTGAGAAATTGTCAAGCGTCATTATAGTGTCACAAGAATCCAAACCCAAACTTCCGGTTCAATAGTAAACAGTTTCAAAAACACCATAGACAGAGCCATAGCCAGCTGGGGTCAAGGGACTTAGCTCCCCCGCTGGAAATGTGGGTAGTCGGGCCAGGAAAATATGCTTTATAATTAAGTATTGTAGAAGTTTGTTTATTTTTGTTTTGCATGAAATGGTACACGACAATGAAAATTTTTCTTCGGCGTTAAAAATATATTAAAAATAGATTTCTATAGTAGATTTTGCACATATCATATTTTTTACGGGGAGATTTAGGACTCTGTAATAAGGATAAGGGAAATTATAAATTTTAGTATACCTCTATAAGTTTTCAATGCAAAATTTACATTAAGAAATGTATTCATTAATGGTAAATATAGTAATCCACTCAGATATTTAGTGTTATTAAATATATTAATAAATACATCACAAAATATTACGAATTTTAAACCCCCTTACTCTTTGAGCCCTCTGTAACTTTCACAGTCCTTAATAAGCGCTAGCTAGGCCTAACAGTAGGTTTGGTTTGGTTTGCTTTTTGGTTTTACGGCTCAAGACTACGATTGGTCATGTGCGCCGGCCCCACAATACCAGTACAGTACGGCTACGTAGGCTACGTGTGTGAAATAGTCTTCGTCAAAATGAAGCTTAGAGGGCGGAAGTGCAGTTTCTACAAGTTTTCACTCAAAGTTGATTTTATTTGTTACTCTAAAATCAGTAATATGGCTAAGCAACAACAGATATAGATAAGGAGACTCACATTAAAAAGCATTTACAACTCTGTATTATTTAATATACTTGTACTCAGCATAGTGGCGCACCTACGTAGGGGCCTAGGGGGCCCGAGCCCCTCCCTTGTGCTAACAAAACGAAAAATTATTACGCCAACAGACACTGGTAAATTATTTTATTAAAAATGTAAGATGAAAGTAGTGATGTTCCCAACATTTTCCTGAACTCTGGTGACATCGATGCAACTACTGTCGTGGTAAGCAGCAGTGGCCCGGGAATGTCTTCAAAAGCTTTCTGGGAAGTAAAGGTAGACCAAAACACGATATCAAAAACGGTTGAAATGGAAATTCTGACTGCAGATATTTGTAATTATGTCAAGAAATCTAACCTCACTGATGGAGATAAGACAAGAGTGCTGGCCATTGTAAAATTGTATAAACATAACCTACTACTTCTAATTATTTAAGTATGTTGCATTATAGAATTATTAGTAATTTAATAATTATAATATAGACGAAAAACAACCATGACTGATATGGCATCTGGCCATTTTTTCCACCAAAAGTCCTTTGCCTCACTGGCACCTCCTTGGGAATAATCTGGGTGGCCATTGACTTAGCATAAAAATAAAATCGCTTTTTAGAAATTTTGGCAAAAGACCCGAATGTTTTATTTTATTTGAACAATTGCCTTACTTTGGGGTGAAGATACCTATTTTTTTTTGTTTCTAATGTAGCTACGTTTGAAGTTCCATTCCTAGATCTAAAAACTGCAGATGCTTCGAGAACACAGATTGCTTCCAGTCGCACTTTTAACACCAGCTATCTGCAATCAAGCTGAGAAAATTTTCATTTGTTTATTGCATTTTCTCTGCTATGTCTGTTTAGCACTTCGTCGCTGGCAAACATTTGCAGTCTCAACATCAGTTTTTCCTCAGTCTGTAGTGATTGATGCTTTAATATGCCTTTCCCCTTTTCGGGTCTTTTTCGTCTTCTGTCAACATGTGGTAGTCAGTTGATAAATGCTTTTGGTTCTTGACTAGAGAGCTTATCGATGTCGAATGGCGAAAAATCTAATTTCAGTTAGAATGAGTCACTGAAGCTATAGACGTAAGTAGCTATTCTTCAAGAACCAACATTTTATATAGTGTACAAAATTAAATATACATATTATAATATTAGATATACAGCATTTAGAGACACGTAACTTGAGCAGTATACGAGTTATAGCGAAAACAAAGAGGGGGATACATATTAAATTATTTTGGGCTTTGGGTTATAAGTAAAGTAGATTTATCTACTAACCAAACTAATTGACAGAAGATAATCTTGTAACAAACTACGACTCGTTACGAGATTACCTTACAGAATGCGGCGATGCCGACAAGGAAAAAGGTAGATTTTTTATGGTTCTGAATTAAGCTCGTTTTAAAGAGATGGGCTGCCATATATGTTTGGCAGAGGGACGTAGAAACATCGTAATACCTTAAAATCAGATTGAACTTGTCTTTTACGAATTAATGAGTAAGAAGTATTATTGTTATTTGGGATTTTTCATGGGCCTCATTTGAGAAAATTGCGATACACACCTGGATAAAATTTGTGAAATTATCTGTTTATCAAAATGCTAGCCAGAAGGATATCTGAGAGCCAGCATGTGTAATCGTAAATTTTGATTAAAAAATGTTAGTATGACAAATATTAGTTAACAAGTTAGTTGTACTATTAAGGGTTATGCCTATGAAATTACACCATTATAGAAGGGATTACAGATTAAAAACATAATAGGACTTAGGTCCAAAACACAGAATAGCTTAAGGAGGAAAAGGAGGGGCAGAGGTTCCATCCAGCAGGTATCACAATTTTTCTTCAGGGGAAAAGAAAAAACGCAACTGTCTTTCATTCTTTACGTCACACGTTCTGGAATATGTTTAAAGCACAGTTATTGTTAACTGTGGAAGGACGATATTACACAGTATTCCATTTGCATCTGAAAAGAAAATTTCAGCTGTGAGACATCGTTTTGCTCCGAGACCCCTATCTTTTTAATCATCAGTTTAAAAAAAAAAACCCATAGAAAAGCATCATAAATACTCCAAATAAATATTCATATTAATTTTTTCCATGGTGGTTCATTTCACCTTTACAAAAAGTTAAATTTTCTATCATAAAATAAAAACCTTATGACATCGGCGTCAATAGCAGGGCTAGTATTTCCGTAAAGATGTCGCTTCCACCTGGACAAGAAACTTTGAACACAAGCCGGAAAAAACGTTGAAAAGGAAGGCAAAAAGTTAAACGTTGCACCGTCATTTTCTACTAGACATTTGCTTTTGACATCCAGTAATTGAATCGAGATAGAAAAAGAGGGAACGGAAGGGGGAGGATTAAAAATCTTTGTCGTTGTTTATAATTGGTTCACGGCTCGATAAATGGTTGGAGAAAACACCAATCAGAAGTACGAGAACTCCTTGGTTGACTTTGAATTGTTTTTCACTATCTACTTTTTACCTCATTTAAATGCCATAATTTTTAATATTGGTTGTAATTAGAAATGTTGAAATTATTTTTTAACTGCAACACTTTCTCCGACTAACTTCTTGTGTACTAAACCATTCAGATCCTTGAATTTGGTTATACAGCCGTTAGACGCAGCGAAATAGTCTATGTTAAGCTGCAAGGCTATCATTTTTGCCTTTTCACAATGAATGGTTAAATCAGCTGGAATATTAGAAGCCCGTGCCTGCTGATACCACGTAAAAAATACATTGTCCAGCTCGACAAATACCAACTCCCTATCAGTTATCTTCTAACTGGGGTTACCACGTTTTTCGAGGTATTCCTGTATTTTGTCTTTTCTGCAATTATAAAATTCAGCGTGTCAATGGCTAAGTCAAAACGTTTCGCAATATGGCACGTTTCTTGCCAAGTTTTTTCTCTACCTCCTCTACTATTTGTAATCACTTGCCCAAAGTTCTCCCTGGCTTTTTACATCGGGGCATGATGCAAGGATAATAAAATTATACAGGTGCTGTACTATGCTTCAAAAATGAACAGGGATATGAAATACTCACGTGCTACTGAAACTAAGAGCAGATATAAACGAAAACACATAAGAACTCACGTGGGCACTTGCAGTGAAGTAAAATTCAAAAGTGAAGCACTCGTAACAATGATAGGCATTTTCTATCAGTTGAAACGTCACAGCACCCTTTATAAACAACTAAGTAAGGAGACTGTGTCGTATTAATAGTAATCACAAACTTGTTACCTCAAATTCGTGAGTTGGACGCACCTGCACACAACATAACAGCACTGTATCAGTATTACTCTCTGTTTCTGTGCAGAGTCTTCAGTTTAGAACAACAGAATTGTTTATCTCCTTGGAAGGTACTTTTTTTTGCTGTTGGCATTTAAAATCCTTTACTAACCAACAAAATATCAGATGTTTCTCGGGGTAAATAGAAAAAATTCATATAGGAAAATATTCCGAAGGGATCGCGATTTATCAAACGAACGATGCGATAAAAGGATAAACCGGGAAACGACAGAACCGGAAAATATTAGTGTTATTCGTACGGAAAAACTCCGGGAACAAAAATGGCAGACGATATATCCGGGAAAACAATAGAAATGAGAACGATGCATCGAGGTTCCACTGTAGTTGGGTAATGACGCTGAAGCAATTGAAAATTTACAGGAAAGGAAGGTGTGTTAGAGGTTTAAGGAAATGATTCACTAGTAAATTTAAGCTGTAATTTAAGAGACCGTCAAAAGGAAGTAAATTATATCTTCGCAATGCACTGTGCATTTTGAAATAAACAGCAAGTGATTGCGCATTTTCAAATAAATAGTAATGATTATTGCGCATGACTAAATTTTAATTAATCAATTAATTAATTATGAACTTATTTTTAAAACAAATAGTAAATTGTGTTCGTTTAAACTGATTGTGTGAATCGGGATTTTATAATACAAAAATAATATATAATAATTTAGCAATACCTGGCAAAGTCTAAGGATGTTATTGTATATATATATATATAGTTCATCATGGATAAAATAATCTATAGGTTAACGATATTCATCGTTTAATCGCTTGGTTATATCGATTATTTCAGATATTCCGGTGCTTTGAGGGGTAACCAACGCTGTTCATGCTTTCTTCTAATGAAAAACACTAGCCTCATCAGTTGCTTTATGAACTTTCGCTGCTGAGCTTCAATACGATCACGTAGATCCATTAGTAAGCACGTTATCATTAATATCTTCAATTTCTTCCTCCATAATGGATTATTTAAGCGAAAAAAAAATGAATTTAGTAAAGATAAATTAGTTTTCGCATGAGAGATCCTATTCCTACAGCTATAAGGTTTTTTCTTTATTAGAGCGATACAGATTAAAGATTATTCATTTAAGTTATGTCTAATTAAGGTTAGTACAATTATAAATTAATATATTTCAGGTACAGATTCGAATCTAAACGCCATGAGGGCTGGCTATGGGATAAAAATACCCATGGAATAGATACTTTAACCACTACGATCACGTATTCTAATAAAAATACCCAATATTTACGTCGAGATATTTTATTGAAGGGTTTGCAGTGGTATGTGGTCGCTCTCCTATCCCTTTTAGAATATTTCAACGGCTCTCCCCAACTATACCATATTTCAAGTTTGTTTGTGTATATAAGCATTTCTTGCGAATATATAACCGTTAATGGGAATCAACACATTTGTATTTTCAAACATATGATGATAGTCAATGCTTTAAAATCATCCCTAAGGCTAAAATTGAACATTACTCCAAAAGCAGTTAGATTTGTTCATTAATCGCTTTCGTTGGACTTATATACATGTTCAGATCGTATCCTGGTTACAAGTTTTAGCGCTAATTCGTGATTTTATAACACCATGCGTTACGTCAACCATAAGTCATGGAAATCGTATTGATTTCCATGATTTATGGTGCAGTCAAATTTTAAAAGGCGTTGTAAATTTAATCCAAATTTCTTTTATCTAAAACATAGAAGAATAATTAAATAATTCGATTTTTGTGTTCTATAAAAATATTTTTTCCACGCACAATGGAAATCTTTGTTTTTGCCTTGAAGAAAATATAATTCGATCAATAACAGACGCTAGCTTTACGGGTCGTAAGCTTGGCTAAAACATGAGAAGATGTTCCATTAAAATATATTTGTTAGGATGGTTGTGTCATGTACGATTTATCAGGATCAGGGCCGGATTATCGCATAAACAAACAAGACAAATCTCTAAGGCCTGCTTTTTTCTAAGGGCCAGGCATTGTGAAGACTCAACATTATTTCAAAATCGTTGCCAACCTGACCTTATCACCAGGGCTGTATTTTTATTACGGCGCGAATTTCAGCAGCGTTTTCCGCGAATTTTAGAATTTTCTGGATGTACGTTGTATGCAAATACGTTACCTGTACCGATTTTATTTTCAAAGTTTAAAATTTAAATCTCAGAACGGATTTAGCAATCAATCAGACATAGCGAGCAGTTTCGTTGGTTCCAAAACCCTCGTTATATAAGGGTCCTACTGTAATTACATAGGCATAATTCATACTACTAGAAGGGGCCCAGAAAAAATGTGTCTAGTGCCCCCCACGGCGCCTCAACCGGGCCCTGCTTAGGATGGCTGTTTTATAAAAGATTGCTAGGATGACTGTATAATGGATGGCTTATCAGAATAATTGTATCATGAATGACTCTATTGTGGATGACTTGTCAAGAAAACTATATTATGAATAACTTTTCAGGATGACTGCATCATGGAAGACTTTCCAGGATGACTGTATAATGGATGGCTTAGCAGAATGACTGTATTATGAATTCCTCTATTGTGGGTGACTTGTCAAGATAACTATATTATGAATAACTTGTCAGGATGACTGTATCATGGACGACTTGTTAGGATTCTGAATATATATACGAGATATTGGACCGGCTCCGTGCAAGTGGCTCACGATGTTTCCTTATGTTGATTCGTTTATTACTCCATGCGCAGATCATCTAAACATTTAAAACAGTTGAGTCTGACGTCCGCTGCAGATTATATGGGTATGGTATTCATATACAGGGTGTCCGGGCTAAAGGTATCCAACAGTAATGGCTTATACTGAGAGAATGACACATGATTAGTTATAAATTTTAGTTGCATCAAAGATGGCAACTCTTTAAGTTTCTTTTCAGGTTAACGAAGTTTAATGTGATCAGCATTCATCAAAAATTCAGCAAAAAATCATCAATTCGAGAAAATGAGTTTCTATTCCAACCTTTCTCGACCGAGGAATTTCAAAATGCAGTTGGTGAAATGAAAAATAACAAAGCCGCAGGACTCGATGATATCAAAATTGAAGAGATAAGACATTTCGGAGAAGCGGCTCAAACCTGGATCGTAACATTAATAAATATCTGCATTAAGAAGATGCAAATCCCAAAACTCTGGAGGAAAGCGCGGGTTGTTGCGATTTTAAAACCTGGTAAAGACCCAAATAAAGCTAAAAACTTTCTCCCTGTATCACTACTCTGCCATTTATTCAAAATTATGGAGAGGATGATTCTAAAGAGAATAGCTGCCTTTATTGATGAGGCCTTGATCAAAGAACAAGCTGGCTTCAGGCCAGGACGGTCATGCTGCGGACAACTACTTAACTTGATGCAATACATTGAGGATGGCTTCGAAAGAGGAGAGATTACCGGAATAGGCTTTCTTGACCTCAGTGCAGCTTACGATACCGTCAATCACAAACTTCTCACTCAGAAAGTGTACCGGTTAACTAAAGAATACACACTCTCAAAATTTATTGAATGTATGCTCCAAAACAGATGTTTCTTCGTTAATTTGCAATCCAAAAAAAGTAGATGGAGAAACCAGAAAAATTGCCTTGCTCAGGGAAGTGTCCTGGCTCCTATACTGTTTAATATATACACCAATGACCAGCCGATTAAATCTTATACGAAAAAATGTATATATGCCGACGATACAGCAGTCGCCGCCCAAGGCAAGACTTTCGAAGCAGTGCAAAGTAAATTAACAACATCTTTGGCAGAACTCGCAACCTATTACGAAGACAATGTCCTTAGGCCGAATCCAAGCAAATCTCGGGTTTGCGCGTTCCACCTGAGAAATAGGCAGGCCAGGCGAAAACTTGAAGTCAACTGGAAAGGCCAACGATTAGAACATTCTAACAACCCAAAATACCTAGGCGTTAAGCTTGATAGAACTCTTACCTTTAAACAGCATTGCCATGACACCAAGAAAAAAGTCTGTGCTAGGAATAACATACTGCGCAAACTAACCGGTTCATCCTGGGGAGCACAACCAGACGTCCTACGTACTGGGATCGGCACTAAGTATTTCTACGGCGGAATATGCAGCACCGGTATGGAGGTGCTCAGCTCACTCCAAACAAGTGGATGTCGCAGTGAACGAGACTGTCCGTATAGTTACAGGATGCCTTAAGCCGACTCCTATCTCAAGCATATATCCTATAATAGGTATAGCACCACCTGTAGTGCGCAGGAGAATTGCAACTGAAATCAAGCACTTGAAACAGAAGGATGACCCTCGCCATCCTTTGTACGAGCACAAGATACAGACTGTTAGACTAAAATCTAGAAAAAGTTTTATAAACTCAACAGAAGAACTGAAAACTTCTCCGGAAGCACGACAGATGTCGCTGTGGAAAGCAATGATGCCGCTTACTTCGATAAAACTTCTAGAATCAGGACTAAAAGGACTTCAACTACCTTTCTCTACATGGAAGTCCCTCAACCGCTTGCGGACCGAGGTCACCCGGTGCAAAACAAACCTAATTAAATGGGAGATGGGTAATGACGACGAGTGCGGCATGATTCAGAACTACGATCACTTACTGGTATGTCCGAGAATGTCCATAACTTGACCGAGGGAAGATCTGGCAAAGGTAAATGACAGTGCTTTATATGCTGCCGAATATTGGAAAAATATTTAATAAGTACTTAGGACACGAGAGAAGAAGACCATTAGTGGCTCTGCGGATGTCCAAATATTATTCGATCGCTTGCCAGATGTTTAGTTACATCTGAAGTATTATTAAATCAATACTGCTGCACAGATACTCTGTTTCAAAACATCCAAATTACGAACTTTTTGCTGGTACACAATTATTTTATTGAAGACCTAAGCAAAAAAGTCCAACGGCCTTAAGTCCAAAGATCTCTGAGGCCAAGCAGCAGGACCTTCTCTTCCGATCCAGCATCCAGGAAAGGTCTTATTCAAAAACTCGATAACATCTCCATGAAAGTTTGGTGGAGTACTGTCTTGCTGAAATATGAAATATGATATGTGGAACAGCAAATTTCTCCAACAAGTCATTATTACTGCGTCCTGCCACTATCGGTTCTGCGAAACAAAATGTGCCGATGATTCCATTTCTAAATATTCCTTACCACAAGTCAGCATACGACTGCTGTGGAAAGCAGCTCAACGCAACTGTCAACAATGCGCATGCGCGACCGTAATAGCAAACTTGGATAAAAAAATTGGAGCAATCCCCTACCATTGGCGCAGCGCTTCCATAACTAATCATGTGCGTTTCTCTCAGAATAAGCCATTACTTTTGAATACTTTTAATCCGGACACCCTATATTTTTATGAATACCGTACCCATATAATCTGCGCTGCTATTCATATATTCATAATAATGAATGCAAACGAACTAAATAAAATTCGAGAACAGTATAAACTAACTAACATTACAAAGATTACAAAAGACCCATTGATAAAGTGCATGGAGCTGGATTTATACTGGTCAAAGGATTCACAGGCACAAGATGTAAGAGAGTCACAACGGAAAAAGAATTAATTTGAAATAAAATTCTAATTTTAGCAGATTTACTCATATAGGCATTTTTATCCCATGCTTGTAAACGAGAAGTCTCAAAATTTAACATATACATTCACCTGGATTAAGCGCATATATTTGAAATAGAAACACAATAAAAACGGAGAAAATAATCATACAAAACTAAAGCGAGAAGGAAATTGGAAAGCGTTGGAAACGGAAATGAAAACAAGCGGTAACACAAAATTTAAGAGTAAAATTAGGAATACGAAGCAATTAAGAAAAATATAGTTCTTTATCATAAAGATCTTCCTTTGATAATGCAAGAAGTTCTCGAAACGTTTGCGAAATTATGATTGGTGATATTAATTTTAATTTGATTTTTTATAGTTTAATTATTATTATTCAAATTTCTGGAATATATTCTTTTAAGTTAATAAATGTTTCGTCAGACCTTCCTTTTTTTCTCTTATTTTAAAAAAGAGAAAATTGCTAATCCTGACCGGACAACTAATAAAAGAATACCTGAAGAAACTACTGAACTTAATGGGGAAACAACTACAGTAAGAGAAGAGAGAGCATGAAGAAAAATTTTGGCAGATTTCGCAAAAAAATCTAGAACAGCAACCGAGAAAAAAATCAAGCAGCGTTCTCTCTCAATTTCAGAGAGTGAAAATGAGGAATTTTTTTTGTATTGCTTGTTTAAAACAATATTTCGAAAGTAAACAGGGCCAGTGCATTCAGTGTACGGTATGAAAGAGGTGGGCTAATTATTGCAATGCCGGGAAAGATTCATTCTATGTTTATGCACACTCACTGATCATCCGATTTGTCTTCTCTTTCTACAGATGGTCAACTTTGATCAATTTTTTTTACGCTAACGAAGTTTGTACGATAGTATTTCATATTTACCTTGTGTACTTCCGACGAATATGTATTCTCAAATTGAATCGTAATTTTTATGTTTTTGAAATGCAAATTTGATTATTTCCGTTTATTTTTGTTCCCTTGTTTCTACCATTAAATTTTAAAACCTTTGTTGAAGAACTCTTCACGAAATCAATAAGATTTTCTGAGCTGCTACATAATTTTTTTTCCATTGACTGTAATTTTATATGTGACTTTGCATAATAATATTTGCTGTAACATCATGCCCAATGATGTGACAACTTACGCCACTACGAGGCTGGTTATGACAATTTTCTACCCGCCAAACAAACGATAATTTCAAATATATGATATAAATTTCTATAAATAAAATGGGGCTACTGCACGAGACGTTAACTCCCTAAATCTAGTCCGTGTTTCCAAAAACTGTCAATCGGTACAAGGTGACTAGTCGCCAGATTGTTTATACCGTTTTTTGGGATTTTTGTCCTCGTTTTCCCCCTGTCAATCCTGAAAGGGATAGTTTACGGTGTATTTTGGGTTTTATCCTCCTCTTTCTCTCCTCTTAACTCTAAAATACTTCTTTACGGCATTTTTCGTGATTTTTTCTCTTGCCCCTCCAACCCTAAATAAAAAAAATCCTTCTCTTACTTTCCTCTTCCTCTCGTCATGCTGTTTACGGCGGTTTTTTTTTTGTATTTTCCCGATTCCTCATCTTCCTCCCTCCCAACCCTAAGTAAACAAAACAGTAATCCTCCACTTCCCTTTCCCTTCCTCTTTTCCTCCTGTTCTATTCCTATCTCCCTCTTCTTCCCCTCACAACTAAAAAATTACAAAAAAACAGAACCCACACATTTTCAGCACATTCTTGCACTTTCCCAATTCCTACTCACATGCAATTAATTCCTCTCTCATGGCCCACTCAACCTTTTCTTACTTTGTATACGTAATCTACAAAGAAAAAAATTCAAACGCTCATACATTTCCGCTACAACGAACGAACGAAAGTTAAGTAAGCACAAAATGGCATCTCAAACCGGTTCTCACTGCATCATACACAAGTAGGTGATGTCACACTACGTTGCCTTACAAACCCATTTAATGCACTTTTCAGCGATTTCCGGAGGATAGTGAGAGAAGTGGGTAACGTCTCATGCAGTTACACCAATAAAATAAACCTATATGGAAACCAAATCTATGTCGCTTTACTCCTCTAAAATTTAATACACTACGGGCAATAGGAGGGTCATAAAAAAAAAGTCGTCAGCTAAAATTGTATATAATCTTTAGCCCCAGTCTCCCATAATTCATCACTTAACCGATAAGTGTTTCACGCCCGTTGGAACCAAGGGCGGACACAGGGGGAGGTCATAGGGTCACGATCCCCAAATATGTTTTTTCACTGTATAATTCCCAATTTTTGTGATAAATGAAGGGTGTTATTCCAAGGCCATGGCAAATTCTGTCCTTGAACCCCTCAAAATGAAAGTCTGTATCCGCCCCTGGTTAGAACCCACTCAGGATTAGTATTAGAAAATCAGGATTTAGCAGATCAAGATTAAAAATAGGTGAATCCAGATCAAGATTAAGTAGATACAGATAAGGAGGATTCAGATCAGGATTAAGTAAATCAAGATTAGGATTAGGTTTATCCAGATCAGGATTAAGTAAATCAGGATTAGTATGATAACCACACTCGTTATCATTGCGTTTATATGGGATGATAGACATGAGAGAGAGAGAGGGTGGAAGAGAGAGATTAAAAAATAGAGGAAGTCAAATTCGAAATTCTTTTCCTGGATGAAAAGACTTCGGCTGGACTGAGCACAGACGAAATCATCCACGCAAGCAGTAATAAAGAACTGTAGTGCATGTTGGCCGCCAACCGCCGAATAGGAAAAGGCAATTGGAAGGAGCAAAAGTGCTCTTTTGTACCTAGTGTTGATATTTATATTGTCCACGGTACAAACTCTTTATGTAAATATTTATTTTTTATAATGCGTTTTGCTCGAATATACCTGATAGTTATTAATTACACACGGATACATAGAAAAACAATCTATATTTAACAAAATAAGGTACATAATAATAAAATACAGGTATCCCTCGATATATGCGGTTTCGATTAACACGATCCCAAACATTCATGCCATCCCTCTATATATGTGCCCTAAAATTTCGATTAATGCGGTTGTGGAGAAAAAACTGAAACTAGCGTTTTCCGCTAGACTTAGAGTTTTTCCTATGTTGCCAGTCTGGAGAGCTTTTAATGCTCTGAGTTAGTAACACTTTTTCACGGTAACACACAATTTCGTTCATTGAAGACCATGTTTTTTTCACCACATTTATTGTCAGTACAAAAGTTTTTGGCATATATTGAATGTAACAATTTTTATGTTCCTACCACAGATTGGAGGGGGCGGCAAAATGGTAAATCCGCCCATGGAAATGAATCGATTATTTGAATATACACTGGTTTCCATAAATTAAGCAACAAATGGAAAAAACGTGATAACTCATAAAATATACAACCAATTTGGATGAAATTTGGTGAAAATCTTTATCATACCATATGTAACTAAAAAATGTAAGAACATGTGATACAAAGCATTTACATTTTGTATAAGCTATACAAATAAAAAAAAGTCAGAAATACAGGTGTCACAATGAAATAGTAAAAGTATCTCAATACAAAATGTGGTTACCTCAAACAGTAATACAGGCCCGACAGCGTTGTTCCATGCTGCTAATGATGTTGTCAATGAGTTCCGTGGATAGCAATGCCCACTATTTGTGCAAAGTAATTCTAAGCCCCTGCAGGGTTCGGGGAGGGGGTTGAGACCAGCAACACGCCTCTCGAGAGCATCCCAAACATGCTCTATGGGATTCAGGTCGGGAGAGCGTGCTAGCCATTGCATTTCGATTATAGTCTCTTCTTCAATTTACAGCTGCACGAGACGAGCTGTGTGAGGGCGGGCATTATCTGACTGCAGTACAAATGTATCGCCAATAGTTACCGCGCACGTTTGAGTAATAGGGTACAGGTTCTCGTTTCTAAACCCCTGAGCATTAAGGTTGCCATGAGACAACACATAGAGGGCAGTACGTCCGCCTAAAGCTACGCCTCCCTATACAGGCAAAGTACCTCCACCATATGTGTCCCTTTCCTGCATAAGAGAGGGCTGATATCGAGTACCAGCCTCTCTCCAGATGAAAACTCGTCGAGAATCACTCTGCAAAGCAAATTTCGACTCATCCGTGAAAAGTATGGACCTCCACTGATTTCGAGTCCAGTTCTCATGCGTACATGCCCAATTCATACCTCCCCCTCCTGTGGCGAGAAGTTAAGAGCATGTATAATACTGGTCGCCTAGCGTACAGTCCTTCTTCATGTAGCCTTCTGCGTACAGTCGAAGCTGATACAGTCCTTCCTGTAGCTGCAGCAAGCGCAGATCTGAGATGAGTCGGAGTAGTAATCCTGTTTCGCCTTGCCGAAAGCCGCAAGTATCGGTCATCTGAGGAGGTCATAACCCTTGGCCTACCTTCGCTGTATCTTCGGGAGGCTGAATTCCTGGTTCGGAACTGTTGCCACACTCTGCTGACCACAGAATTGTCGATGTTCAGCCATCTTGCAACGTCCGCCTGCTGTTGACCAGCTTCAAGTCTGCGTATAGCTGCGTAATGTAATTCTACTGGCAAATGACGTTTCGACATCATTTTTACAAATTGGCTATCTCGAAATCTTTTCATTCACCATCGCACATTAATTGGCGACTCACTGCAAAACAGCTAGTTTTAAGCTTTTTCGCATTTGCATAAATCAACACCAGCGCCACTCGTTTGCATCCTGTATATCGATGCTACATGCCTTTTCCAGTAACATACGCAAATTCCGTGCATTTTGAACTACATTTGGCCAAATTATCATTTTTTCCATTTGTTGCTTAATTTATATAAACCAGTATATATACATAATATAATAACTAAAATTAATAACATAATATATAATATATAATAGCATAATATATAATATATAATATAATAATATATATGGTAATATATAATATATAATATAATAATATATATGGTAATATATAATATATAATATAATAATATATATGGTAATATATAATATATAATATAATAATATATAATATATAATAGCATATAATATATAATAGCATAATATATAATAGCATAATATATAATACATAATAGCATATATATATAATATATAATAGCATAATATATAATAACAAAATTAATAACATATTATATAATATATAATAGCATAATATATAATATATAATAACAAAAATTAATAACATAATATATAATAACAAAAATTATTAACATAATATATAATAACAAAATAACATAATATATATGTAAAAATTAATAACATAATATATAATAACAAAATTAATAACATAATATATAATAACAAATTAATAACATAATATATAATAACAGTAATAACATAATATATAATAACGAAATTAATACATAATATATAATAACAAAAATTAATAACATAATATATAATAACAAAATTAATAACTTATAATATATAATAACAAAAATTAATAACGCAATATATAATAACAAAATTAATAACATAATATAATAAGCAAAAATTAATAACATAATATATAATAACAAAATTAATAACATAATATATATATACATAATAATAAGAATAAATAAAAGTGTATAATTATTATTATAATATAAATATAAAACTTTACATTTAAAAATATCCGCGTGGTCATTTTCTGACTTAATAGTTGAAAAAACGCCAATTTGGTTGATTAGAAAGTTACGTTTTCACTTTGAAAAATATGTGTACTAATATAAAATATATGTAATAATATATTTGAAAAGTATATGGAAAATATATATATGGTATATGCACAACTTATAAGTTTAGAAATTAAGTTTCGGATTTATATAAAATAGAAGCTCATATTTAGAAATGTGTTGGAAATATTGCGAAATTCAACGACAAGAAGTGGCTAAGATAGGATTGCTCTCTTGCGATTACAACGTTCGGCTCGATATTTTTTATCAGAAGATATGAAAGTGAAAACATGGAAAAGCACTTCGAAATAAAAATATTCGATGCCGATCAACAAGCAGAAATCGATGTTGAAACAGATTTTTCTTTCATATACAAGCACTGCAACATTGACACTACTGTTATAGGAGACGCGAAGGAAGTAACCTAGCAAATAGAGGGAAAAGTTGGTAAAATATTAATTTTTTTCATAACAAATAGACTTATTGTAAAGCACGCTGGAAAATTTCATTTCACTGCACTTTCCAGAGATTTAAAGTTTAGGAACCCCACGTCGACTAAATTTAAGCTGCCAATTTTTCCACTTAACCTGTTTTCAATTCATGTCACTATGCAACATTTTGCCAATTAATTAATTAATAATACTAGTGAATATTTAATAGACTACCGTATAACGTTGCTATAAATTTTATATGCACTAGAGATTAGGGGAACGAGACGATTCAGGCGAATTCTGTACCTAACCCGCAGTATCTCCGAAATATATACAGGGTGTCTCAGCACCAGGGTTACAAACTTCAAGGGGTCATAGTACTCATCAAGGTGAACGATAATATGTCATAGAATCTAAAGTCGCAAACCACCCACAGCGCCAGTTCTAAAACCGTCCAGCATGCACAAATATTTACAATTATTACGAACACCAAGGGAACAGAAAACCTGCTCATATGAACAGTGATTCGTATTATCCGTAAAGAGTAGGGTGATCATATTACTAAGTTATTTATCCCATCTTTAGTTACCATATAAAAATTTTGCTATTATATACATGCTATTAGTTTATTACTGTACCTTTTTATATTTTATCAGTATTTTTTATTATAGAATACACATTTTGTAATGAAAACCATAGTGGTATATACGTACCTTTAAAGTGGATGTTTTACGTAGTCGACGGATTCGAAAAATCCTTGTTTTACTATATATATATACTATGGTTTAGTAAATATTTATTTGTTCCGGATTACATACTATGTATAGAAAAAAATTAAATTTTTGTAGTATACTTAAAAATTCAGTAATTGCGGATTGTTTTGCTTTCTATCGGTCCAAGGTTACCAAAAATCATCAGGTTTGTCGACGGTTTCTAGAGAAACACCACGGTTTTAGAGAAACACCAGAATCTGCTTTTTATATCACGCCCAACACCGTAAAAACCTCCATCACACTAAGAGGATTTTCATTTGAAGGGGTAGAGTTCATGGGTGTCCATATGGGGGCAGGGGCTTTGATTCCCCCTGCGGTTGTTTAAAAATTTTGCTTTTGGTATTCTGCCATGTCTTTATTTTCAAAAGTTTTACAGTCACATTTTAAAATAAGGTACTTTTAGCTCATTACTAATTGTCAAGCGGTATCAATTATTTTTGTAGCATTTTAGTATCTTGTACATTCACTAAAACGTTGGACAGCCTTGTAGAAGGTAATGATTTTTCTTAGCCCCCTCCCCCCTCTCGTAAAAGTACTCTAATAGGTGTCACTGGTAAGGTTGTCAATGTCTTCGTCAGTATCCGGAAAATAGTGGTTACTATCTGACAAGTGTTTTATCATGCCATTAATGATCTGAACTGTTTGGGCATTCATTTAAACACCGAACGTCATGGTGTTGTCCATTGAGGCATATATTTCAGTTCTTATCACATCTAAACGCCAACAAGAAATGTTTATCATGCAATTGTATATAATAGTCGGCACTCCCGCATATTTAATTTGCTAGCTATAGCCTGTTGAAATTATTAACGAAAAGCTCTGATCTTATAGAGAGCGTTTTGTTCGTTTTAAGCGGAGGGAATTTTCCAAGAGCCATTGATTATCTGTTCATTGTAAACGGTATCTCATTTTCACCGTGTTCGTTTTAAAGGAAAGAATGACACAGGGATTCCAATACAATATGATGTAACTTCAAAAAACTGCTCGTATTAAAAGTAATTCTTCTTAAGTGTGTTGGTTATAAGGCAGTTTGACTGTATATCAATTTTGGAATTATTCATTTTTGATCAAACACATCGGTTGTTCATAAAACACATCACTTGTTTACCAAACACATTTATTGTCTATCAAACAAAATAATTGTCTATCAAATAAATCAGTTGTTTCTAAAATCAATTATTCATCAAACCAAAGAATTATTCATCAAACCAAAGAATTGTTCAAAAAAGATATCACTTGTTCATAAAACACCTCAACTCTCTATTGAATACATTAAATTTTCATCACATATATCAACTATATAAATTAGGTTTCTATGGAAATAAAATTTTCCTACGATTCTTTGCTTAGAAAACAATTGCCGCTCTCATCAGATGTTGCATAATTTGGAAATAGCTCTTATGTGATGCCACAATTGCTCACTGAAGCAAAGTTTACATATCAGTGAACACAGCGCAGATCCTAATTTGCTGCGCATAACACAGAAGAGAACTCCGCTTTCAATTTCCAAAAGATTTCAGCGATGTTAAACTTCCTTTAAACTAACACAGTCCACATATATCATAGCATCGTATGAACCTATGTTTCCAATTAAGTCTAAAAGCACGAATAGAGATGCGAAGCAAAGCCGAAGCCCAAATTCTAGCAACCGCGGCAACACTCCTCTCCATTGTGTAGTAATTGAAGGATCTCTACGAATGGGGTCAAACCACGTAGGGACATTAATTGAAGAGGGACACCGAATGCCTAATTAGTTTCCCTACATGGTAAACTACTGTCACTGACTAGCGCAATATACGACCCCACAGACCTCTTTGTTTCCAAGTTCTTCTTCCGTGGCCTTCTGCACAGATTGCCCGAGACCGAATTTAACGGACTAAAGGATGGGGAAAATTATGGAGAAAAATTAAATATTTTCAATCACATACAATTTTATATTTGCTTAGACATGGTGCTAAATTGCGCAAAATGCTACAGTCTGTTAATTATTTGCTTAGTAAAGTATTGTTATCTTCAACTTTACGCCTTTTTATATTCATTCAGTTCTTTATATATATATTCATCATAATATATATAATACAATATATAGTTCATTCTATATATTCATCGAGTTCTTTCTGTCAATATAGTGGAGCCTCTTTTATTCGAATCAATTTTGGCCGGGCCTTGAACGATAAATTGGGATAATCGGATAATCGGAAACACATCATTGCAGAGGTTCAGCACCAATATAAATTAGAAGCACACATCTTAATAATGCGTATCGATTTAATATGCAAGGAAATGCTTTTATTTTAAAAATAAATAACGTTTCCTGATTATTTACTTTGAAATTATTTATCATACAATATCTTGAAGTGAAGTTCTGTTTGATATAATTTGGATTTGCTTTGCTTTACCACTTTATCATGGAGCTCCTTTAATAGCATTACTTCCACTGAATCATATCTGTTTGGCTACTCCAATCATACTAAGCTCTAAGAGCTTTCGTAGAGATTCTATTTAGAACTACTGTGCAGAAGTTGGTTAACAGATGGTTTCGGACGAAAGCAATTCGGAAAATTGCACGGTTTAACTGTATACGTATTTCCGTATATAATTTATATCAATACACACACACACATATATATATATATATATATATATCATCATCATCATCATTTCAGCCGTTGTCAATCCGCTGCAGGATAAAGGCCTCCTCTGCATCTTTCCAACGAAGTCGATCTTGTGCATTTTGCTGCCACTTGTGCCCAATATATTTAATTATTTCATCCACCCATCTCGTCTTTGGCCTTTTTTTTGGGCGTGTAGTGTCTAGTGGGATCAATTCTAGAATGTTTATGGTCCATCTGTTGTCAGTTCTTCTAGCAATATGGGCTGCCCACTTCCATTTCAAACTTTTTACCTTCGCAATGAGGCCTTGTTTCTCTCTGTAAAATTAACCAGAGGGTCTCCTCTTGCATCTCTATGACCGCTGCCATATGGGCCTGTTGCACTTTTACACAAATTGTGGTTTTCCAATTCTGGCATTAAAATCACCCACTAAAATTTTGTAGTGGCAATTTTTTTTATTTTACAGGTCTGATATATACTCGTAGAATTCTCCGATTTCATCATCAGTGTGGCTACTGTTTGGTGCATAAGCCTGGATAACTTGGAGTTTATATCGTTTGTTCAGTTGTATAGTGCATTGTGCGATTCAATCTGAAGTACCCTCAAGTTTTATGATGGAACCTTTTAATCTCTGATTAATGAGGAAATCTACAAAACTACATTTCCCGTTTGCAGTTCCTTTTGTATATAGAAGATGGCCGGTATCGAGTTTTACAAGATTTTCACCTTTACGTCTCGTTTTACACAGCCCGATGATGTCCCACTTAATATGCTTGAGCTCTAATAATAGTTCTTGTGGGCGAGCATCTATTTTCATTGTTCCATTGTTCATGTTGAAAGTTCCAATTTTCAAAGTGTTTTGGCAGCGTGTTCGAACCCGGTGATTCTTAGCACCCACTGTGGTGAAGCTGGTCTTCCTGCTGCCTAAGGTAGTTGCTCTAAAGCCTCCGGGGAATGAGGGCCGTGAATTAATTTGTGTAAATATGTTGGAGGGTTAGACCGTAATCTGACACACTGGTCAATTGCTGGTTGGAAGATTTGGTTTGTTTTCGAAGTGCTTTCTCCTAGGTGATCACTTTTCAGAGTTTACGAGTTCATCTACCAACTACTACGGTGTTATCTCACCATGTCACAGAGCCGTCGTTGGGTACATGTGATTTTTTACTTGTGCACCAGGTTCCACACTAGTATCCACCACACCCTGCTAACTCTGCCACTCAATTGTCAGCGACTGCTTATTTGACAAGCATTTTTCCAGAAGCCTGCTCATTCGCAGCTACTCTTCTAGGGCTTTCCATCATCCGCAACCTGTGGACGCTTCCGATAGCGATGAGCTCAGCCACGGAATATATATATATATATATGCACTGATAAATTTTACCGCTTTAACGACTAATTTTCAGCGTTTTCTTTAGATAATCGAATAAAAACAATCTTAGCATAAAAGTCAGTGCTCAAGAGCTAGGAAAAGTTATACATAGGAAAATCTCACATTACAAATGTTTTCTTTCCTACTATAATTTGCTTTATACAATGGAAAGCGTATTTAGGGAGAACGGCCTTAGCTGGCCCAATTTGGCTCACTTTTGCGAGGTCCTTTATATATATATATTAGATATTTCTATCAGAATTTAATAGGATTAAAATTATAACGAAATAAGAGGTAGTTCTTTCATCTATTCTATAAGAATCTCTGTTTTATATTATTAATACAGTACAGATTTGAAATAAGATGTATATGACGACGTAACCCACTGCCCATTATAAATAAAAATAATAAATTCAACGTTGTAGTCGTTGTAAATTTAATTGAACAAAGGTGACAACATACTTTTTGGACAGAGCTGTCCTGAAGAAAATTATTGAGAGTGTGCTGTCTTAATTAAAGAGTATTGAAATTGCGGGGTTACTGGACTTGGAGACGCCATCGCGTCACTCTGACTGGCATTTGACTGGTCGTCTATCGTCTATTCAAGCCCAAGGTGGCAGTTGCCACTTTCATCAGTTTTTTATTCCTCTCCTGGTCGTACGCAAGATATTATTTTAAGGCTTGGAGGGGGGGGGGGGGGTTCAGGATGTTTTCCTCATTTCGTCATTTGTTCAGTTTGTAAATGACTAGGAAAAAAAAAAGGCTGAACTTTGTTGAAAGTTGCCCAAAAACCAGCAAATACGAAAACTTTCTTGAGACCTTGAGAGTATGCGGCTCGTACTTGGTATTTTTGAACATTTCCTGAGAGTACGCGGCGCACGCAGCGCGCACCATTTGGGGACGCAGCCCTGGTTTTGGAAGAAACTAGGCCATCCCTCGTCAGGAATACATATGGTCCAAAAATAAACAAATTTAAAAACTTTCATTTTACGACGTTGACAACTCTTAATTTACGGATTTCAGATATTGAACGTGAGAAATTTACGACGTTTAATTCATGGATTTAAAATGTTCAATTCTACGTCTAATTTTTATTGTCTTTTGATAATCCATTTACACCTTCAAAAGTAGCTTTTGAATTGAAAATGTATAAATTTACCTATAAGCAACAAACGTTTTCGTTTAAGCAAAGGTACGCTTAAAAGGAAAAAGTATGCATGTGAAACCATGCTTATATGATAAATACAAATACTGAAATAAATATAAGTTTTGGAGGAATTTATACAATTTGTGCACAATACAAACAACAAAAAAATATTCATTCATCAAGTACCATTTCTCAAAGGAACAAAGAAATTTTATATTGGAGTACCTTAGATAAAGAAATTAAATTTCCGTTAGATACTAGAAGTTTGTCGTTTTATTAGAGTTGTCCACATATTAGAGATGGACATCGATAGCAAAACATCTATATTTAATATCGAATGTCAACGTCGACGAAGCATTATCGATGTTTAAAAAATATCGGTTCTAAGTATCGATGTTACATAGATGTTTCAATAAATTTTGCTTTTATCCTAAAATCATCGTTATTTTAACTTTAAAAAATTAACTGTTTTAATCCTTATGAAAATAAGGATATTTTTGAACTACCGGTTTCCAAGCGTCGATGTTTAACCAAAAAACATCAGTGTTCCAATTTCAAATATATATTGAATTTGCTTAACTAAAATTAGTCAGTATGTTTACGGACCAATGAGGTAAGGCAAACCCAGTATTACGAAATAAGCATAAAAATATCAGTTTATTTCGGAAGAAACAACAGCTGAGTTATTATTTTTAAATTAAAGTAAATTAAATTACAATATGAAGGAATATAGTATAATAGTGTATTGCAATATACGTACAATTTTTATTTGCAGCAATAACGTTTGGAATACCGTTGTAGAAAAGATCGAATTATTTATTTAAATTAATTTAAAATTTAAATTTTATTTGTTCTTATTATTCCCGATGCTTTTATTAAAACTAGGATTTTAAATTTTCGAAACCTAAGATTAACTTACAAATATCTTGCTATTATTGTTGTATTGTATGCAAAGATGATTTGCAAAGGTTGTCAGATTGAGCGGAACTGTGTTTCCAGAAGAGGTATGGCGAAGCCATAGTGATGTAGCACCGATTCTACCCTGTATGCGGTGAAATAATAAAAGTGATATGCTACATGACGGAATTCTATGAATCGAGAAAAGGCAGGGAAAAACCTGATGAAATTTGACGAAGAAGGGCAGGAACCGGTTAACGATGAGGATGCGAATAAATGGCAAAGTCGAAGAATCACCAGGCCGGACACGTAAAACACTAAGTCACAAAGCGGCAAGAACGAGAGGCCGCCGAGAGAAGACAGACAGAAAGGCACCGCATAACAGGCGAAGAACATCAGAGCCGAAACAGCAGAGGCACCATAGACGGGAAGGACGAACACGAGACGGAAGAGATGAGTAGTAGCAGCCACGGATATCGAAGAGAAAACACTGCCGAGTACTCTGATGCTTTCTTTGGAAGCAAACGTACGGCCATTGCAAGAGAAAGGGTTGGGGGAGAAAGAGGAGAAGGGAGGGTTCAGAAAAAGGTAATTAGCCCGATTAAATCTGAACCATCTATGCAAGGCAAAATCAGGGGCAGTACACAGAGCAATAATCTTAGATTCGAGACAAAGAAGGGGGAAAAATAAGAGTAAAAAAAGGAAGGAAAACAAAGTGCAATGTGCCGAGCATCCGCTCCCTGCGAGAATCGGAGTTGGAATTCTATCGAAATCTCTTGAAAATGTCTTCGACAGCGTAATGATTGGGCCATTGATTTACAAAAAGAATCACAAATAACTTTCATTATAAAAAAAATTATATTATAGTAAAACTATCGATGCTGTCAAAACATCGGCCATTCAACATAGATGGTTTCGAAACATCAGCCATTTACAAGCGATACTGAAAACATTGCACATAAAGAGTAAAACATTGGTGTTTTGACCCAGATAATTCTTGCACAAAAATACTCAACCTTACCACATGCTCAACGACACTATTTTAAAATTCTTAGTAAAGAACAATTTAGCCAGTTTTATTTTAATTCATTACAATCTTGTTCTTTAATTATTTCTTAATTGTTCAAAAACGTGTTTTTACTTTCGTTCTAAAACCTAAAACTGTTGACCTACGAAAACATTTTCTCTTGTTTTACACAAGTCCTGATTATTTGTAAGATCATTAGAAACGAACTGGAAGTACTCATGGAACAAAAATTTAAGGAACAGATAAGTAAAAATAGAAATGGTAAAAAAGATGATGGCACATGATAAAGAAACAAAGCAAGAGTAAGAAGAGAAAGAAGAGAAGGAATATTAATTAAGGCTAAAATTCATTATTCAAAGTTATTTCATAAAGCAACGTTTTCCAGGAATTATTCAGTATATTTTTCCTTAGTGAAATTAGTACAAAAAATTTGAAAATAAACCTCAAATACAGAAAAAACAAAGGCAAAGAGCAAAATTAATAAAAAGATAAACCAAGAACCTTTAGTCCCCGATAACAGGCTTCGTATCTTTGGCCTGGAATGTATACCGCATGGTTTTTATTTAAGTTATATCTCAGCTGGGGATGAAAAGCAGAATGAAAATTTTAATCTAAACCTGCTGCAAAGATAATTTTCAGTAAAGTTTGAAAAAGTTTTCGGAAGTATTTTTCTAAACTCTCCCAGAGGAGATATCATTTACCGAAATGTAGAAAACCTGCATTCATTGGGTTTTCTGAATTTTGTAGAGAATTTATAAGCTGCAGGGGAAAAAGAAACTCATTCTAGGAAAACGCAAATTGAACTTGTCGCATTTTTTGGTCCGTTTAATCCGCTGTGGCGAACGTATCGCCATTGAAAGCAAACCTGTGTTAAAGGCCTAATTAAGAGAAAGGATTGAAAGTGCTAAATTGCAGTTGAAAGAAAATATATTTTAACTAATGAGTGAAAGCAAATACTGCTTCCCTAAACGCATTTTTGTCGAGTCCGCATACTGATATGGTTAATGTTCATAATTAGCTACATGGTACTAATTATGTCACAATCACTCCTAAATGGCTTTTGTTTTATAAAAGTGTGACAGTTTGCTTTATTTTTACCTTGACATCGGGATATAAAAATAATGAATAATTTTATATGGTAATTATTAAAAATGAGAAATAGCGTTAATTAATGTATTTCTGAATTTAACTGAATAAGAATTACTTTATGTAGAATTTAACAAGGTACATTTTTATCTGTACGGGTTTCGAAACTATGGTTAATTATCAATTTTTAATGTTAATGTTTTATATTATGCTTGAAATTTTATTCAAACGGTGTTCCGAACACAGGTTTATAAAAGTAAACAATGTTTTCTATTTTTCAGGTAGATATGAAGAATTTAGCAGGGGCTAGTGAGGAGAGGTCAATTTCAAGAAAGGTCAAAATCAAGAATATGTCAATTTCTCATGACTTTCAAACCCGGCCCCGGCGAGGCCGAACAACTTAACTTTTTGAAATTTTGTGGTTTTAATTCGGGAGAAATTTCATTGCGTAAGCCAGAGACCCGAATGAGACGCCAGAGTACAAGGTGATAGCAAGACAAAATATGTGACACAGATGCACATATAAATACTTACAACATACACACATATATGCATAAGTAACGTGTGCATCAAAAACATGTGTCAGATTAAAACCTTATCCTAAAGAAGGGAACAGTTAATAGCTCGATGAATAGGAGCAGGGTGACCATGGTAGACCACGGATATTGCCGCACAGGAAACACGGAGTTTTGAGTTTTCAAATGGTAAACCTATTTAACCTATTGAGTGTTGACCATGCCAAATGCCACTTGAACCAGCGATCAAACTGAAACCGGTCTTTTTTACATATTTTGGAAGTTAGCAAATTATATTTGAAACTAATATTTTGGATATATCAAAAACTTTGGCAAAAAACACAATGGGCACAATTTTTAGAAGTATACGTTTTAGTACAGCTTTAAAAGTTTTTTTTTTTAAAACTTTTAGCCGTCTTCAAAGAAGCGTACATAATATTGGAATAAAAAAAACTTCTAATATTATCTAAAATTTAAAGAGGACTGAAAGACTTAGAATATAAATATTCTTCTAAAAACACTTCTCATTGTGTTTTTTACCAAGATTTGTGATCTATTCAGCACAGTGAGGAGCTTTACATCCATTATTGGCAAATATTCCTTAATTCGATTGTCTAAGAAGTTGAAGTGTATTCAAAAAATGCCACTAATCATCAGGGCCTATCAGAGGGGGCAAGAGGGGCTGTTGCTCCGGGCCTCGCAATATTAGGGGCGTCGACTTGGTAACTCAATATATATTTGACGTGTGTGTGTGTGTGTGTCTGTCAATTTTGGAGGGCGTCTAAAATGTTAGTTTCCCCGGACCTTGCATTTTCAATGAAAGACTCTGACAATAATTTTAAATTGAGGCCTATAATGTGTTTTTTTTTATTTATCCCGCTTAAAATGTTATATATCATCCGTAGCTTGTGGTAAAATAACCTTTTTAAAGCATGGACATTTCTTTGTTATATTATTTTAATCAATTCTACTATAGATTTAGTGCTTCATGCTATACTCTGTTTTCTGGCCTTTTTGTAGTCAGTCTTGTTAGATGTAACGGCAAATTATTATTTTCATCGTGCTTTGAGTTCTTTTTGGGTATCTTGTAGATGGTGAAAAACTCTAAAATTAAATTGTATTTTCTTCAAAAGGCAGGAGTTAGCATAAAGATAACTGAATATGTATAAAATATTTTGAATTCAAATTCATATATAAGCTTTCATCAATTTGGAAAATTTTTAATCAAAATTTTGTCTCGTGGACAAAATTCTGGTTTAAAGTAAATATAAATTTGACATAAAGTGAAGTTTGAGCATTATTAAAATAACATTTTTATACATATGTGTAATAAAAACTGTGACATTTTCTAAGAAACTTTTAGTAGAAGTGATGTAGTAAATTCTTTGAGTGCCGTGAAAATTTAAATTAACGATCAAAAGGTTCGCTTTTAAAATTTTCTGTTTACAATAAAACAGCAGAAATTTCTAAATTGTAGAAGAAGCAGGCAAAGAATAAGCTAATTGAAGAAAAACAGTACTTTAAAAATATAGTAACATGTTTTTTTTTGAATGATACGTCAAATTTAACGAATTATATTACTCGCTTTAGGCATTGCTAATGTTCATCAAAATATTCTGAGTTATAGATTTGAGTGAATAAACATACGCAAATATGTAAAACAAAACCATATATTATACAGAACCATATATTATACAGTATCATATGTTACACGTATGAAACTAATCACAAATAATTTAGAAACGAAACCATTTGATACCATAAAAAGCATGCCCATTTTTAAATTTTTAATTTCTTACATTATTATTTTTATCTTCTCAAATAAATGAGGCTTTTGAAAAAAATGAACGAAAATGTGAAATTTCATATTTTAAAGTAAAAATATATTAACAGAATTTCACGTAGCTTTTAAAATCATTAATAAAAAGTGGACGATATTTTTTGTTTTAAGAAGGCACCTATCAAATGATTAAGAAGAGTTAGGTTTTCAATAAAATTTAATAAATATTAATGATAATGATTTGAGAGAGTAATGAACAGTATAGCTTTGTTCTTATTGGCTAAGTGCAATTTTGGCCTTCGTAAAGAGGGAAGGGCCAAAGAAAAACAATAAAGTTTAAAATAATTCTCCAGGCGTGATAAAAAACGAGCAAAATTGAGGATTTAACTGTTTCAGTTTGTTTAAATTTGTGGTGGAATCATCCATCTCTCTGACAGTCTAGCGGTTGGAAACAAATTGGTGGAAGCTTCCTTGCCAACAATTCCTACAACGCTCTAATTAATATTGATCTAAAAGAGCATCTTGTAGCAGCGAAATTTTCCACCACCAAAAGAGAACGAATTGTTGGATTGGGCCGAATCCATGATATCGTGCCTAGGAATGGTGCAGTCTTTAATTAGTTTTCCGTTTGATTGCGCTGCAGTTTTGAACAGGAGCAAGGTGCAACCGATTCGAAGAGCCCATTTCGTCAAAAAGGATTATTTTTAATGATACCTTGTGCTCGAATTTAACAGACTCGGAGAAGAAAATCTATGGATTATGGAAGGGAGGGTGAGAGTGTCTAACGCGGATATGTTATCGGAAAGGTATTGAAATTAGGAGTATTTTCTTCTTTCTGAATTAGTTTCACCTGAGCGAACACCTTTAACAGCGAACTAGATAATTCCTGCACCTCTCTCAACATGAATTATCAAAGTAACGGCAGTATTTCTTGAGCAGTGTAGTTACGAGAGTAGTAATGCGGTGATTAATTAACTTTTAAAAACGATTGAGAGCTTATACATTCGAGGATTTAGATGTTTATTGAGGAATGATCGATCGGAAGATCGATCGGCCCATAAATATAGAGGACATTTTTCTCCCAAGGCAAGTGGAAAAGGAAATTGAAGTCAGTTTATGCGCTTTCAATCCTAACATGCAGGCTACTTTTCCAAAGACAAATTGCAGTCCCGCCCCTCACTACGATCCTGAAATAGTGTAATTTTCCAGAGCTAAGTGTTTCATTGATTTATGCTTCCTTTCAGAACTCGAGGAACCGAGAAATGAAAAAGGTAGGCGTTGTTTAATAGCTCAATGTTTAAAATTCTGTTCCTTTTTTGCAACTGGGAGAATACAATTCTGCAGAAGCCCCTTAAGAAGAAAGACTTTCCATTAACTCAATAACAGGGTTGAGAAATAATTTTAACTGACTCTTTTATCCTCCCACGGCTGTTGTTATTGTAGAAAACTAAAGAAATATAGACCCACACATTTCCAATTCATTATTTTATATATATTTATTAATCTATTTCCTTTACTGAGCCATTGATTCTCTATTGGAATTTTATTTCAGTTAATAACTTAAGTTTATAGTTCAGAGGTTAACTTGTAAAATACATAACATTGAACGTTCATTTTCTTTGAATAAAACATCGATTTATTTTGGAATTTTACTAGTCTTAATTTTTTTTCCTGTATAATGTTTTTGGACGCTTAAACATGAAACCATACGTCAAAAATTACTGATCTGTACATAATTTTAAATGTGGGAGTTTAGAACTTGCGTTTTTTAAAGTGTTTATATTATTCAATGGAGAAAATTTTAAACTATCATGCATTTGGAAAGCGCATTGCTTTAGTAGACCATTTGCTATGAAAATTTGAAAGACTTTAAAATAATGACCTTTTCTTTTCTTGCAAAATGGAATATTGCAATAAATGATAAAACATTTTTATGCAATGCGCATCTATAGAACCATACCCATAGGGAATTGCTTCAAATATCGACTTTTACTACCAGACCTTGCATTAAGTAAAGCATGCATTGTAAATTTTTCCAAGAGTTCTAGATCCTTCTTATCGGATGGAATTCTGCTAGATGACCTTTCCTCTTCTCGACATAAAAATGAGAAGTTCGGAAGGAAGTAGTTTAAGTATCAAACATCCGTTTGAGTTTCAGTAATCTCTTATTAATTTCTTTACTGAAGAATGGATTGGAAGGTAATTGTCTTCAAAGATTAATCAAGCACTGCAATGATTTCCTGACCATTTGAATTGTGCTTTTCTGTTAAAGTTTCAATGAGTGAGTTGGACTTCGAAATAAACCTTCTGTATAATATTAAAAATGATTAGTGGAAAAACAGATGAAGATTTTGAAAAATATTCGTGAGGCAAGTTCGTATTTGCGAAAATATTTTTGTTTGTTTGCCACTAGAAAATTTATTTGTCGAGCAATACTTGTGCCTTTTCCATTAACTCCCTTAAATTCGCTTTTTAATTCTTTCAGAATCCTTAAAAGCAATTGATTACTCTGTAGCCTTTAATCTGTTTCAAAATCCGCGAGATGCAAAAAAAAAAATCCTTATTTTTAAAGTATATACTTTTAATATTTTATGATAATAAGTTGATCAAAATTTTAAAATCGTTGTATTCGAAATAAATTTTTTGATAAAAGAAGGGTGTTGGAAATATATACGCTGATGTTAACATTAATTCTCAGTTAAGAAAGCCATATAAGTAATGAAATGAACTTCATGAAAAATACCTATTATTTTACTAAACAGGCAAATTATTTTGCTAAATAGACAAATTATTTTATTAAATAGGCAAATTATTTTACTAAATAGACAAATTATTTTACTAAATAGACAAATTATTTTACTAAATGGGCAAATTATTTTACTAAATAGTACAATAATAGTACAATAATGCAATACAATAGTACAATAATGCAATACAATAGTACAATAATAGTACAACACTACAATACAATAGTACAATAATACAATACAGTACAATAATACAATAGTGGCCAATAATAGTACACAATGCAATACAATAGTACACAATGCAATACAATAGTACAATAATGCAATACAATAGTACAATAATGCAATACAATAGTACAATAATGCAATACAATATACAATAGTACACAATGCAATACACAGTACAATAATAGTACAACACTACAATACAATAGTACAACACTACAATACAATAGTACAATAATAGCCAATAATACAATACAGTACAATAATACAATACAGTATAATAATAATCACAAAAGAGTCAGTACAATAATACAATACAGTACAATAGTACACACACAATACAGTACAATAGTACAATAATATGATACAGTACAATAGTACAATAATATGATACAGTACAATAGTACAATAATATGATACAGTACAATAGTACAATAATATGATACAGTACAATAGTACAATAATATGATACAGTACAATAGTACAATAATAGTAAAATAGGTAGTTACTAAAAATACAAATTATTTTACTAAATAAGCAAAAAATAAGTAATATGTATGTCGATATATTTAAATAGCTAAAGCTTATATAAAAATATATAGAATATGGTTTAAATGGATAAATACTTATATTACCAGAGCTTGAAAAATCGATGAGCCGGGTACTTGCCAGAGAATGATACTCGTTCCATCTAAAATGAAAACGTAATAAATATTTATGATTTCGTACTAGGCCAACAGCAAAAATCTAGTTGCCAATAGCAAATGAACGAAGGGGGTTGATCGAGCCTTTCTTATTACTATACAGATGCATGAATGGATGCCTATGACCTTCATTTTTCGTACTAATGCACGTAATATGATAATAACATTGGAAAATCTATTTAACTGTACCTTTAAGTCGGTGTATAAATATATATCTATATATACACGTAAAAGTACCGTTAAATACTATAAATAGTCGGGATTTCAAATATATATTATCGCTTTTGGTTCCGTAAATATATTATATATACATAGGAACTCCGATATTTAGAAATAGTTTTTAGATGTAATGATCAAGAGGTTTTCCAATCACGAGCTCGCAAAAATTTTGATATATGTATATATATATATTATAGAGAATTTAGATATATGAACTGCATTTATATACGTTTTAATGAAATGACTATTTTTTGCAATTTAATTCATTTGTATCACTGTATAAAATATAAGTTGAATATTCGATTGTTATTGTAAACTAATTAACTGGATTTGTGAGGGCAGCTATTAATGGAAATTAATTTTTGCAAGATGAAGAACAACATCGTTCTTGGCTTTCTTAACGTAGCTGGTAGGCAAGGTATGAACAGCAATTCAATTCAATTCAAATTTATTTTCGGGCAGAAACGATTATGGAATAAAAAAAACATACAAATAATCGATCTGCTCGGGCAGCTATGGGTAGAGACCATAAGGTCTGACAGAGTCCCAGCTGCCCGAGGCAAAATAACTATATAAATTAAAATATAAAAACAGGAAGAAATCAATGAAATTATACAAAAAATTTGTTTTCCAAAAGATATTTATGTAGGTACTTTTTAAAAAGTGGGAGTGAACTCAAAATTTTAATTCTGTCAGGAAGAGGGTTCCACATTCTAGGTTCCACATTCTCTTCCACACCCATGCGTGCCAATTCAAGATTTATTCTGAAGAATTCTGGTATTAGATTATTTAGATTTCTTGTGAAGTGATTATGTCCAGGTGGGATTAAGGACATAAGATTAAGATATAAAACGATTCATATGGCATTAAACATAAAAATAAAGATCTTGTAAATTAGTGATTTTTCATTAGTAATATTTGAGTTACATAAAAAGGTTAAACACTGGTAAAATAGCAATGAAAAAGATCACTCAAGCTTTCGGACGCATCAGCAGCAGTCCTTTACCAGTGTTTAACCTTTTTATGTAATTTCCTCCCTGGTACCCTGTATTTTATTTCTAAATATTTGAGTATTATTGGAAGATGAATAAAAGGAGTGAGACACATGACTATTATACAGGTGAGACACACGTGACTATTATACAAGTAAGACAAAAGTGAAATAAAATGCTTCTGAAGAGCAGTAATTCGCGAGAGATTGGATTTTGTGGTAGAGCCCCAACTCAATTATTATTGAGATTTATAAGAATTGGAGTGGGTAAATAATATGCAATATTTCTTATTATTCCCAAATTTCTACTAATTTTTATACAAAATTATTATAAAAAATCCATTTTTCTCCAGATTGAGCTAATAATATTATTATTTTTTATGGAGCGACCATAGGGATAAAATGATTAACTTCATCTATAATTTCAACAATAATAAAGAGCTCGGTGCGCCTGAACACACTTTTCAACATATGAAGTATGGGCTTCGAATGCAACTACCTACTGCCATACATTTATACGCCTATGTTCACTACCATTCCTTGTAGTAAGCGCTTGCAGTGGGAATATAATCATCGACCTTAGACTAACGATGATTGCAAGAGGGTCTTATGGGAAGACAAATCCAGTTTTTTGGTACACACTGTAGATAGTTAAGCTCATGCACGACGTTTACTTTCTCTTTCTCTCATGGAAGTTTGCTCACCTGGATGTATTGTGGGATGGACTTAGGCGGGTGGAGTGAGGGTGATAGTCCGAACAATGTTTTCTTGAAAAACACATAGACCGAATAATCTTGTAGAACTAATTCTGATAGCTGACATGTACATAGATATCGTGGCACTGATCAGGTGTACTTTATTAAGGAGTCTTTCAACAAAACTACACTCCATGTTACACAAGTAGAGCAATAGTTCAAAGAATATGAAGACGATTTCCCCTTACTGTTATACACTATAAATTCGGCAGACATGAATTCCCTCGAGTGTTTGTAGTTTAACTTGGGGTAACAGTTACTTGCAGCGTCACATTCAATCATGCAATTTGTGGGAATGAATGACAGCAATTCGTGGTCATGATGGCAAATATCTAGAGACAGCCATATCGCGTTAAATCTACTTTACGCCTGGTGAGAGTATTTTTGGCAATGATAGAAGAATCTAGATCATATTGAGTAGGTGGTTTAAATGTCATGGGTGAGTGGTGTATAATGGTTTAACAGGTTTACTTGAGCAAATTATAACTATTTACGTGTGCAATCATTTTTGCATCACTACTTTAAACAAACTTCATGCGAGTGCAAATGAAATAAGAACGGAGATTTCTTTAAGCGAAAGTTCTTTGGAAAGCTCTTTAACGAAGTACTGAAACGTGTTCTACTTCTTTAAATTAAAATTTTGTAAAAAACTTTGCGCTCGTTGTTGATTCCTCCGCTTGTAACTCATTCACCGTAACCTGCCTTTCGTTCCCTAAATTAACCATAAGACACACGATAACACGAACATGTTTTTTGTCCAGGCTTCACGCCTACTTTCGTTTCTGTTAACTGGACTTTGAACTGAATTTTTTCATGCCTTATTGACGTGCCGTTGATGCCCAGAATGGGAACTTCTTTTCGCACGCATTTCCTATCGTTAAACTTTGCAGTTAGGGAACTGTCATCCCTGCAAATCAACCTTGCACAACTTACGTTGAAAAAGAATGCCCTGCGAAGAAGCTTGCGTGACAAACAGAAAATTAAAGCTGTTCTTTTTCACCCTGCTATTCATTAATAACATCAGCAACTGTTTCCTAAGTTTGACGCCAAGCTTAAAATTAAAATATTGCGCTATTCGCGAATTTGACTTCCGTATGACTGAACTTAAAGGCTCAGTTCTGAGCTGAGTGAAAGTTTATGCGACTGCTCGAGGATTAAATTTACACAGGAATTTAAAATTTTCATTCGTTCTACCATTTTGACTTTTGCTCGTTTCGCTGAAATGCGGTCAGACACCACAACATCTGGAATGACAAGTTTAAATTTGTAAATGAGACATTTTAGTTGTTACATATGAACAGAATGCCCATGGAATTTAGCTGTTGTTGAAATCCTCATAACTGGTACATATAATTTGGCATAAAACAAACCAAAATAGAATCTTGTGTCAGGAAATGACGTTATTTATTTAAAAAAGGAATTTGATTGTAGTTTGTTCTTTGCGGCAATTGGATCACTTACGTTTTTAGTTTTGCTGTAATAACCTTACGGTTGGAACGTTTATTTTACAGCAGTTTTCACCTTGTTTTAGAATATTACTTTCAGAAAATCAGGTAAGAGATTAAGTATATGAAAATTACTAAGTCCTATTGACAAATAAATCCTTAGCTGATACAAATCACAGTTTAAAGTACACTGAAGTGCCAGAAAAACCGGTACAGGCGTGCGTATGCAAATAACGGAGCTTTGCAACCAATCAGCGTAACGCGATGCGGTCGGCAGCGCCTATATAAGACAAGAGATGTCTGGCAAAGCTGTTAGATCGGTTCTTGCCGCTACAATGGCAGGTTATCAAGATTTAAGTGATTTTGAACGTGGCGTTATAGTCGGCACAAGAGAGATGGGACATAGCATCTCCGAGATAGCGACAAAATTTGGATTTTCGCGTACGACCATTTCACGGGTATACCGTGAATATCAGGAATCCGGTAAAACATCAAATCTCCGACAGCGGTGCGGCCGGAAAAAGACCTTGAAAGAACGGGACCTTCGACGACTGACGAGAATCGTTAAACGAGATAGACGTGCAACACTTCCTCAAATTGCCGCGGATTTCAATGCTGGGGCATCAACAAGTGTCAGCGTGCGAACTGTTCAACGAACCATCATTGATATGGGCTTTCGGAGACGAAGGTCCACTCGTGTACCATTGTTGACTGCACGGCACAAAGCTTTACGCCTCGTATAGGCTCGCCAACACCGCCATTGGACTGTTGATGACTGGAAACACGTTGCCTGGTCTGACGAGTCTCGTTTCCAATTGCATCAGGCGGATGGACGTGTACGGGTATGGAGACAACCTCATGAATCCATGGACCCTACATGTCAACAGGGGACTGTTCAAGCTGGTGGAGCTTCTGTGATGGTATGGGGCGTGTGCAGTTGGCGTGATATGGGACCCCTGATACGTCTAGAGACAACTCTGACAGGTGACAGGTACGTAAGCATCATGTCCGATCACCTACACCCATTCATGTCCATTGTGCATTCCGACGGACTTGGACAATTTCAGCATGATAATGCGACACCCCACACATCGAGAGTTGCTACCGAGTGGCTCCAGGAACACTCTTCTGACTTTAGACACTTCCATTGGCCACCTATATCGCCAAACATGAACATTATCGAGCATATCTGGGATGCCTTGCAACGTGCTGTTTAGATCTCCACCACCTCGTGTTGCGTCACTTCTATGCGCGGGTGTGTGTGTGCATGTGTGTGCTGGGGGTGTTACACGATATTAGGTAGGTGTACCAGTTTTTCTGGCATTCCAGTGTGCTTTATTAGAAATAACAGATTATTTGCAATTTAGTTCAATTTAAATTGAGGAATGTTTGATTTAAGAATGCTGGATGTTAATTTATTAAAATTTAATGAATATCACGTTCTTTTATATTGTTTGTGTTTTATGGCGTAAGGCAAGGCCGTAACCAGGATTTAATTTAGGGGTTCAGCATGTATCGATACAATCACAGCATGCAAGGCCGTAGCCAAGTCCCATTAAAAATTTAGTTTCGGGGGGGCAAGAGCGGCTGAAGAGCTGGGAGACCCGGGCGGCCGCCAGGAGCCCCGTTTGGATGAGGACACCGAACTGAAGTCAAGTTCAAATTTTTTTTAATTGACCAAACAATAGAAAATCTCTCTAAAAAGAGAAGTTTAGAGAAATTTTGAAAGACGTCTTTAGAGGAATTCCTTCAGAGACTTTTGGCCACTTTTATTAAGTATACGGCTCACTGTGCAAATCTCAAGTTTTCACCAGAGAAGAGGGGCGTCAAAAGGCAATCTGTGCCAGGTCGCCCCGGGGGGGGGGGACCGGTCCCTAAATTCCCCCCCTCTGGATACGGACATGGCCTAAGGACAGTACAGGTCATGTAGCGCCTTGACCTACAGATTTTTGAGGAATCCAAATCTCTGTTGTCAAAGGACCAACCTGCAGTGCGCGAAAAATCGCAAGAGTTCTATGATACGAAAATCGAATCCGGATCACTGTTACTATAGATAAGGTATTCAAACTCTTCAAGTAAACATCCCCACCCTCCCTCCGAATAGATAGAGTAACTAGTAAGTATTTTGTTTCTGTTGTTTTTGCAACCGCTGAATCTGGTAGTTGAATCATTCACAACACAGTAGTGACGAATGCATTCAATTTAAGGGCCTGTTTCTACGTAGTTTATGCTTTCTCCTATGTAGTTTGCTAGCGTCTAAAAGTATTCAAACCTTCTTAAGTAAACAGCCCTGACTACGAAGAACAGTTAGTAAGTCTTTCTTTCTTTCTTTCTTTCTTTCTTTCTTTCTTTGTCTATTTATTTATTTGTTTATTTATTACAAATTATTTGCTTACATCATAAGAAATATTAATAGAAAAATGTAACAAAATACTTTGTAATGCCACCAAGAAAGCTATTAATAGCGTATTAAAACTTTTTAAATGCAATATTTTTGTGATTACCCCACATTTATAAATAAGTGTTTAATATTTTAAAATACTCAAGTAAGTGCTTAATGTTACAATATAAACGTAAATAAGCGTTATAATTTGCATCATACATTACATTCTTATTTCAAAGGCTTCTACTAAATAATTAGGTAACCGAAATCTTAGGTAAGCATAATGAAGGGTGGGAGGGGCAGAAACTTGCTTATTTTCTTACAATGGCCAGAAATATGCTCACGTAATATTTGAACGTTGAATCCGGTTGTCAAATCATTCACCACACTCTATAAGTATGCGTTACTATTTCAGCACCTGTTTTCTTTTTTATATGGTTTGCTAGCGTTTAAAATAGTGTACAATTTGAACAGCATTGAATTCATTTTATAAAACACATACTTATTTCACATAGTAGCTAAGCATCAAAGGAAGAAGAAGGACATGGGCAAAAATGGGACAGAGATTAGAGGAAATAGGTATATTAAAAAAAATAATCCCATCCATTATTTATTTACCAAGCAACCATATTTATTATTCAACGTTATTTCCGACTGAAAAAAAAATTCTTTTGCCTTTTGCAGTTTGAGTTTACTGGACAGTTTAAATAAGCCAGTCTAATTTTCATCATTTCCGGCTGTTTCAATGCATTACCATGTTTTACGTAAATACGGTTCGGAAGTTTTATTACTAACTTGTGGTTATAAGAGCAATAAAATGTCACTAGCCATAAACTGAGCTCATGAGTAAGAAGAGTCGACATCTACAGGAATCGATGTGTGTATGTGCAAGGCGTGCACTTAAAATCATTTTGTACAAGGCATGCTCTTGCTCTCTAGGCACCCCAGTACTGCGATTATAGGTCTTCCAGTGGAGTATTTGACAGCACAGAACTTGGATATGCTCCAAACAGATATCTCGTTTATCGCACTGAGGATTTTCGAATGACAGACCGATAACTGCAGACTTTCGCTCAATACCCCACACTGCAGAACTTTGTTGGAAAAGTTAATTAAGAATCAGCTCCGACTGATGCAGTATTTCGCTCCAGAACACACATTCGTTTTGGGTTATTCAACAGATATTGCAACCGTACGTTGCAGTGTTGAAAACGAGGGTTTGCTTTGAAGCTGTAACGTCAACTGGACAAATTGACTATCTGGGGTTTTCTGTGAGTTTAACTATGTCTCCTCCTCACTTCTACGTTTTACTGACACAAGCTAATTTCAGTTTACTGAGTTTAATGTTTCTAATTTACATAGAAACCGGAATTTTGAAGCAAATATTTGGTGGTGTTAGTTTAGTAAATAATTTCTAATGGCACAAAATTCAACTTTCAATAACGTCGAATTTCGTCATGTGCAATTCGAAATCAACCTTTTGCCTCTTGCTTTTGGTAGACATTTAATATCTGTAAGTGGCTTTACACTCCTTACTTTTGTTTTTAATAAAGCAAAAGGAGACATATAATATATGACCTGATAATTATAATTAAAAATTTCAAATAAAATCAAGATATGTAAACTCGTTTTTTCATCTTGAATTTTGTAAATATTTGACAATATACGCATCCAGTTTTTAAGCCATTTCTTTAAGAATATTGTCATTTACTTTATTGAGAACAAGTGTTTGAAACATATGTTTTTAAAGAGATTTCATGAGGTTAACATTTGTTATTGCAAGATTAAGAAGGCATTAAGGGAAGGATAATATTGATATCCAATATCACGAAAACAATAGAAATTTAAGAAGAAGCAACCAAATTAAGCTACGAGAGATTAGAACGGAAATGTACAGAAAGGAATTGAATATATGGGAATAAAGCTTTGGAATGAATTACCAAATAATCTTAAAAATATTAATAATATAAAATTGTTTAAAAAGAAATTAATTATATACTTATTAAACGGAGTTTGTGCGCCAGCGGATTAATAGGGTCCTCAACCGGTTAAATTTTATAATTTAAACTGGGGACCCATCACGGGGAAATGCAAATTGTATTGTCTGTTCTAAACTGTGTGAAATTTATTATACTTAAATTGAAATTCAAGACTGTATGCAATATGTAACCCTTGTGACAAATAAACATTATTATTATTATTATTATAGAGCAAGGTTTCTAAACCGGGTTCCTTTTAAGCTCGTTCTCTTGATTGGGGTTCTGCGAAACAGTTTTTCGAAAAACTTGCCGATCGCGCTAATAATTCATAAGCGGCAAATACGTTAATTTTTATGCGGAAGTTCCTGAAATTTGAAAATTTCATTTATAGCATTTTGAGTGTTTGAGTGGGCACAGTTTGTATTATTCTCAAATAGTGGTACGCGCTTACCGTCAGAGATACGCGAGGGATCTCCAGGGAATTGCGGCACGCGAGCATCATTCAAATAAAGCAAATCAACAAGAGATGGAAGACAGAGTGAGAGAATTTTTTCTATTTCTTGACAACCTTGATCGCCAGTATTTCCAAAATATCCTTCTTTCATGTCACGTCTTGGGGGAAATAGTAACAAGACTAACAATAGCACTAAAAATAGTACAACAACAACAACAACAACGAATCCCAGTACTATTTACTGAATTTTTTTGATGTCTTTGTTTTTACAATGAAATTTTATTTTTGTACCGATGGTCACTATTATCAAAATAAATAGCGTAACATCATGCATAAACGTGGAAAATTTTTGAACAGCTTTGCGACATCTAAAGTATATATAACGTAAATGTTTTGTAATGGATTATGAAAAATATTTCGATGCAGTTAAATGATTTTTTAAAGTATCTTCTCGGAAAATTTGATCTGGAGGTTACATTAAATTTTTTCATGACCAAGGGGGGGCAGAATGCAAAGAGTCCAAGAATCTCTAATTCAGGCTGAACTAGTTAAGAAATACCATCTTAGTACAATGTAATTGGTTCTAATCAGATGCAGTTATTCAAAAGTTAATAAAATAAGCAAATGTAAGACAATGAATAAACGCAATGACGCAAAAAGTAAGTTAAAGTCTCAATTTAATAATTTTAAAATGCGCATATTACTATTTAAAATTAGCTAACGGATAGTGTCTAGAAATTTTTAATAAGCCTAATATTTTATTAACCGAGGTCTTAAACTGCACGTCAGTGGCTTATATAAATTACAAACTAAATGCAAAATACGTTTCCAACTAGTTCATTCTAAGCAGGGCCGATATCAGCGGCTTCACTAGAAAAGTTTAGGTGGCTATACTGAACACGTGACTAAAAATTTGTATTTTACTTAATATGTTGATTAAAATTCAAGGATATGAATATACATTAATAGTAGAAGCCTTACTAAAATAATAAAGCTGCTGAACTTTTTCCCAAATCTAGAACAATAGTTTTTCTTATAATTCTTATGGTATTAAATGCGAACTTCTCACGATCAATAATGTAACGTTATTACAACCAAAATTATTATTTCATTACTCCTTCATTGTTTTACAAATTTTCAGAATATCTGAAATGAGGATTTTAAATTATCCGTGAAACTGAAAAGTAATGGAAGATTAATAATTGGCCATATTTAACACAGAAAAATAATATTAGGCTATCATATAATTTTCATTTTGTTCTTCGGTAAATAACAAGTAAAACATTTAAATTAATTCGATTCGAAAGAAATATGGTAGCTCTGGGTTTAGTAATGAGAGTTGATTAATTTTTGTATTGGGTATTATAATTAGAGAATCTATAAGTTATATGAATTAATACAATGATTTTGTAAGTCTATGTTCCACTGACATTACGTTTTTAGAGACATATAACCTATCTACCCATTGTCTAATTCCAGCATCCAATTGCGAAAGGTTAAATTTTAAACTGAATATCATATATAATTAAAGCAATATACACTGTGTCCGTAAAGTCATGATGCACTTTTGACCGGTCACAGGAAATTACAGGAGCACACGCACGCACAGAGTTTTTAGGGCACCTTAGGTAACTCTCCCATGTAGCCTCTACAGACTCGTCACTTACCGATGGTCTACCAGAACGGGGTTTGTCCAACAAACTGCCGGTATCCTTCAACTGCTTATCCCACCGATTAATGTTATTCCTATGTGGTGGCGCTTCGTTGTACACGCGACGATATTCACATTGCACTTTGGTCACGGATTCGAATTTAGCAAGCCACAGAACACACTGAATTTTCCTCTGTAACGTCCACATCTTGACTGGCGTGGGCTGATCCACTGCCGCGCAGCTCGTGGTGTTGCGTCATCACCTGTGTGGCATACGCTTGCACATCAGACTACGGAAACTTGGAGAGTTTTCCTTTTATTTGGTGAAGAGTTCACGTATCTATCTTGTTTCGTTGATTTCCTGTGACCGGTCAAAAGTGCACCATGACTTTACGGACACAGTGTATATACTATTTACGAATCCGATTTCATACTGAGTAATTCAGTTGGGTGATGAATAGTTACATGTTTTGTTTTTCTAAATATACGTAAGTTGAAAGATAACGTTGTCCGCAAAATAAAGTTTAAGCAGAACTAACTGAAAAGGTTTCCTATAATTTTCACTCTAGAAATTCGTTTTCAACTCACTAAAACTCCCCAAAAGCCCAGAACCAGGTTCAAATAATATTTGAAATCATAACCGCCTAAATTGGGGGACATCAAAACGGAGTTCTGGTTGAAAGAGGGGCTAAGAAGTGAGACAAGCTTTAAAAGCCGGTCACAGCGGTGAGTGCATTTTCGTGTTTCTGTGTTTCATTTCGTCCAGTGTATCACTTCGTCCAATAATAACTCTCATTTCGATGCATTTTGAGCCATTTTGCTTGCATTTTATAAAGCAGCTACTAAAAGTTTTCGGCTTTTATGGTAGCTGAGGGCAAGCCAGAGGAGAGACACACAATAACAGTGCACAAAGAATGTAAATGCCATCGTCGTTACTTTACAAATGATACATTATAATCAATCATAGTCATAGTTTCCGTGATCGATCGATGTCCTTTATACAGCGCTTGTAGACAAATAGTGGGGTATACAGAGATTCCAAACACACTGGCCGCAGCTCTAATTTCTTAAATATTGATCCTAGACATATGTGTTAAATTGCAAAGTGGCATAAGAAAAGGGGTTGAATTTTATGAAATCGATTAAAATCGCAGAGAATTATTTTTTGAAAAAATACAAACTTTAAATTTTTATACTGCCCCCGTACACAAAAATTCCCAATGAGTAAAATGTGCCTCATACTCCAATAGGTCAATATACAAAATTTCAGCATTCTAGTGGGAAAATAACCAGAGATATCAAAGTCCAAAATAACTGACTAGCAACTCTTTTTTGAAGGGAGCAATAGGTATATGACGGAAAGAGGGGGAAATTCATTCTGCTAGGTCACATTATTTTGGGTCTTGATATCTCTGGTTCTTTTATCCACTAGAATGCTGAAATTTTGTATATTGACCTATTGGATTATGGGGCACATTTCACTTATTGGAAATTTTTGTGTACAGGGACCGTACAAAAACTTAAATTTTGTATTTCTTCGAAAAATAATTCTCTACCATTTTAATTGATTTCATAAAATGCTGCACCTTTTTTACGGCACTTTCCAATTTAGTACATATGTCTAAGATCAATATTTAATGAATCAGAGCTGCGGTCAAAGTTTTTGGCACTCCTTGTATAGGGGGTCCTTCTTTAACTACTTATATAAGAAACTACTGAAATAATACTTTATAAGGGAATTTTACTTGCTCTCTCTCTCTCTTTGTCATACGAGCATACTGAAGTACCATAGATATAAGAAAATAGTAAAAATGCTAAAGAAACACTGATAATCTCGAACAAAGTCGGATATTTTTAAGCCGAGTTGAAAAAATGATCCACATTTTGAACTTTACCATGAAATAAAAAATCTTAAAAAGCGGTTTTGGTTCTTCTGCTTCCGGCAAATGTACAAAACGGGATAATGCGTGTATTTGTTTTTCGAGGGCCTGAAGGGTTTGTGTAAAGCCACACAAAAAAGAAAATAAGAAATGTACAGGGAAGGATCTCCAAAGAAAAACAAAGAAAGTGGGTGGAAATTTTGGTCTTCTTGTTGCTCTGAACAAATTCTCATTCGCTCATGCCCTCTGGATAGTTCGAGAAAGAAATGTTTTTACTTCTATTGTGTTCACTGGTTTCTTGTTCAAGAACTGAACTAAAATATTTAGTTCACCGAAGTTAGCTGACCCGCCCATATTTATTTTGGGAACGGACGTTAGCTCTAAAAATAGAGTAAAACACGGATATTTTATACTATGATGAAAGGGTTGCATTTGACACGCGATGCGGGATCGCTACATATTTTTTTATATGTAATATGGATATTTAATTCTTTTAACCTCAGAATTTTAACAGTGTGGTTGTTGATGTCAAGTACTGTGTGTACGTGACCACGCGGTGCGCATAATTTAACACTGACAGGCTATCGTACAAGTTAATTATTTTCTAACTCGACAAGCGTCATAGAGGTAAGATATAGACATTATAATATTATTCATTGTGTAGCAATAAATACTGAAGAAATGCAGCAATTTCATCCAGCTAAAAGATTATTTATTAAATCTTTAAATGTTTAATATAGGCCACTAATATGCCAAGATATATATTAATTCAAATACACAGTTAAAGAAATTTAAAACTCCTTTTTGGCGGAGCCTCCGAGACTGACGTGTGCACACTTCGATGGTAAACGGAAGACTGATTTGATTTTAGAATTCGGAAAACAATTATACACACTGTTGCCAAATATAGAAAGTGAAACTATAATTATACAAAATATATGTTGCCAGATGCGGAAAGTGGAATTATGTACCTTTGGAAAACACCGTATAAAAATGAAACAATTTGGCATTTTGCCAATTTTAGAAATTGAAATCATTAATTTTGCTTCCCTTGCGTTTCTAAGTGGCAACAGTTAAGAAAGCCTGCGAAGTGAACATATTGTTTCTATTATGGGAACTCACAATTGAAAGCAATTATCAAAAAGTATGATTTTGTTAAATCACTTCGAAGAAGTCAATAAAAATCATCCGTTTAAAGGGTTAGTGGGCTGTCTGCTGGGCAAACAATTCTGATATTAAATCTCAATAATTGGCGCTGAATTTAGGTTTTACTGATTTTACGAAAATCTAGATTTAATTTCCTTGGTAGCAGAAAGATGAATTCCTAAGTAAGGTGGAGGTCTTGGCGAAGCATGTATTTGACTCTCTTTGAAGTCTAAAGCCTTAAGTTTAGTTGCCTTTGAAGCTTTAAGCATTATTTTTAGCTTGCCGTAAACATAAAAAATGCCATCAGCTTCCATAAAATATTAGATTTGCTATAGAGTAAGACATAGAATGGATAAAAATGTAAATAAACAAATACATTGCTGGCCATCCAAAACTTCAACACCATGAAGGAAGCGTCCAATAGGTTTGAAATTTTCACCATGCGTAGATCTCGATAGTACAAGTGAATGATTAGCATTGCGGTGCATGTGCAAATCATGTCCACCAGTAACGCCACTTAGAAGCACCATAAATTAGAAAAACAAGAGGCTGGTTCTAAATACTGGAATTGTGTTTTCTTGCTGATACTTTGTATGGGAAGCTTGAATATTCCCCGTCGAACAATACAGCAGTAATTTGTACATGTTTCTGAGTTTGGCAGAGGAAAAATTGTGGCTTATAAAAACTGCGGATTATCCTACCAAGTTACTGGTGCTTGTATTGGACGGAATCAAGCAATAGTGATGCGTATATGAAATTGGTCGGTGCAGGAAGAAAGAACAACCTAACGGGAACGATTACACTATCCTCGTCACACCATCAGACAAAAGGACAGGCACTTTATATGCATGGCAATGACGGATCCCACTGCAACACCAAGAACACTACCGCAAAATTTATGGTCTGTTGCACAACAAATTGTATCAGCACGTACCAGTCGACGTCCTCTGCAGCAGAGGGAAATTTCTTCAAGGCGTCCATTGCTAGATTACCTTTGACTCCACACCACAGACATAAGCGGTTGCAATGGAACGCCGGACATGGACAGACAAATCTCGATTCTGCTAACAACATCACGATAGCCGTATCCTAGTCCGACAGTGCTGCGGCAACAGACTGCATGACTCCTGCCTTTATGCATCATCATACCGGTCCGCTACGCAGCATTATAGTTTGGGTGTATTTGGTTTTAACCTTGTGCCGGTACAAACAACAGCCAACACTACATCCCTGAATTTTTGAAACCTGTAGTTTTCTCTTACTTTCAATGCTTGTCTGCAGCTAATTTTCAATAGAACAGTGTGCATCTTCACTTGGCACGCAACATTCAACAATTCTGCATTTGCCCACCAGGTTGCATTACTGCCTCGGCACGCCTGTTCTCCCAATCTGTCGCTCATCGAACACGTCTACTCGGTGATTGGAAACGAGTGGCCCAGCACACATAATCCGCGGTTACGCCGGGTAAAACGTGTGGAACAGAATAGACTGGCATACTCAATGAACACATCCAAAGTCTCTTTCTTTCAATGTTGAGACGTGCTGCAGCAGTTATTGCCAGCCGGCTACACAAAACATTGATTTCTTGGCGTTCCTCAAGTTGCACGGGGCTGTATTTGCAAACATTTGACCCTTGGACCTTACGCTGTTTGCCCAGCAACTATCGCTTTGAGACGATTCATCCTTTATGGCTTTTCATTTTGTATGTCTAGAAGTGTATATATTGCAAAAAAAAACCACAAAAAAACTAGCAGTATATTCTCAAAAGGATATAAAAGGTCGAAGTAAGTATCCAAATTACAAGGTTACTGTCCGAAGGAATAAATTCATTTATATATGATAAGGCCATTAAAAATGTATTTCAGCTCGTTCACAAATCTGATAACATATTCACTTAAATAAAACCGGAAAGAATAATAGTTTACAAAGAACGGTTCCAATTAAATGTACAAGGATTTTATATCAGAACATGGCGAATTTGAATAGTAGACTTTTCCTGAAATCATGGGCAAATTACAGTTAAAAGAAGCATGCCATGAACATCGCAGAAGCATTTCCAGAATCTTATAAGATTTTTGCTAAACCTCGAGTTGGGGATGGCGATTTGATGTCATCGGGTTCAAGGGTTTCCCCAACTGGGACTATCTCGTTCCAAATGGCCTTAAATAGGGATTCCAAACATTCGAGTATATGAACTTCAGACTCTTACACACTTTATATTCTGCCTTTACTTGAAAAAACCGCAGCTGGTTTTCGAAACGTTATGTTTGGAAACCAGTGTCGAAATAACATTGTACATATATTTAAAGATAAAATATGAATTCACTTATTTCTTCGCGAAGTACGAGCAATAAAAAATAAGTTCAGCGAACGCCAATGAATGATAACTAATTAAACTAAGTAAACAGTTTTCTATCTAACGTTTAATTGACTAAACTAACTAAACAGTTTTCTATCTAACGATTAATTAAACAGTTTTCTATCAATGCTCTTTTCCATGTAATTTCATGTGCTTTTACATAATTTAACATATATTTCATTAAAGCAGCTATATGAGAACATAAATTGCATAGACTTTTACAGTATTTTATTACATACTCCTTTAAAGTATCATATCAATATAGAATCACAAATGTTAAGTACATTTTTACAGCAATTTTTCACATATCCCATTAAAGTCCTTAAATAAAGGCAGGCCTCCGAGAGATTGCGGATTCGCTTCTAGACAAAAATGCAACATATATATTATTATTCCATTTCCATTCCGGTTTCAACAGCTTCATTAATGCTCACGTATTCTCTTTCCATCAAATGAAAAACTTGATGGCAGAGCTTAGTTTTGTGAGTAAAAAACAAATATATTCCTTCTTTTCAAAACCCTTAGATCAACGAACAATTATTCATACAGAAAAACGATCCCTATGTTCAAGTTTTGTATCATTAAATTGTTGACGATCACACGTCAAATGAGGAAAAACATTTTAAGAAAAGAAATTCTTTTAAGATATAAAGAACATAGCGAAAAATTTACATAGTCTGCATTAATAGTTGGTTAGTAGAATAGATATTTGCAATTTAGTAGTCTTAGGCTGGTAAGTGGAATGAAAGCATTAAGTAAATTGCACCTTAAATGATACCGACCCCTGAAATATAGTATGCGCGATAGTATTATGTGTAAAAATGCCATGTATGTACCTTCATAGAAAAAGTACTTTACAACTAAACAATTCTAAATATTTTTATCTTGATTAGCATTCACCGAGATGTTTAAGAAATAGCGCATACAGAGTTGCTTGAATCAGGGTTGCCACAAACTTTTAATTTGTAACCAAGTTGCAAAAACCGCAAAGCTGCGAAGTGCAATAAAATGGGGCATATCTGTATAAAGTAACTTGGTTTGAAAATAAACCGCCAGGTGGCGTCGCCGAAATTTTCAAAAATTACTGAAACAGCGCTGTTGATAGCTATTTAATTTATTCGCAGATACCGAATTCTGAGTACAAATGAGATTGCTCTGAAATATTCAAACCACAATTAATCACAAACTTAGAAAGATTCCGTGAATTTGTAAATACATTTATCTTTAATTTCAGCGTTCGACTCGTTGCTTTCAGCAGAAATTGGTTTCGTATAAATTACCTAACCATTCGCCCAGAGTCGTAAAACGTTTTCCTCATTCTCCCGAACATGAGGAAGTGAAACTAAAAGAGATAGATTGTATTTCCTTCTCATAAATCAGAACTAAAAGAATGAAAATGCCAGTCCTTTAAAGTAATTACACTTTATAATATTTCCCCAGTCATCTTAATGATTCCACTTCAATAAGTTTCATTTTCATTCCAATATTCAAATTCTTTCGACTATCTAAAGGCTCGGAAATTAGTTTTTGACGAGCATCAGGTATTCTGTGACAGCCGCTCTCCAGGGAGGAATCAAATGAAGCATAGGAATCCCTTCACGTAGTCGAGGAGAAGAGAGTTGAAGAGGATCACATACTAAGGCGAGCGTCAATCCTCGGCGCTTATCAGCTAAGAACAGGAATGTTCCCGAAAATCAACCACTCTTAAATGCAAAAAGGCTGTCACCACTTTCCCGTTCGCGTTCATTTCTCGTTCTCGGAGGGCTAATTTGGAAGTACTAAACTTCTCTTTTTCCCCTCCATTACTTACTGGTTCAAGCATTGGATGCTGACTTGTCACCGAAAAAACCTTCGATCATTAATGTGGCCAGTGTTTGTTTTCTCACTGGGTATTAGTTGCTGAAATAAACTGTTCTGCATTGCATCTGTGTTTGTGACTTGGATCTTTCATCCGAAGAGGTCACATTCGGGGATGCCCAAATATCTTATTGAAAGAAATGCTGCAAGAAGCTGCGATTATAGTCATTGTTAGAGGCCATCCTTGCCCTTCATTTGGGTGAAGTGATAACATGATGTACATGTATGCAAAAGAATGCATAGGTAGTACACCATCTCTCAATCTAAGGTATTTCATAATAACTTTCATGCAGGTACTTGATATTCTTTAATATGAGACATCCAATCCTAACGTCCAAATTTTCGGCGTGAATGTCTGAATTATTAATGATTATAGTTTCCTATGTCTCATATTGAACGGTCAAGAATAATTAAGGATATTATCGTCATTTATAACTGAACTAAACGCTGATCTCTGATTAACTATATTAATTAATTAATTAATTATAATTATTCAAAAATATTGGATAAAATGGAGAATACTCCAAATTACACTATAGGCGTTTTCTTTCTGCCTCTTCAGTTGTTTTTCATCTGATAATTTTAACCTTTCTGTGGCCTTTGTATTTCTTTTTCAAGTTTTCCTTGAATATATATTTTCTTATACAACGTTACATCACGTATGGGACAACTGAGATTCCTTTATTTCCCAGTATATATATATATGTATCAACACATGTACCTCCAAAGAAGAGACACCTCTATTTAAGGGACAAACTGCCCGGTCCCGTGGGTGTGTCTTATTAGGAGGTAACACTATATTTCTTTCTCGATATAATATTCCGCACTTCGGCTTCCTCACATTCGTATCCAGGGGCGGACAGGGCCGAGGGCCCTCATAGGCGATAGGGCTTGCGCCCCCCAATGGGCAAGCACCCCCGCCTTCCGAAAGTTAAAAGTATGTGCCCCTGAGGGGAACCAGATCGCCCTTGTCTGTATCTGCATGCAGCTGTGGGTACCATGTAACCTCTGTTATCCAGGTCAATTACACCTAAATTTTCTTACTACGTAGATAAACAAAGGAGCTACATACCACCTACAATAAAGTTTGGTTTTATTTGATAAAGCTTTACTTCCACAGAGGTTCTATTGTAAACAATTTTTCTTTTCGTGCTGAAACGACATGCTTTTATTAATACACCCGAAACTTATTTACTGGAAAGTGTCCACAACTATGGAACACTGTGCTAACTTAACCTGGAATGGATAAAAGACATCAAACCCGCCCACGCTTTTTTATGACTCCGAACATTTCAAAGTATGTTTCACACTGCCATTATCCCTTAATGGGCCGAAGCAGCCTGCCAGTAACACGCAAAATAGAAATAAAAAAAGTGCTTCTTCTTCACCGCGCCCCAAGTAAAAGCCGGAAGGTGAGAGGCCCATTTCCGTGCCTTTATTCATTATATACAAAACACTGAACTCTATTTTTCTTTCTGATTATTTTTTTTAAACACACCTGAGCTTCTTTCTTCCTTTCTCTACAATAAACACATTTTTTGCACAGTACTTGCTGTGAAAATCCGACTATGTTTGTTTGGATTTTTATGGCGCAAGAGCATCTGGGCTATACTGCGCCAAAAAAAATTCCGGCTATGGAACGTAAAAGTTGTTCCATTTTAAAGAAGAACACGTCGAAAGTAAGACATAGAAGAATTCATGTACTTTTCCAGATGTGTAAAGTTTTACAAATTCAAGTTCTCTCCGTCAGTTTTCTTATTCTGTCTGCATTTGTTAGTGTGTGTTTAAAAGCTTAGGTATGTGATATTGTATGAGAATATTCGACATAATTTAGCTGTCGCTCTGGAGAAAGCCTTTCTAACATCCTAGATTTTATGATGTATAAAAAGCAAAATTAAGGCAATAATCTGTCGAATTTAAAACAAGTTTTCACACAAAAAAGTTATCATTATGTATCATAAACAAAGAGAGAGATTGGCATATATTACAAGATATATTGAAACCTGGTAAAGTGATAATGCTTGGCATGGGCGTTAGCAGAATTTTTTGAAAGAGTGGGCGAAGATTACTTCAGAAGAAATAAAAAAAACCAATTAAAAATATCATGATTTGATTACTTGGTTAATCAATTCAATTATTTAATGGAATACTTATTTAAATTATTTAATTAAATAATTATTTAAATTATTAATGAGACTAGTCAAAAATCATTTAAATAATTTATAACCATAAATTTTAATTGACACTGCATACATCTTGTCTACCAAATTAATGTATTTTCATTAAAAATATCATCATTAATTTAATTAAATAATATTAAGTAGTGTAGACAGCATAGGTATATTCCGAGATTCAAACCTTTCACGGAATGCCAGAAGGTATGGCTTATAGAAAGTAATATTTATGGAAAATTCCTTAAATCTCATCTGAATCTAAATTCACGCATAATAATAATCTAATAATAATAATAATAATCCTAATAATAATCCTAATAATCTACGCAGGCAATTTCTAGTTCATTTCTTTTCTGAAATTTGGTGATAATCCTGTGTATTACTTGATAAGCTGCCGTTGACCACCCTTTGAGTGATACTGGTCTAAGGGGTCAGAACTCTAATTTGACGCATTTACATACTTTGTCTCTAAAAATTTTCAACGTAAACTTTTCACGGTTAATAAAGGTGAAACATGTATGAAAACATAATTTGTTTAGAAACTGATACATTTAAAAACACGTAAATTTTCACCTTTATAATGTCAATCAAGATGCCTGCTCTTAGCTTTATTCATTATGAATTTCACGGAAAACAAACTTTGCTATTGAAACACAAATATATATATATAGCTACTTAAATTTATAATAGAATACAGAAATTTTTAAATTTCTGTATTAATATAAAATGTTACAGTGCGTAAATACTTAACAAATGTTTATGCTTAAATAAATTTATAACACTTTGGAATTTATAACAGTCATTAAATTTGATTTTGCAAATCCACCCAAAATATACTATCGCATTACTCAGAAATTTTTAACTATAAAATTTATAAAGGTTTCGTAATTGAACCAGTTAAGATGTTATTTGATAAATTCGATCAACATAAATTCACAATTTATAAACTTCATAATAATTTTGCTACAAAGTAAATATCAATGCACTTTCCCCTATTACGTAGATTTGGGTCTCTAAACTGTTATTCTTACAGGTATATATCGGTCTGGACTTCTTAGAAATCAATTTTCCCATTCAGGGAAGAAGAAAAAACACATAAACTAAAATGCAGTACCGGAAAGAAAGTTCATATATGTGGTGTAAAATGTCTGCTTGATGTTTTTCACACATCGTCCCTGGTGGGGTCGCAAGTTGACCTTTTGACCTCCAGTGATCTGCAGAATTTGAAGCGCTTGGTTGTTGTATCCACAAATTTAGTTTTATGCTGCTTTTCTTGGAAAAATCGGCTTATACTTGTCCAAGTGCAGGGCGTGATTACAATGAATGGCTATTACTGAGAAAGGTTAAAATAGAGCCATAGCCGCATCTGGGTTTCTGGAGATTGCAAAGTGAAGGAAACAAAAAGGATGAAGTTGAAAAACGGAACGTACAACGCAGGGGTATCTGGAAGGGGGTTGTAACCCCCCATTGCAATGAAATTTTGTATATTTAACATAGGAATATGTGAGTTGTAGCTCTGTAACCCCCCATTAAGCCTAGAGCCCCCCTTACGAACTTTTTGCGTACTCCTACACGTTACAATGTCAACGGATGGTGGTCATGCTGTTCCGAACAAGCTTCGGTAGGGTAAAGTTGATAGAGATGATATCACCTGAAAGTTTACAACAATATGGGATATAAAGGCTTATCAAAATATGAATAATTACAGTTCTTTGTCTCACGGTGTATTATTGCTTTGAAATGATGATTGAATTGTGTTCGGGAGAAGCCCAGTCAATTTTGACCTTATTAAAAAGTGTAGTTTTGTTTACTTTTTTTCGACACAATACTTCGCAGATGCTTTATCCAGTCCTTAAGTTCAAGATTGGCGTAACCTGAACTTAACCAAATTAAATAATTCACACCTACCAATAACCGCAGAGTGCACTAAAATGAAGTAATCGCTAAATGATCGAGAGCAATAACACCAGAAGTTAAGCCAGTATATCGCTATATATCTCAGAAAACAAACCGTCAATCAAAACAGTATAGTTTAACTTTTTAATATAACGCATCTTCGGAGAAAATTTTTTTTTAACTTTTTTATTATATTTTTCGATTTTGATGCGGGGTGGGGATTCAAACATCTAGCACCCCTCCTTTAGATACGGCTTTTCTCACGTTTGGCCTATTGGACCCCAAAAAAAAACATATACAGAGAAAATCGGTTATAATGAACTCCAAAGGACAGTGCATTTTCGGTCGTTATAACCGATAATCTTTATAAATGATATCTTTTTAAAATCACAGTAGCCTATAGTCATACACTCCAGAGCTTATATATTATTTTGACAGTAAAAAGTATTAAACTTTTTGGTTTCAAAATTAAATAAAAACATAATTATAATGAATTTAATTTCCGTTTATATTATGTTTTATAACCACACTAAAAACATAGTACTTCCTTAGTTTTTTAAATTTAAAAAATTATAGAAAATACTACTAAAGTATATAATGTAGAAAATAAATGTATGGAATAGTATTTATTATATTATACTAATGACTTCAGAACAGTGTTGGTTTAAGAATTTTGCGGGCTCTACGCTGAAAAAATAGAATGGACTCCTTAAGAACATTCAATTAATAAATCACGTGGCTTTTTTTAAGTTCGTTATCTTCAATATTCAGGTTTAGCAGTAATAAAAATTTCTCGGACATTTGTAAATAAACAAGATTAGAATAACGCTTAAATTTTGATAACTAACTTTAAATTTTAATAACTAACCCACGTGGTTCTGCTTTATGACTGTCAAGTCGCGTCGTTATATCCGATACGAATTTCCCTACTTAGAATCTACGTAGACTACAAAATCGCCGTCGTTATAGCAGGTTTCGTCGTTATATACGATGTCGTTATAACCGATATATTTAGTATGGAGTAGAATAGCAAACCAAACTTCTTGTAAAAATTCCGTCGTTATATGCGGTTGGTCGTTATAAACGATTTTCACTGTATATGTATATATACAGTGAAAATCGGTTATAACGATCTTCAAGGGACCGTGCAAATTCGGTCGTTATAAACGATATCTTTTTAAAATCATAGTAGCCTATATAATGCACTCTAGAGTTTTATACATTATTTTAATAGCAAAAGTATTTAACTTTTTGGTTTCAAAATTAAATATATACATAATTATAATGAACTTAATTTCTGTTTATATTAAATTATATTTATAATCACGCTAAATACATAGTACTTTTATAGTTTTTAAATTGAAAAAAAATGTAGAAAATACTACTAAAGTATATAATGTAGAAAACAAATGTAATGAATAATATTTATTATATTATAGTAATAACTTCCGAACAGTGCCGGTTTAAGAGTTTTGTGGGTCCTACTCTTAAAAAATAGAATGGACTCCTAAAGAATATGACCCTCGTGATATTTAATTATTAAATCACTGTTTTTTTAAATTTTATTATCTTCAATAATCAGGTTTAGTGGTAATAAAAATTTCTCGGATATTTTTAAATAAACAATATTAGAATAAGGCTTAAGTGTTTATAACTAACCCATATAGTTCCAACTGCCAAGTCGCGTAGTTATATCCGATACGAATTTCCCTACTCCGAATCTAAGCAGGCTGCAAAATCACCGTCGTTAAAATAGGTTTCGTCGTTATATAAAGATAATATACAACGTTATCAGTTGCCGTAATCTTGTGTAACGTCACTACAGTATCATATGGATTGTTATCTGTTATTATAACGTTGCATAATTTTATTAAAGGAAACGCTGCCTTTTATATATGTCCCGTTCATTCTCCTTTTATGTTCGAAAAAATGAGAGGTGGGGGAGGGGGAAGGGCTTATTCAGAAATATTTGCATTATTTTTAGCCAGTGCATTTCCATTTAAAATTGAAAAATAAAGTCGGGAAGGGGTGAGAGGGAAAATATATAGTTAAAATTAAAAACGCGAGAAGAGATTGCATATTTTTTACTTGAAAATTGAATTTTTTTTTAAAAATCCGGGGTGGGGGGCAAGTGCCCACCCTTGCCCTATGCAGCCGACGCCCATGCTTTAAAACAAAGTGGGCTTATTTCTTGTCAATCCTCGACTTCATTCCAATAGCATGATATATCTAACGGATTTTAAGAGAAAAGTCTTGTTGCCTTAAGGTAATTTTAGGGAATCGATACTTAAGAGTTGAACATATGTGATTTCATCCATCATTGTTAAAAAATACTGTATAATATTATTCATTACTTTTATTTAAAAAGATAATATCTATTTCTATATATACGAGAAACTAAGAAAAGTGTTAGAATTAAAGGAACTTGCATTTTTCATTAGGGTGCTGGAAATAGATTTGTTTTTGTGAAAGAAGGTTGTTTTCGTTTTAACCATGCTTTTATTCTTACACAGTACTGATAACTAGAACAGACGAACATTTACGAAAACTATCATCTTGAGCTATAATTGTAACCAAAAGGATTGCCATTGAAGCTCAATGTGCAAAGAATGACAAATATGAGCTATTTGATAATTGTTGGAATTTTTCGAAAACATGCAGTTCAAATTGGTTTTATTAGTATCCACAAATAGTTATTGTCAGAGTATGCTATTACAGCTTTTCCTTCGATTTCCGCATCTCTTTACTGGAATTTCTTCCATGCCTGTTTGTATTTTCACGGCACACGGACAGCAAAGGTCATGCAGGACTGGGACATGTAGTTTTATGCGGAATCCGAACTTGTTTTGCCCAGGGATTCAACCCCCCTAACTACGGTGAGCAGGAAAATGACACGCGTTCCACGATCTCATTGGAAGTCAAGCATGGATCAGTGGTACTATAGAAGAATATGTTTACACCACGTTACAGTACAACACTTGACCTGCATTTTTCCGAGGAATCCGAATCTCTTAAGGCCTAGTGAACCAACCTCCAGACTACAATGGACAGTTTGTGAGTAAGCGTTCTTTTCTTGGAAGCTTTAGGAGTCGAATTTTGTAGTAATAAAGGCACTAGATAAAACAGACAGATTCTGATTTTGTAATGAAATAAAATTGAAGTCAATTTCTAGAATTTAGTAAATTATTAATATGTAAATTTCAAATTGTCTTGATAAAAATAATTTGATGAATTTTGCTATAAAGAAATTGGTATATATCTATAATAATTAACCTACTTATTCATTAGTTCTGTTTTTTGATTAATTAAAAATTCTATTGTATTTTAAAAATAGTTGTGTTTGTGATCCATATATCAAGATTTATAATAACAACTGCAACGCGATGGACGACTTAACTCTTGAAAAGGATGGTCAGCATCTATCAGAACTATTTTAGATAGCGTAGTCCTTTCTCTATCTCCATACATGTTTTTATTTCTATGCAAGAGATCTTTATAAATATTTGAGAGAAACAAAACAAAAGCAGAAGTTTTAGTTTTGTACAAACAATTGGTCAGAGATAATAGACGTATATCATCTTTCCAGGGATCAAATAGAGAGAGAGAAGAAAAAACAGTGCAACTGGTCAAAATTTGACACTTTATTCCCAATATTTCGGTTTCTAAATAAAATAACCATTATTAAGAGGACAAGTTGTCCTCTGAAAATTGTTATCTGATTTAGAAGTCCAAATATTGGGAATAAAGTCTTACCGGTTACTGTTTTCTTCCCCGCCCTCTGGTTTCTGAGATTTTAAGATTGCGCGCGCATGAAGACAATTCATGCCAAAATCCGAAATTACGCAATGAAATTCCCTACTTTCTTATTTACTGAATAAAATTAAAACCTAATAGAGCCAGTATGGGCCAAATACAATTGATGTTTTGGCGAATTATTCATGCGCATACTTTAAATCCGCCACGAATCGCCACTGATATATATATATTGAATATATATATTGAATATACGTCTAGAACATACGTTGAGGAAATGATAAAAAATTCAACGTCACAGGACCCATCAATGGCTAGGAATTGTACATTGAATGTTCAAATCAATAATTATTTAGCGGCTATACATATTTCTATACGTCTATGTAAGGAGTCATAAAGTTTCCTAATGTCATCCTGCGACATATTCTTCCGGGCAGTCCTTACTTGTTGCACCAGCTCTGCGACATTTTGCGGTGCCCAAATCCAGCAGCCTACCATGTCCCATACATGTTCGATTGGCGAAAGGTCTGGTGACGTATCTTGCCAAGGAAGAGTATCAACAGCACTGGGGTAGCTCACAGATATGCGAACCATATGGGGCCTGGCATTATCTTGTTGGAAAATGACTCCAAACTGTCGTGTCATGAAGGGTAACGTAAACGGCCACAGGATGTCATCAACGTATCGTTGAGCTGTTAAATTTATACACAGGATGACTAGGAGCGTCCTGCTGTCGTATGAGATAGCATCCTACATCCTTATACTAGGAATAATGGCTGTATGTCTCTGTAAAACAAACGGTGGTTGAAACCGCTGGCCCTGGCACCTCCACACACGGATCCGATGGTCATCTGCTCCAAGACTAAATCTGGATTAGTCGCTAAACACTATACGATACCAATCTACTGGTAACAATGATGATAGGCTACCACACTACTCTAAATAACTCTGTCGATGGTGTGAAGTTAAAGGTAGCTGTGAGAGTAACCCCACCTCAGCCAAGCGTCGTGAAATGGTGGAAGGTGCCACGAGTGGTATGGAAGAGACGTTGGATGGCGAACAATAATGCCATTGGTTCAGCTCGGGCCTGTCGCACAGCCAATCGATCTTGCCTCGCGTTCGTTTACCTTGTCCTTCCAGAGACTTCATTCAGCCGGTAAGTTCCTCGCAACAACCATTG
>QLNU02015003.1:75841703-75875317 GCA_006491805.2 Dysdera silvatica
GATCGAAGATAATGTAATAAAATAAACGGCCTGAGCCCGCCCCGGATTTGCGCGGCCAGGCGCTGGGACACCTTTTGTATCCCGGCCAGAAGCAGCCTTGATTTTCTGTATTTTGTTAATTTATGCTACGACAACAGATGCTACGATATTACGAAACGTCTTGTTCAAACGGAAGTGGCGCAATCATGGTTAGTTTTTCGGAAGCGTTTTTTTAAGCATTTGCATTATACAATATCTTCCTTAATTTCGCACTCGATTCTTCTTTAACTTGTTTGTTTGTTTGTTTTTTGGTTTTACGGCTCAAAGACTACAGTGGTCATGCTGCGCCGGGACCTACTGTTTTCCGAGGAATCCGAACCTCTTAAGGCCTGGGGAACCAAACCCCGGACTACAGTGAGCAGTGCGATCTTTTATGAGATCTCTGAGTAAGCGTTCTTTTTGCACTGCTGGGAGTCGAACCCGGATTAGCCGCGCAATAGGAGAACGCGTTACCACACTGCGCCACCGCAGGGCCCTTCTTTAACTTGAGATCACTATTCTGGGAAAGAATTGCGTATTAGGTTTTAGCACGTGTTCTTAACGATTCTTTGCTTTCCGTGACCAGGTTTTCTTATTTCTACTCGTCATTTATCACATTTCCGGAACACGTGTTGAGTAAAATTGATGATTAATTTTTAAGACGTCTATATCTCCGCCTTCTCAAAACATACACGTGTAGGTAAAAATTTTGTGAAAGACAAGAAATTTTGTGAAAGAATAGAAATTTTGTGAAAAAAAGTAGAAATTTTGTGAAAGAATAGAAATTTTGTGAAAAAAAATAGAAATTTTGTGACAGAATAAATTTTTTTTGAAAGAATAGAATTTTTTGAAAGAACAGGAATTTTGTGAAAGAATAGAAATGTTGTAAAGAAATAGAAATTTTGTGAAATGATAGGAATTTTGTGTTCGGCATTCGAATATAAAAGGAGTGGCTTGAAAAACCGTTCCAGTTCACATACACAGAGTTTTAGAAAAGTTTTGGTGAAAATAAGTTTATTTTTATTCACATTTTTAGTTTTGGTGATTCACATTATCGGTTTGGTGATACTAAGCCTAATAGTTCTAAGTTGCCAGCTAAAAAGCTTTTGTACCGTAAAAAGCGCTATGGATTTTTTTTTTTTTTTACGAGAGTAGAGAAAACTAATTATAATTTATATGATTAAATACACGCAAAGAAAATAATTATTTTTCTGCGCTGGTTGGACCCCAGCCTACACCCTCTTGATCGCCGGTCAAGTGCTGCACACATTAAGCTACGGGCGATCATCACCCTAATCTTATACAAGCGTATATAAGGCTTTCACTTTAGATGAGTTCGCGAAGAATGGTGCAAAGCTTTGACTTTATATTAATGTATTTATGTATTACTATATTGATGTATTTATGTATTACTATATTGATGTATTTATGTATTACCATATTAATGTATTTATGTATTACTATATTAATGTGGCCTGCAAAAGGGTTGCTGGTATCTAACTGGAAGGAGACCCACACGCTGAACGTATGTGACGATGTGTGGAACCGGCCAGGCCAGTAACCTAGTGTCCTACCCCGCCTTCAAGTGGTGCAGGCTGAGCTTTCTATTTATGTGGCAAATTAATATTTGCTGCACGGATAGAAAGGCGGAAGGGGAGGGCTAATTCACCAACCCGTCTAGCCAGCGTGGTGAAATTATGGCTAATTCCTCCATTATGTTGACACACCAGAAACCATGGCCCCTAGTCTCCAGGTGCTGGAGTGCTCCTGATCAAGGCAGCGGTCAGTGTGGCATGAAAGCAGGGGGTGCTAAGAATCACTGGAATGGCCCAGGCTGCCGTTTGTTATTGACCTTGGCAACGTATAATGGACGATCCCTTGCTTCTGAAGCAAAACTTCAGGAATTGGAAGAAGAACTTGACAAGATCAAATGGGACATTGTAGGACTCAGTGAAGTTAGAAGAAAAGGTGAAGAGTTGGTGGAACTGAAAAGCGGACATTTGTTTTATTATAGAGGAACGGAAACTGGAAGAACAAGTGGTGTTGGCTTCTTAATCAACAAAAGAATTAAAGACTGTCTTCTGGAAGTTGAAAGTACATCAGATCGAGCAGCGAGGCTTGTTGTTCAACTAACCCAGCGATACCAACTTCAAATAGTACAGGTATATGCACCAACATCAAGCCATACCGACGAAGAGGTTGAAGAATTTTATGAAGAAATCAAAGAGTTACACACCAAAGGGAAACAACATATCAAGCTCATCATGGGGGATTTCAATGCAAGAATTGGACAACAGGAACAAGGAGAGACATCGGTTGGTAAATACGGATATGGGGAAAGGAATGAACGTGGCGATCAACTCATCGAATTTGCAGAAGCTGAAAACCTTAGCATCATGAATTCATTTTTTAAGAAGAAACCGCAAAGAAAATGGACATGGAAACACCCAAATGGGGGAACTAGTGAAATTGACTATATCCTGGCAAACAAGAAATCAATTATTGAAGATTGCAGTGTACTGAACAGATTTAATACTGGAAGTGATCATCGAATGGTGAGATGTAAAGTGCACTTAAATACTAAATTAGAACGACAGAAGCTCATTAGGAAACAAGTAAGTAAGAGGGTGGATTTAAAGAAATTAAAAGAAAATACCGAGGCATTCAAGTTGGAATTAAAAAATCGCTTTTCTGCACTGGAAGGACTTATTGAAGAAATTGATATCTCAGAAGCAAATGAAAACATTGTTAAGACAATAGTTGAAACTGCTGGGGAAATTGGTGGTGTAACCTGTAAAAAGCACAATAGCAAATTATCTGAGAAGACGAAACAGCTCATGAAAAGGCGAAGAGATATGAAGGTGGACAATCGAAATACCAGTTCCAGGATTGAGTACATAGAACTTTGTAAAACTCTGCGCAAAAGCATGAAAGAAGACATAAGAAAATTCAACTGTGAGCTAGTAAGGAAAGCCATTGAAAATAACAAGAGCCTTAGGGTTGTTAAAGGAAGTTTATCTGTTGGGAAGAAACACATCATTGCATTAAAAGGAGAGGATGGCACCGTAACAAGAAATAGGGAAGAAATACTTAGAAGAGTTGAAGAATTCTACAAAAAACTATATGAAAGTAACAGTGGATTAAACGAAGACTCTGAGATAGTCGAAGGAACAGCTCCTAAAATCTTAAAAGAAGAAGTTTCATTTGCAATAAAAAATATGAAGAAAGGAAGAGCCCCTGGTGATGATGGTATTACATTAGATATCCTAAAAGAAGCTGGAGAATATGTAGAAGACATACTTGCAAAATTCTTTACCAAATGTCTTAACAGCGGTAACATACCAAACCAATGGGATTCTGCAACAGTAATTCTTTTGCATAAAAAAGGTGATAAAGAGGATTTGAAAAATTACCGACCAATTAGCTTGTTACCTGCTATTTATAAAATCTTCACAAAAGTGCTAACACATCGCCTGCAGAAAAAATTAGATGCAGCTCAACCAAGAGAACAAGCTGGATTTCGAAGTGGATTCAGTACAGTGGACCATATTCAAGTATTAAGAGAATTAATTGAAAGAACACATGAATATGAACTTCCATTGTGTGTTGCATTTATTGACTATGAGAAGGCCTTTGACTCTATTAAAACATCAGCAGTCATCAACTCTTTAAGATCAACAGACATTGAGGATGTGTACATTGACATGGTGAAACGTGTGTATAAAAATGCAAGTGCAAAATTTCGGTTACATAAAGATACCAAAACTATCAAAATTGGTAAAGGTGTGAGGCAGGGAGATACCATTTCTCCAAAACTTTTTACTTCAGCTTTACAGATGATTTTTCAGCAGATAAATTGGAATAACAAGGGAATAAAAATAAATGGTGAATATTTAAATCATTTGCGGTTTGCTGATGACATTGTTATTTTTTCAACGAACCCATTAGAACTCCAAGACATGGTACAGGAGCTCTCAACTAGAAGTAAAGAAGTTGGACTCAAGATGAACCTACAAAAAACTAAGATCATGTTCAATAATTTCGTAGAGGAAACAAAAATACAAGTTGACAACATTGAGCTAGAAATTGCTGATTCATATATTTACCTTGGCCAGCTGATTTCAATGGATGGCAACATTATGAAAGAACTCAACAGACGTATTAAACTTGGCTGGAGTGCATTTGGAAGAAACAGTTTTATCCTGAAGGGGAAATTGCCTTTGTGTCTAAAAAGAAAGGTCTTCAACCAGTGTGTATTGCCAGTCCTCTCTTATGGATCAGAGACATGGAGTCTAACAGTTGGAGCAATACGAAAGTTACAGACAACGCAAAGGAGCATGGAGAGGTGCATGCTTGGAATAACTAGGAGAGGTGCATGCTTGGAATAACTAGGAGAGATCGAAAAAGAAACACTTGGGTGAGAGAGCAAACTAGAGTAGAGGACATCATTGTTAAAGTAAAAGGGCTGAAATGGCGATGGGCTGGGCATATTGCAAGAAGAACTGATCAACGATGGACAACAGAAATTCTGAACTGGATTCCAAGAGACCACCGAAGACCTAGAAAACGTCCTCAAACTAGATGGGTGGATGAAATAAGAAAACAGGTTGGGGTGACGTGGAAGCGAATTGCTCAGGATAGACTTGTGTGGAAAGCATTTGGAGAGACCTTCATCCAGCAGTGGATAGATAATGGTTGAATATGATGATGATATATATATATATATTATTATTCCCTTTTTATATAAAAGGACTAATATTTTTGTCTTTCCACGAAACAAGTATTTTGTATATGTCTTATATATACATATTACAAGATCTCCATGTAACTGGAGATAATAGCATTGACAATAAATGAACAGCGAGAATAAATAAAATTTTAAACCCCATATATAATGCTGCATAAATGATTACGGATATTAGTTCAGCTAGCTTAGGTGAATGGGGGTTGACCCTACCTTAGTACTAGCATTAGCTTATGCTTTTATTTTGCTAGAGGCAAATTTTTTTATAAAGAGACTAAGCGAACTACCCCTCCCCCAGTTAAAGCAATAGGTATGATCCATGCTGTGAGGGTAGTTATTAACCTGTATTTAACGCAGAAGCAGCACGCATCACCTCGTCCGACTTTTAATGGTCTCCTTTCGTGGTAGATGCTCCTTATAAGTATAAACAGTTATTTGTTCTAAATACGAGTCATGGAAATCATACAATTATCAAAACACTACACCAAACTAAGTTCCTTTTATTCTTAATGTGCACGTTGATTTATTACATTTCGATTAGCAGACGATCAATATTATTGAGTTAGGTACCTTAAACGCCGGCGACAGCTTCGCGAGCGGGCATGATTGTGTGCTGTGTATGGTCGACTTTCGAATACACACTTTTCTCCCTTTCCTTAACTGCCTTCGGGGGTTGATTGCGCTGTTTGAGCATTCTGTCTGGGATTACAGGCCAGCATTCGGCGGCCACCTTTCCCAATCCCCCCTGCCCAAGTCAAGTATCTTAAATGCGAAAACAACGAACTGAAATTCGCGGTTTTTTCTTTTCTTTAGTTTAATATTTAGAATAAAAAAAATTTACAATAACGTTTCCAACGTATTCTAATGCGAGATATATTTGAATTATTGGATTCACATACTCCCTCACTTTAAATATGCTTTCAATGCGTAGTCCAAGTATGCTTTACCAACAATTATTGAACATGGTATTATCTTTGTTCTTTCTTTTTCTTTCTTGATACTGATGACTTTACATCAGAGGATGAAATGGCAGATGCAAGGAGCTTTTCTACTCAGGACTCTTCTTCATGGAAATGTAATGACGATTCTAATCTTGGATGAAGAAAATTTCATAAATAAAGTTCAAAAAGGCGATGAAAATGACATCATCTTATCATTTGCACTGCATGCAATGTAAATGACAGAGTTGAAACTACCTACTGATCAATATTTGCATTTTGTTTTATTAATGTTTGTTTGTTTGTTTGTTTGGATTTTTTATGGCGCAAGAGCGTCTGGGCTATACTGCGCCAAGCTTTTATTAATACAACTTGATTGATCCTTGAAGATTAATAATAATCTGCATCTTATATTAATATTATGTTTGGAATTAATTGATTATGATCATCTAAGGTTTTTTCGGTGCTAAACAGTATTTAGGTTTTTCATATTTTTTTGGAAAATACTTTTCAATGGCTTTTCAGATAGGTTGAGGAGAAAAAAAATTAAGCAAAAATTTTTTATCAACTTTTTTTGGTATAGTGATATTAACGCCGATGTTATGGCGTGGTTAGATGGTTAAACTTAGATTTTGTATATTCCCTCTTAGTATATGTTATTCACATATAGTATTTAATTTTGCGCTAGTGAAAATCGGTTATAATGATCTTCAAAAAGACCGTGCACTGGTCGTTATAACCGATAGTCGTTATAAACGATATTTTTTTTAAAATGATTGTAGCCTGCAGTATAATACACTCTAGAGTTTTATAAATTATTTTGATAGTAAAAAGTATTAAACTATTTGGTTTCAAAATTAAATAAAAATATATTTAATTATAATGAATTTAATTTCCGTCTATATTAAATTATATTTATAGCCACACTAAATAAGTAGTATTTTTTAGTTTTTTAAATTGAAAAAATTCTAGAAAATACTAAAGTATATAATGTAGAAAACAAATCTAATGAATAATATTTATTATATTATACTAATGACTTCCGAACAGTGCCGGTTTAAGAGCTTTATGGGCCTTGTGCTGAAAAAATAAAATAGGCCCCTAAAGAATATGACCTTCGTGATATTCAATTAATAAATCACTTTTTAAGTTCACTATCTTTAATATTCAGGTTTAGCAATGATAAAAATTTCTCAGACATTTGTAAATAAACAGGATTAGAATAACACTTAAATTTTAATAACTAACCACTTTTGATGACTAACCTATGTGGTTCCAATTTATGACTGTTAAGTCACGTCTTTATATCCGATACAAATTCACCTATTTAGAACCTTCATAGACTACTAAATAGCAGTCGTTATATATGATGTTGCTATAACCAATTTATTTTGTATGGAGTAGAATAGCAAATGAAACTTCTTGTAAAAATTCCATCATTATATGCGATTGGCCGCTATAACCGGCGTCGTTAGAAGTGATTTTCACTGTACTTTGTATACACTTTATAGTATGTATATTCTTCACATATAGTATATATTCTGAATGTACTGTAGTATATTTTCTATATGCATTCTAGTACAGGGTGGCTATAATTAAACTTGACTTAGTTAGAGCACCCTAGAGCTCGAACCGTTTAACGGATTGACACTAAAATTGGTATTACAGACTATACAAAGGATGCGGAAAAGGAATCTGCAAAAATATTTACTTCAAAAACGTTCGCTATGGGGCGCTTTTTAGTGCAATACTGCAAAAGCGAGCTCTGAAATGACCAACACACAACAGGAATGACATTTTTAACATTTAGTAACACTTAGTGCATCGAATTGTTTTCATTGAACATTGTGCGAGTTGTTAATGAACATTGTGCGAGTTGTCAATGAACATTGTGCGAGCAATAACTGTACACCGGCGCTGCAGGCGTACTATGGAAAAAAAGAAAAATATTTCACACGCAGATAGAACCTAAAGGAATGAAGCAAGCAAGCAACTGTTAATCGTGTACAAATTGATGTAACGGAGGCTGTCAATGAGACCTCTATCGTTCACTTGTAACATTTTCTGGTCCTGTAAAATATTTTGTGACGGCCCTTCGATACCGTGAGTTGCTCTTCTGTTTGCGCGCTGTCTGCATGTGCAAAATAATTTTTTTCATTGTACAGCATAAGCGCCGGCGTACTGTTATTGCTCGCACAACGTTCATTTAAAATGTTTCGATGCAGTAAGTGTTACTAAATATTAAAAATGTCATTTGTATTGCGTGTTGGTCATTAAATAGATTGCTTTTGCAGTACTGAGCTATAAAGCGCTCCCCCTAGCGGACATCTCTGAAGTAAAATGTGTTTTGCAGATTCCTTTTCCGCATCCTTTGGATAATCTACATACGAATTTCGGTGTCAATCCGCTTAACGGTTCAAGATCCAGGATGCTCTAAATAGGTCAACTTTAATTATAACCACCCTGTATATATATATATATATATATATATATATATATATATACACATATACATATATATAGATATATATATATATATATATATATATACATATATATATATATATATATATATATATATATATATATATATATATATATATATATATATATATAGAAAGAGAGAGAGAGACAGACAGACAGACAGACAGACAGACAGATAGATAGATAGATAGATAGATAGATAGATAGATAGATAGATAGATAGATAGATAGATAGATAGATAGATAGATAGATAGATAGATAGATAGATAGATAGATAGATAGATAGATAGATAGATAGATAGATAGATAGATAGATAGATAGATAGATAGATAGATAGATAGATAGATAGATAGATAGATAGATAGATAGATAGATAGATAGATAGATAGATAGATAAATAGATAGATAGATAGATATACAGATAGATAGATATACAGATAGATAGATAGATAGATAGATAGATAGATAGATAGATAGATAGATAGATAGATAGATAGATAGATAGATAGATAGATAGATAGATAGATAGATAGATAGAGGATCAGAGACATGGAGTCTAACAGTTGGAGCAATACGAAAGTTACAGACAACGCAAAGGAGCATGGAGAGGTGCATGCTTGGAATAACTAGGAGAGATCGAAAAAGAAACACTTGGGTGAGAGAGCAAACTAGAGTAGAGGACATCATTGTTAAAGTAAAAGGGCTGAAATGGCGATGGGCTGGGCATATTGCAAGAAGAACTGATCAACGATGGACAACAGAAATTCTGAACTGGATTCCAAGAGACCACCGAAGACCTAGAAAACGTCCTCAAACTAGATGGGTGGATGAAATAAGAAAACAGGTTGGGGTGACGTGGAAGCGAATTGCTCAGGATAGACTTGTGTGGAAAGCATTTGGAGAGACCTTCATCCAGCAGTGGATAGATAATGGTTGAATATGATGATGATGATGATATATATATATATATATTGTTTTATACGAGGAATCTAGAGAGCAAATTCTCAAGGCCTACTTTATTGAACGACAAAGAATTGTGTTAGTTGCACATGGTTAATTGACATTTACGCGAAATACTGAAGATGAAAATCTGAATATTTATCATATATTTTAGAAAAGAAATAAAAGAAACGGGAAAGCTATGAATGATCACTTTATCACAAACGTTCACTATGTCCACCATTATAAATAATGATAGACTGTATATGGGAAATCGTTGCTGTTACGGAAGCATGTAGAATAATACTACATAGAATATTCATGAACTCATTTTCAATGGCCGTTTTCAATTCCCGGTACTGGTTTGGATTTTACTTTTCATTTACTTTGTTTTGTAAAATTTTACTGAAATTAAAAGTGCTATTTTAAGTAAGTTTTCACCTTAAAAAGAGGTGCCTTAATAGTTTCTGCACATGATGATCAGGATGATATTAAAAAGTAGTGTTGCCATTCAAAATTTTTCAAATTCGTTCTGTCTAGCCGAAACCTGCGGAGTACAGGTACTGTTTGTTACCTGTATCCATCTCAAGCATATATTTTTTGAAGTACAAATCTCAAATTTTATCTCAGTAGCGTCAAAATCTGTGCTCACTAGAGCCCCATAAGTAGAAAAGGTGTTTTTTTTTTTAAACCACCCAATATATATATACGTATGCAAACTATCTTTGTAGGAAAATTCTTTGCCATTATCGTCGAAGAATTTTCATGCCAAGAGCTTAACTCTGGCAGTGCATTCTCCGTTTATTGCTTTGAAAAAGTGACATGGAATATATATTTGAGATCTTTTTCCTTTTTTATTATATGATCATACTTAACCATCATCTATCTACTTTTGGATGAAATTCTTCAAAAGTTCTCCTGATATACTGTTCAGGGTGATATATATATATATATATATAACTTTAATTTTCAGTATTTTTTAGTTTTTTATCAGAAAAATCTAGTCAGCAAAGTGGATATCATAAGATACTCCACATCAGTTCTTCCAGCAATGTACGCTTATAGTACAATGGTCAACCAGCTGTGGAATAATCCATCGACAGCGACATATAAAAATTTGTTTCAGATCGGACACAGGAGTGTGGTGTTTACATCTTCATGGTAATTAGGTGAAGAAATTATGTTATATCTGTGTGTCGTTGTACATAAATACCTCATCTCTTTGCTGCTTTTCTCAGATAATTTGATAAATGATTAAGCAAAGGTTTATTAAGCAAATAACGACTCCATATCGTTTGGTTTCTTACCAAATAATTATTCAAATTCTCAAACAAATGCAAATTTTTAATATGCTTCCGCCATCTCACTTGTTTGCAATAATTGGTGAAACAGAGGACGCGCTCAGACTTGAGGAAAAGATGCTTTCAGATGCCGAAAGCGAGAAAGCTGAATATTTGCTGTTTACGGGAATCGGCACCAATAGAAACTCCTGAATTTCTATTCTCTGAAGCGTTGGAGTCTCAGAGAAAGGATTTCTCGATAACATGAAAGTTAAATATTTAAAGGTAGGAATTGATAGGACACAAATGTAAATAATATGAAGTACACAAGTCATGAAAAGAAGAACAATTCAATAGCTGAAGACCGCAGATTTTTATTTTCTTTCTGTCAAACATTGCGAAAAACAATTCTTTTAAAGTTATTTATGTATCTAAGCTAACTCATATATATATAGTAGATATACTTTTGTTAAGTAAATTTTAAATGTTTATAAAATTAGAAATATCCTAGAATTATCTTAGTCGTGAAATCACAAAGAGATTGTTAATCGCTAGTACAGGTTTTATCAAACTTCTTCAAACCGCGACCTCCTTTTATAGTAGCCATGTAATCGGCGACCCCCTTTAATAGCGGCCAAATAATCTGCGACCCCTTCCGTCCTCCGCGGTGCATATAAAAAGATTAATATATTATTATTTACCTATTAAAAGAATTTTTAACAAAGCAAAAGAAGCACAGTGAAGATAAAATTATATAATTAATATTACTTTTATAAATTATATTGATAACGTATAATAATGTATATCATAAATATTAAGCTAATGATCTTTAGTAGGACGTTGTAGTGTAGACAAATTGAAATATAAAAGCGTTGGAAACATTTGGTATAAAATTCCTTATAAAAAATAATTACAACAAAACTTATTGCGTGACACCCGAGTAATCAGTTCGCGGCCCCCTAGTTGGGAACAATTGCATTAATATTATACGATCCATATCTGATCCGAATATTTATTAATATTTTTAAACAATTCTAATGAACAGAAACACGATTCTAAATGAGAATATTTAAATTTAAGAAAACTTGCGTAGTCGAGTCAATATTAGGTATTCTATGATTTATTCTTTACTCTGAATAATTTTCTATTTCAATACTGTTTTGCAATAAATGCTTTTGAAGTGTAAACTTCTAGGATTTCTAAAGCTAAGGTTAAATTTAGTCAAAGGTAATGTAAAAGAGTGCGAAGCATTCAAAAACAGACAAAAGTGGACTTATTTGAGGTTAGTCCTGTTGTTTTGTCAAAGAAGATAACTCTACTGCCTATATTTTAGTCAAAAACCTGTTTATATCACCTATAATATCTTTTAATAATCCATTTTACTAATTTTTATGAAATTTTAACGACCCTGAACTAAATGAAAATTTTAATTTTGTTTTTAGTTTATGTAGTCCAATTATATGGATGTATCATAAAATTAGCTAATTCAAATGTTAATCAATTTAAGAATTATTGACATAGTAAATAACTAAGTTTTAAGAAAACTATTATTTAGAAAGTATAAATATCTAGGTATTTACTGGTGAACTTAAATAAAACATTAATATAAGTATCTTGCGGATTGCTTCTAGTCTTGCATTTAAGGATATAAAATTTACGCGACTTTATGTTCATATAATACAACCTTTTCATAATTTTATGTACCGCATTATCCGATAATTATTATTATTATTATTAAAATTATACGAATTATATCCTCCTTATATCATATGTGGATTGATGACCCATTAACTTCAACGCAATATCTCTTAACTTGTATTTCCGTATTTTTCTCAACTTCTTTATCATTTTGCGATATACTGATTGAATATGTCCGTCCATATTGCAAATAAATACAAATGTTTATTCAAATGTCTACGTTCAGCAAAATAGTCTATCAACAAATGTTTAAGTCCCTTAAAATCATATCGCCCTTATAATGTACTACACAGTTTTGAACTGCATATATTTTATATCTTGCAATGTGATATGGTTTGTATATGTTTTTTTATGTACATGTAGCCTTTTCCTATACCTTTCCGTCACTGCCTACAACTATTTTAGATAAGGCCAATATATCCCGATGAATATTTCAAAAACAGACCTTATATTTTGTACACATGGTACTAATCTTTATCAATCTCAATTTCCTTTTCCCGTGGGAACACATGCTTGGAAAGGTAAAAAGTTAAACAAAACAATACAAAGTTTCAACAGGAGATTCCATAGCAACAGTTATTTTAACACTTGCCTAAGGTTTAAAACACGACGTTTCGACAGCCTACTGCTTTCTTTGCCAAGCGAATGCAGAATTTATGCCATTAAAAATTGAGGCCATTCTGCCTTCACTTGACAAAGGGAGCAGTTGGCTCCCGAAACGTCGTGTTTTTAAACCTTACGCCAGTGTCGAAATAACTGTTGTTATAAAGCGTTAACGATATTTGTTTGTGTAACTATCAACGGAAAGATTGCAAACATTTTATCATAAAAAATCAATTAATGATTTACGACATATCGTTACCAAAGAAAATATATTAGAACCTTAATTTAATTAATCCACGTAAAATATTATTACCCTTCCAAGGGATAACACAATTGCCAAATAATGGTCAACACAGAAAAGCCTCCGGGGCGAAATTTTTGTGAGTTTTTCGTGGGGGAATTTATTATACAATAATGTTTGCCACCCACGTATATTTAGCTCAAGCTAGAGCTTTTTCGTTTTTGGAGAAAAAGAGGTGCCGTCCTCATCCTGGACTCGAACCAGGGTCCCCGCGTTGAGCCCGCGGTGTCTTGACCTACTAGACGAATGAGGACAAGAACAAACGCATTTTTCTCCGTATATGAGGATGTAAGATATTATTACCCTTCACAGGGATAACACAATTGCCAAATAATGGTCAACACAGAAAAGCCTCCGGGGCGAGATTTTTGTGAGTTTTTCGTGGGGGAATTTATTATACAATAATTTTTGCCACCCACGTATATTTAGCTCAAGCTAAAAAGAGAAAAAAGCGTTTTTTCTTGTTCTCATTCGTCTAGTAGATCAAGACACCGCGGGCTCAACGCGGGGACCCTGGTTCGAATCTGGGATGAGGACGGCGTCTCTTTTTCCCCTAAACAGAAAATAGCTCTAGTTTGAGCTAAATATACGTGGGTGGCAAACATTATTGTATAAATAAGTAATCCATATTAATAATTTGGATAAATAGCTTTGAATAGAGACCCAAGTGTATTTTTATCTCAGTATACTTATCTTATTCAATTACAGGAGAAGGAAAAGGAAACTAAGAAATAAATTGGATTATTTTATTTCTATCTTCAAATCCCGAATCGCCAAACATTTTTCGTTGTTAATTCAATTATGAAATCAAACTTCGCACTCTTTTACATCAAGAAAGAAAAAATGCTTTCTTTCTACAAATTGATGGTAAGAAAAAAAGTCGATGCGGAGGGATACAAGAATAAAGGAAGCATAATAAAGGAGATGAGCTGCGGTTCGTCCAAAGACGCCTCGTAGAACAGAAGTTGAAGAGCTAAACACGTGAAGAGAATGAGGCTTATCTTCTGTCGGAAGCGTCAGCGGGATTTCGTGTGCTGTCGATTAAGGTCTGGCTGGTTGGTAGCCATGTGGGGATTTTGCTCGCTACTTTCCCGAATTTAGAAATCTGTTGCAAATAAAATTGCTTTTTTTTGTTGACAGTCTAGAAATAAAAACGCGCTGACAGAATGCCGGCAAGCAAGTGTTTGTTTAAAATAATCGTTCCGCATCCCCTTTTTATTCGGCAAATTGTTTTCTAGTAAGCGAATGTAGCTTATTTAATTTTTAAAGTTGTGTATGTTAATTAGCATTCGTCGTTTTTTGAAATTTTATAAACACTAAGCAATACCGCATATTATTTAAAAATAATTTTCGAATATAATGCCAGTAATAACGATAATGAAAAATTACAATACCAGGTGTGCCATAATATGTGTGTACAATATTTTTAAAGTTAACAACTTTAATAATAATAAATAAAACAGCAAACTAGCAATTAATAACAATAATGCGAATCTTTGGTAAAAGCATCTTCATAACTATTCGACGTGTCCACAGTTGGAATCGATACACAGCTTCAAATGTTCTATGAAATTTTCAACCATACACCGTAGCCATTTCAATGGTATTTGGCCCCATTCCTGGAACAAGGATTTATTCAGTGCTTTTAAAATTTTACGGACCTCAGTGCAAGCTCTGGCTTCTAAATCGACCATATGCTATAATTCATTGAATTCAGATCTCGTGAATAAGGTGGCCATATTTAAGAAGTGGTGAAGTTGGGAAAAATATGCCTTGCACCACTCTTGTGTTCTTTCCGCCCTATGTGCTGGGGCAGAATCTTGTTGAAACGTCCATTTTTGGTTGTTCAAGTGTTCTTGAGCCCAAGCAAGAAGTACTGCTTCCAGAATGTCGCGTTGGTACAATTCTTGATTTGTTTTGATTCCTTGATCCACGAAAATGACAGAAATTTTTGCCTGTAGCGCAAATACCACCCCATAACATAACTGATAGCGGATGTTGACGATGCTCGATGACGTCAGATGGTCCGGAAGCTTCTATTGACCAAATGTGGTCGATTAAGAAAAATTTTGCCTATTTTGTGATTTTTTAATTGTGAACAGCTTTTTATCGGTGAAGACAATTTTTTCCCAACGGGTACCATTGCCCCGGTGTTTGAGCGCATGGCATGCTTGCACCCATAGTTTCTTGTTATTTTAGTCAACAGGTAGTAAAATTTCATTCTATGCACTATTTCTCATGATTAGAACAATTTTGTTACTGCTCCAAAGTATATAAAAAGATTCTGCAACATTTCGGGAACTGCTGTTTCCTTTTTCAAGCTCTGAACACAACATTTATTTATAATTATTGTTTTCCTATGAGAAAACAGGAGGCGAAAAATTTTCTAGGCGGAGGTAATTCTCCTCAGTTGCGCCAATAATTCGAACTGATTTAGCATCCCAACACAAAATGTGCTTTAATTTATATTTCACTTTGTGAAGTTTATTAATAAGTTTAATAAGTATGCATTATATAATAATAATTAAAAGTCTGTTATATATATATAGCATTCCAAACGGTAAATTAATTTCAATCCAATTATCTGCTGAGCAACAACTTTCAAATTTTTGATAAGGATAATATCAGAAGCACTAGATATCACTTGTTTGATCAATATTTATTATTGAGATTCAGCAGAAGGTTAGTCAATATTATACAGGAGTACCTAAAAATTAAAATTTACAATTCACAAAATAACATTAGAAGAATGAATTTGTATATCGCCTGAATTAATTAAAATAAATGTTAAATTTATTATCTTATATTTGAAAAAGAATATATGTATGCAAATGATTGGTGTTTTTGATATTATTGCGGAATTTGTAGAGATGATAACAAGATTGTTCTAATAAGAATATGAGGATAATAATGGACAAAAAAAATAGACGCGTTAACATATTAAAGGAAGATAAGTTAAAAGCTTATAATTTATAGTAATAAATCAATAAATAGAGAATATATTAATAAATTATTAATATAGAATATTCAAATATAATTAAATATAGAATATTCAAATAGATAATTAAATATAGAATATTCAAATAGATAATTAAATATAGAATATTCAAATAGATAATTGAACATAGAATATTCAAATAGATAATTAAATATAGAATATTCAAATAGATAATAAATATAGAATATTCAAATATAATTAAATATAGAATATTCAAAATAGATAATTAAATAGAATATTCAAAATAGATAATTAAATATAGAATATTCAAATAGATAATTAAATATAGAATATTCAATAGATAATTAAATATAGAATATTCAAATAGATAATTAAATATAGAATATTCAACAGATAATTAAATATAGAATATTCAAATAGATAATTAAATATGTATCATTCAAATAGATACTAAATATAGAATATTCAAATAGATAATTAACATAGAATATTCAAATAGATAATTAAATATAGAATATCTAAATAGATAATTAAATATAGAATATTCAAATAGATAATTAAATATAGAATATTCCAAATAGATTACATCCTTATACATGATCGACATAAATTGCTGCTGAAATTCACTTTCCTATAAGCTCCATATATAACAATAATAAATCTATAAGTTTATGTCTATAATGTGTTTTTTATTGGCCTGGATTGAGTCATCGATGTAAGCAAGGTGTGTTGTTAGAAATAATTATCCATTTTATAATAATGGATAATTATCAAATCATGACGAAAGTTTGCATATACACATATATATAAAGTTTTCGCCCTACAACTCCCAAACTTATATTTATTGAAAGTTCATAAGGACTTACAAACTTTCAACGTACGTTGATAAAGCATATCTTTATTGAATACATTATGTATATATCAGACAGCAGCATTAAAGTAAGTTTTAAATTTGACCATCTCCAATATTTGGGATAAAACTGGAAACGTGAGTATAGTGTAAAGGAAAGAAAGTACTAATAGAATAAGAATGAGAAAAAAATTTATTCAATCTATATATATTTATTTTTGATACATCTGTTTCAAGATTGTTATAATGTTATAATTGAAATTTAATTAAATTTAGGAGAGTAGAAAGCGAATTCGTGTTTCGAGACTCTCCCCAGTTTGATACGTATTATATAAATCATTAATTTCCTCGATTAATGATTTATATAATACGTATATAAATCATTAATCGAGGAAATTAATGATTTATATAATACGTATCATTAATTTCCTCGATTTAGGTTGCCTAGATTCACATTAGTTACATCGGATTAACGAAAGAGGTGGGAAGCACATTTTTCAACATATGTATATCTAAATCCACTATAGAATAAAACAGTGTTTTATCAATGACATACGGAGCTGAGCTTTAAGAAAAAAATCGAAAAAGACGAAAATTTAAGCATCATTCGAATAAAAAATATGCATAAAAATTTAATTAACAAACCTCATGTTAGCAGGTTATAGATAATTCAAAAATCACAGATCAGCAGTTGAATTATTGGTATTAAAAAGATATAGGCAACATTGGGACCATCATTGACTGAAAATCTGTAGAAGAGATTTTGCAAAGACGAACTGAAATGTCAAGTTTCAAGTATTTAAATCTATTTCATAAACTTTTCACACACTTCTGAACTCGTAAATGCCTATAAATATGGATAATATGTCTTATCCGTTATACTTTAATCAATTCCTTAAAGACCCTTTAAATCATTTTGCAAGAAAAATAAGAGAATACGACCGTTCGTTGCCTACAGCATGGAATACCAATCGCTCATAATTCCCTATAATCCTGAAAGTGGACGCAGAATACAAGTGAAACAACCATGTAAGAAACAAGAAGCTTGTAAGTGAACATACTTGTCTCAAGAACTGATGAAAAAGTTAGTTGAGTAGGCGTACTGAATGTTAAGGAAACAGAAGAAGCAGCTCTCCCTCCACAAAGAAGGGACGATGATAAAAAAAAAAAAGGGAAAACCAGACGCTTAACAAACAACATGTTTACATGCAGGGAAATCCAGGCCTGATTAAACATATCAATGATTAAATAAGTTACTTCGAAGATAAAAAAAGAAAGGATTTGTTTTCTCTGAGCAAAAAGAGACACTGTAAATAAATCTATGGGAAATAGATTACAACCAAGTATTGATTTCTCAAAGGGAAAGAAGAATATGTGGGCAATGCATCAATTATTCGTAGTACAAAACATACAGGAAGGGTATTTGAAACTGCATAATAAAGTTTCACGAATAGCATATTGAAAATTCATAGGATATACTAAATGACTTCGAAAATTAGCAGAACCTGAAATTTAAAATAAATTAATCTAATATTACGAGATTTTAGATTTAGGAAAATATCGGTTCTACAACATTCCACTTAACGTTCGTTGGAAAAATGTTTCTTATTGTAAATATAATTATGCCATAAGATCTTGAGATGGCAGAACTGAATGAAAAGTACTGAAATAGATCATGAAATGCAGAATTAAAAATCAAAATATATTTTAGAGTATATAAAGTACTAGCTTCATATACTTAATACTAAAAAGATGATAAGTTGCACAAATATGATTAAGTTGGACTACCCAGAATTGCAAGTTATTCAATAAAATACCTTCGATGCCTTAGGTGGAAAAAATATGACATTTAGAAGATAAATTTAGTAATCAGTTGCTACGTCCAGCGTGCTGTTTGTGCGAAGATGGCGATAATATATTTTTATATTTTATGGACGTCTTCATAGTTGGTGACAAAAGCTTGAGATGAACATGACAAAGCACTAAAGTTAACGACATTTGTTCATGTATTATATCTAAGAATTTTATGTCAAGTTTAGCACGTATTTAAAAATAATGATATTATTAAATAGTTTCTCTACAATGTAAAGATATATGTCTGACAAGGTATAATTATAGATGACATTAGTTTTTAGTTTTCCATTTTCCTTATACAAATTTGTATTCCTTTAATTTATATTTTTCTTGAACAGCATAACATTAGCAGACAGGCACGGTATTGAAGCCCTCAAAGAAGTATATAGACTAAGAAATACATGGCGAAGATCATTAGAAAGCGAAATTAAAAAAGATGAAAAATATCGAGGCAGAAAAATCTGAGACAAAAGTAGACACTTTTGAAAGACATGCATTTCCCCATAGGTTAAAAAAAGAAGGAACATTTATTCCCTTTAACGTCAAGATTTTTGCTACAGAATATGAAATAATTTTAAAATAATTTTAAAATAATTTTAAAATAATTCTCGTCAGTTCACTATTACACGTTTGTATAGGATGTTTTACCAATTAGTTTTCCGTGGAATATTATCATAATTAAAAAGTAATTTTAGTCAATTTGTAACTCACGTTCTAATTTTTTTTTTCAATTCTGTTATCGCCAAAAATCATCCAGAACAGAAAAATTTTATCATATTTAACTACGACTGAAACGTTGCAAATGAATAAAACATTTTTCAATTGTATTATGAATACGTTTATTCTTTTCACCATTAATAAAACACCGTGTGTTTACACCTCATAATATATTAAGAACTTAAAAGGCAGAAATATAAATATCTAATAAAGGTATATGCCTCAAGATTATTTTATAACTTTATGGTATGATTTTCACGAAAAACTAAGGGAAGGATATTTCGATTTATCACTTTTTATTCTCTGAATAAGTATACTAGAAAAATATTTTCCCATTACATTACTCACCAACATATTTACCCGTAAGAAAAATTTTATCAGCCATGCATTTTAAGTTCTAAATTTATATACAATAAACTCGCTCTCAATAATGGCGAGCTCATTACAGACTACTTCTTGTTAATGTTGGCATCGTCCATAGCTTCGCAGGTTGCATCACATTCTTTTAAACGTCTTTTCTATTTAATGAAGTTTTCTTTCTTGAAAGCCATTAACGAGGAAAGTTATACTCATGCCTATACTTATATATTGTCGTCGTCTTTATTCTTTGTCCATATAAAAATCTACACTCCCAAAAATTTACCGCCATTATGGCTTTGTCATTAGCCTGAAGTAAGTCGTCTATGGTATGTATTACCAGTAATTGCGGAGAGATCAACAACTGTGCTGAGTTTTGGAATTCTCCACAATCGCACTTCATATCTCTGTCAATTGACAGCCCCCACTTGATCAATTTCGTCTTATGTTTCGGCACCACAACCTTCATTCCATTCAATGTCCTCCAGACTGTATAAGGGACTTCATGTCCGGTAGCCATCTCCTCCCTCGGTTCCATTTCTCTTCTGGTAAGTTCCTCCATCCGTTTAGCCGGTTGACTTACTCTCTTAGATTCCCCAGGGGCTTTAGTTCTTGACATGAAACTTTTCTTAGACTTGAGCTGAGGATTCTGGAGCATGTATCCATTTAATGGATGTCGAGTGTCATTTTCTTGTTTAAATCTTTCAGCATCCGCCGCTACCTCCCTTCTGACATATGGTGAGTCCATACCAACCAGCGGGTACAGTTTATCAGTAGGTGTCGGTCTGATACATCTTGTCACTACTCACATTACCTCGTTTACTGTAATGTCCATGTATCTGGCATGTGACGGTGAACTCCAAATCGGAGTCGCATATTCAGCTGCAGACGAACGCAGTGCCAGGATTACCGTTCTCAAAATGGAAAACTGAACTCCCCAATTGTAATCTGCCAATTTGCGTATGATATTATTTCTAACACTAACTCTGGCCTTTGTGTTGTGTCACTGTTGTTTAAAATGTTCCGTCCAGAGTGATACCTACATATTTGGTAGTTGGACAGTGCTGTAATCTATTTGCTCACCATGTGACGTCCAATTCCACGTGAGCATCCGGTTATGGAGGTGGAATGCACGCACTTGAGTTTTGCTCGAGTTTGGCTTTATATTTAATGATTGGCGTCATAATAATGTTATAATTCCCCCAGGGCACTGGAAGGCCTTCCAGTAATCTCTTTGTTGAGGTAAATGTTGTTATTCTAATGTATCGTATTTATTCTTTTTTGGTGAGGGTCTGGTAGTGAACATAATGCAGTTGTTTCCTTCAAACAACTGACCTTACATTAGGCATATCAGCTAATACGCATTCGCTATCCAACCTCAGAAATAATTGCTTTATCATTTTGCATAAAAGATCAATAGTTTAATGTATTTTGAGATTTTATGTCGTCTGTTGTCGCTAAAGATAATTGGCATAATATAAGGTGATATTTTCCGTAGAAATTCGAATAATTGTCGTGTGTGCTAGGTATAACTGTTTTCTAGATAGTTTAGCAAATAGCTACAGGAAAAAAAAATAAGTAATGCGTTTTTGCCATTTGCTGTTCCAATCGTTTTTCTAAGTAGGCTCGACATTTAGCGTAGTGTAAAGTGATTTCTTTAAACTGTGGAAAGAGAAGCAAAATAGCGTTTTATGATTTCAGCAACTGCAAGCCGATATATTGATTTCCATTACTACACGATTCTATTGGTCTACGCGGAGGAAGCTCTGAAGCGTTGCCATTTTCAGATATACTAATATTACTTTGTTCGTGTTTCGACGTAGTTTAAGGATAATGAACTTTCGCCTTTGTTTGCACAGTCCGCGATAATTTCCGATGCGCTTAATTGAAGTGATAGTTTCAGAACTCATTTCAAAGGCAGCAGATCTTAATAGGGAGACGCAATTATAATCTCGGATAATGGGTCTTTTGCAAAACATGCTCCCATCATTAGAAAAGAAGCAATTGCTTTTGCCATAAAACTCTTTAAGAAATATTTATGACAGGTTTCTGAAATCCGAGCTGCACGGACACTTGAAGAAAACTATTAGCATTACGCGACTTTCCGATGTAATTAATTTTGCTATATTATTGCTGTTACGACAAAAGAAACGTTAATCATTATTCACAGACATAAATTATTATTTTGCTCGTGCATCATTAGAAACTATCTTTTGTTTATTTCGGAAAGAGGCGTTTGAAATATGCGAAAGAAATAGGATTAAATTGGTATTTATATTGATATCGAGTATATAAATACCGATTGATTTAGTTATGTCATTTCAGTATCTTTAATCACCATATATCCAGTGATAAACGTGACCTCGTATTTCTGCCATTACACAAGTTTTCACATTGATCTGCCTTCATGGATATCTTTACGTAGTTCTGCTATTATGAACGTCTCCATTTTCTGCCACAGTGAAGTCTTATAAAGCTATTAACCGAATATTTCTAATGCCGTCGAAAACTTTTGGTAACTCGGCGCTACTGCACAGTCCGTCCCCTATTTTCCTCTCCTCCTAAAATTGGTCGAGAATTTCAGTAGATCGGCTTGTGACGTCGTACTCTTTCTGACATCTTGCCTACGCCTCTCTTTGTATTTGAAAGGGAGAAGGTTTAATGTCATCGGGGTATGTGTATCTGGAATGTAGGGAACAGATGAGAGTGTGAGCTGGGCTTAGCGTGGATGACGCCTTTCGCTAGCTGTGTGTAAGGAAGAAGGTGTCAGTAAAAAAATATTCATGCCACACACGTCAGAACAAAACCAATAAAGGTTAGTACTTCGTGTTTTTAACTTCGTTGAATTGAGACAATTACGAATATCAGGCTGTTCTGATGCTTTTTTGCTAGCATACAACATTTTAAAGATTCAAGCGTAACTTGAATGCGATCTAAATTGACTGTGAGGGCGAAGCCTGAAGCGGAGGGGGGGGGCGCTGGGGTTCTCTCCCCATTAACCATTCACTGATTTAGGAAAATTAACATGACCTCAAAACACTGTAAACATGGTAGCATGTCAGTTGCACTATTGCCAGCTGGTTTGGAAACACTTTCCAAAATTTCAGTAGGGGACAGATTATGCAGTACCACCAGTATCTCTTTTAGAATTTTTTCTGTGCTCATATCTAGGACTTAAAGGTAAAACGGGCTTCATGGAATGTTTCCAATATGATAATTGAGGAGCCGTATGTCACTAGTTTATGGATTCTTCTGCTTTTACACATCTTTTAACTATTCGGGTTTTCAGTTTCTTTCCAATGAACTATTTGTGAAGTTCTGTCTTTATATTTCTTATGAATTTACATGGCACATCTGCCTTCTTTATTTTGGGTTAAAAGTCTATTGCGAAAAATAGCAAATATTTTATTTAATGGGCCTGGGAAGAAGAAGAAAAAATTCAAATCTGATTAAACCAGTGTTTCCTTTGACGTAATTGCAGTTGTTACATAAAATGAAACCGTATCATATAAATATGCGCACATAACTCAGTTTGTTGAACTCCATTATGAGGGAAAAATTACTTTGTTTAGTTTGAGTTAATGTATGACTATTGGCATGGGCAGAAAATTTATAGTGGGGGAGTTACAAGGTTATAAGGAAGCACATTACTATAAATTCATATATTAATATGGATACATAAAAATCGGATGGTGATGGGAAGTTACTACTCCTATCAACCCATTCTGTGGCGGCCAATGTGTATAATATACATGATGTAACTGAATTAATGGTCAGAATTTTAAGGGGTGATAGCACCCATCAAGATGAAACATTAGATATGGAACTTGGGGTCGTAAACCACTTACAATGCCAGTTCGAAAACCGTTCAGCAAGTACAAATATTTACAACCAGTTTCTGAAAAGCACAAGACGCGGTACCTCAATCGTCTACGCATTGGATCAGCCAACTTGAGTTGCATTTTGTGCTTCTAACGCACTGGTTGTAATTATTTGTGCATGAAAGACGGTTTTCCAACTGGCGTTGTAAGTCGTTTGTGACTCTAAGTTTCCTATCTAATATTGTTCGTCTTGATGGGTGCCATCAATCCTTAAAATTCCGACCGTTAATTCAATTACACTATGTATATGGTTATCTTGAATAACGTTCATAATGAATAAAATCTTCTCTGGTCCCTTGATTTTCGTTATAAACGAGTTCGACTATATATTAAACATGTGCAAATATAGTACGACATATAACGTATGAGATACAAGTACGTAATGCACGTGAATAAAAGAGCATCATTTTTTTTGAAAATAATAGTCCTTTGTAATAATATTCTAGAGTCTATTTTGAAATGTTGTTCTACAGTTCGTTTTGTAACATTATTCTGCATTGTTTTGTGATAATTTCCTACAATCTTTTTGTAATAATTTTCTACAGTCCTTTCTTTGTTATAATTTTCTACAGTCCTTTATTTGTTATAATTTTCTACAGTCCTTTCTTTGTTATAATTTTCTACAGTCCGTTCTTTGTTATAATTTTCTACAGTCCTTTCTTTGTTATAATTTCTGCAGTCCTTTCTTTGTTATAATTTTCTACAGTCCTTTCTTTGTTATAATTTTTCACAGTCCTTTCTTTGTTATAATTTTCTACAGTCCTTTCTTTGTTATAATTTTCTACAGTCCTTTCTTTGTTATAATTTTCTACAGTCCTTTCTTTGTTATAATTTTCTGCACAGGATTGGTGAACGTAGCTAAGAAAAAATACATGTTTCCAAATAGTGGTAAAAATTTCAAGAATAGGTCCGGCGAACAATGAACGAACGTAACCGTTCGCAGCGTTTTCATAACAAAGTAATTTATATTTTCATGTATCCTACCTTTAATTAATTAATAATACGCTATCTATAAGTTTTAAGTTTCACTTATATAACTTAAGCAGCCGTTTATTGCATTTGTTAAAATCATTTTCGGCTTGAACTATAACACGGACTTCAAAGAACTCAGGCGTCAATGGAGCGTGTGGCTGGCATATTTAAAGAGGCTAATCTAATGGGATTTTCGTAAAACTATCGACTACCAAACTTTCTGAAGCTTAAGAATCCTTTATACGCTGACGACAATGAGATTTTTCTTCTGAGACTACATTCATCGTCTTAAATGGAGAAAAAGAAGGCCTTTGAAGTTCTTTACACGGAAGAGTGAAGAATTCGAACTTACGTCGCGCCAGTTGACGGAATTCAAACCTGACTTTAAGTCAACAGACGAAAAGGAAGAATGTTTTAAAAAATCATTATCACCTAGCCTAATTAGGAGATGGATGAAGAGAGTAGTTAAAACACTGTTTTCACTCGACAACTTTCGACAAAATGCCTTTGTCACATACTTTGAGATCTGGAAGCGTTAAGTCGTCTTGAGCGTTCATTGGACTATGAGGCAATCATTTAACAATTCCCGTTTGTCACCATCCCTTTTTTTTCACTGCGAGCAGTGAGTGATCTTTAATTAAGGGTAGATTTTTCTTAGTTAATCAACAATCTGTAATCGGTTTGTTATGTTAAAGTGACAGCTCAACAACATCTTTCATTTAACATGCGAGGGGAAAGAATTGAGAGTCGGGATAAGTCACCGTCAAATGAATATCAAGATTAAGTAAGCACACTCAAAATGATGATAAACGTTTGTTGTTTGTTCGTGGTTTTATGGAGCACAGACAACGAATTCATGGTGTGCTGAGCCTTGCAATTTCCCGAAGAAGAATCTGCACCTCAGCTGCCGAAGGGATCAAACACCAGACTAGAGTCACCAGAAAAACAGAGCGAGTTCTATAATAGCATTCTGAGCTGAAAATTTGACAATGGCACAATAGACCAATGCATTACCACCACCGCAGAGAAGTGCAAATTGTTTTTAGAACAATCCGAACGCTTTCCTGAAGTTCTTTAAACTAAGGTTTAGAGAACCATAAATATATACTTGATAATAATCTGTTACTGTGATGATCTAATTAATAAGTAAAATAAGCTGGTTCCTGCAGGTCGTTGTTAGTAGAGTAAACTTAGATGCTCTGGTAATGCTGCCACCAGCTCGGCTTGTAAGCTGAGCGAAGATATGTCTGTTCGAGGTATTAGGTATTCCCTTTGTGGATTTAGGACAGCACCGATGATGAGTTATTGCAGACACAATGAAGTTCAAAAAACACTACTTTATTGAAGATAGAAGATATATTGAGATATGCAAATGCATACAACTCTAGGCGCAATGCCTGAGTTTCTATTGCTACACTCAGAGGTACGGGAACGTCGCAACCGAACGTCCGTCCTCTTCTTCATTTACATCCTATCTCCATTTTCTTACTCTCTCCACATTTCGAACTCTTTTTCCCTAATGATCTTATTAGTCGAGAGTCCTCACGTGGTTACTCAAGAATGGACAGAGTGACCCTTCCTTCCGTTGAACATATGTTTCACATAAATAAAACTTAGTGACAACTTTAAAGCAAAAGTTACAACTATTTTATACGCTCGTATCCTCACTACCTCCTTTGGACCATTTTTCATAGAGAAGTCATACAAGTTTCTAATTTAAACCCATTTCCAATATACTTGACCATCACGGTTACGTAAAATATACTCTGAATCTTCTATATATTTGTATCCACAAAATTAATTGGTACAGAGACATCATAACACCTTTAAATGGGAACTTGATTTTCTTGTATAAATGCACCCTTTGATGCGTCCAGATTCATAGAAGCTGACTTTGTTATAAACGATTTAAGTACCATTTCGACAAATATTATCAATGTTATGACAAAGTATACATCTTTTGACACTATTTCTGTTAAGTAAATGAGCAAAAATTGGATTTAAAATCGATTTTAGCTATAATAATAATAATAATATACCAAAGCAGCAACCAATACGAAAACTTTGGAAAGCGTCGACGAATTTAAATGCGCATATCCTTCCAGAAAACTTGAAAGAACTAACACATTTTTAGACATTCACATAGCTATTTACTGTACAGCTGCAGCAGAAACATGAAACCAATGGACTAGAAACTAGAGCCCCCACCTCAAACTTTGCTGCAAGCAAAGCTCAGCCATGGGAAAGAAGATTAGAGAATAAAATAAGTGAATTAGAGAACATATCGGAAGGACAACCCAATATATACAGGGAAACCATAAAAAACAGTTAACAGAGTAAATATAATAGTTAACAGAGTAAAATTTGTGTTTAGGAAGGCTAAAATACACTCAAAATACGAAGAGTATAAAAAGCATACCAACGAATACCTTGACACCCTGAAGCAGAAACTAAGTGCCTACAACAAAAGGCTACGGCAATACAAAGAAAGCGCTGTTAGAAAGACAGAGAACAAATTGTTCACAACAAATCAGAAAACCTTCTTTAGAACCCTTACGAACTCTTAAACGGAGCAACAAAATGAAACCCCACACACAAGAGAAATTGAAGAGTTTTGGAAATCGCTTTGGTCCAACGAAGTGAAGCATAACAAAGCTGCATGGATAGAGGAAGATAGAACAGCAGGAAAGTACATAACAGGAATGGAATATGAAGGAATCACCACCGAAGAACTTCAAAATGTTATCAGAAAAACACACAACTGGAAGGCAGCAGATGTGGGCAAAATCTAAAACTATTGGTGTAAGACGTTTAAAAGTACCCATTCACAGCTGGCAACAGAATTTAAGTCAATAATGGAAGATCCTAGCAAGATTGACTTTGTGATACGAGAACGAGCCAAATAAAGAAGCGTAACCTTAATACTGCCTACACTGACTACAAGAAAGCCTTCGACTCGGTGCCCTACTCATGGTTAATCGAGATCCTGAAAATATATAAAATACACTTCACCATAGTAAGATTTCTGGAGCATAGCATTAAGAGATGGAGAACTACAATACATCTCAGAGAGCAAAACAAAGTACTATTAATCAACGAAATACCTATTAGAAGAGGCATATTCCAAGGGGATACCCTTAGCCCCCAATTGTTCTGCCTAGCAATAAACCCTCTATCAAGAATGCTAAGTAAGAGCAACTATGGCCACATGATCAAAAAAGCCAAGAAAAACCTCCAGAAGGTATCACACCTCATGTACACGGACGATATAAAGTTATATGCACCGTCTATCCCCCAACTCCGCCACTTGATTCAAATTAGGGAGGCATTTTCAAACAACATAAAGATGGAGTTTGGTCTGGATAAATGTAAAATACCTGGAGGCGCCAAACAAATGAAACTAGATGAGATTGTACTGGATAACAGAGGAATAATGGAAACCATGCAAGAACATGAAACATATAAATATCTAGGAATAATGCAGGCCCAAAGACAAGAACATAAACTAGTCAGGACAAAGCTCACACAAATGTACAAGGACAGGCTAAAAACAATATTGAAGATCAAGCTGAATAGCAAGAACATCACACAAGCAATTAACTTCTTTGCATTCCCAGTACTAACATACTCCTTTTGGAATCATCAAATGGTCAAACATAGAACTAGAGGATCTACAACGGGTAATGAGAACTACACAAACAAAATACAGACAACTACATCCGTCAACAACCCAAAGAAAAACTATTCCCTCTAGAGGATGATGGACGAGGACAAATCGACCTGAAAGATCTCCATGAGAAGCAAATCCATAACGTGGGGCAGTACTTCTTTGAAAAGACCAGGCAGTTTCCTCTCATCCAAGCAGTAGTTGACTCAGATGCCTCCCACAGACCACTAAGTCTCAATACCGACAAAGAAATACCACCAGTTCTCATTAACAAAAAACTGAAGGAACAGGCAGGCAAAGCACTTCATGGCAGACACTATAATGATCTTCAACAGTCCCACATTGACAAGAAAGCCGCCAACCCATGGCCAACCCAAGGAACCTTACAACCCGAAAAGGAAGGATTCACGATGGCAATCCAGGAGCAGGTCGTGAAAACAAGAAACTACCAGCGATGCATCCTGAAGAAGAATATAGAAAATGAACGATGTAGACAATGTGACAATATCTGAAACAATAAAACATGTAACATCAGGTTGTAAGGTAATTGCCCAAACAGACTACAAATACCGTCACGACCAAATGGCAAAAATAATTCACTAAAAACTTGCTGTCAGAATCAAGCTGATAACCAACATGAATCCTTACTACAAATACGAACCAGAAACAATACTAGAGAACAAAACACGCAAATTGTACTGGGATAGGGCTATTATGAGGGACAAAACGACACCACACAACAGACGATATAATCCTAATTGACAAAATTAGCAAAACCACACACATCATAGACATAGCAATACCTAACACAAACAACATACAGAGCACATATACTACAAAAATGACTAAATACTAAGACTTAAAGCAGGAAATGAAATATATGTGGCACATAGACAAGGTAAACGTTATCCCTCTTGTCTTATCAGCAACAGGTATAATACCAACCACACTCCAAAAGAACTTGGAAATACTTGAAATTGACCCCAACACATATATTCAGATGCAAAAAGCAACAATACTAAACACCTGCCGAACAGTCAGAAAATTTTTAAACCTGGCACCAGAATGAAACATACAAAAATATTTTCACACTGAAGGTAGACTTGAGAACTTGGCACCACTCGTCTTAAGCTTAATCCGCCAAGTGCGAGAACGCACACAAAAAAATAATAATAATACTTTATTTATTCTTCTTGGAACAGTCGTTGTGACAATACATGACCACACAAAGAAAGGTCCTAAGTAAATATCTATGATGAATATAACAGGCTTGAGGACCTCAGACTGATTCAATATAACAATTCACCCAAACAATAAATTCGGCCATCAGGCTATTTCCACATATTTCAACACCCCTCACTCTTTACTAAAGATCACGCATATGTAATGCACTTCTTGTGTGAGTTGTTTTTGTAATTTGTATTTAATTGATTGGTTTTTTTAATTATCGATAAATTGTTGGACATTGCTGAGTATCAAGTACTTTTTAAGTTCAAGCGTAAGTTGCGCTGCCTTGGTGTTTGGCATGTTTGCGAGCTCGTCGCGGTCCTTATCCGTTCAATATTTGGGTCATGCTTGATTTTATTGTTTTACATTTCTGTTCATATTTTGGGTAATGTTAATTCAGATTTATTGTTTTGGACATCTGCTCCTATCTTTTCGTTTAATTTGAATTCTTACAAGATCTGTATGTCTATTTTATATACATCTTTTTCAAACATTTTAATTAATATACAGTACTTGAATCTGTTAGATTTGCGATATATTAAAATTCCATTAAAATTAGCTTTGAAGTCTATTCTATTATCGCTTTCCTTAATCAGTTTGATTGATTTATTTTGGTTTTATAATATTATTGTTAATACCCAAATTTCCCCAAACGCAGTTACAATATACTAGATGGCAATTAATCAGAGAATTATAGAGTTCAATATTTATTTTTGGGGATAGATCTTTACTTATCCGTCTTAGAATTCGTATAGCTTTACATATCCTTTTTGTTATTTTGTTTATATGACCATTCCAATTTAATTTATTTGTAAGTTGAACTTCTAAGAAATAAATTTTATCCACTATTTCTATTTTCTTATTATTAACTGTTATAGATTTATTAATCATATCGTCATCTATTTTTTTATTTTTACCTGAAAAGATTATTAATTTTGATTTGTCTACATTTAACTTTGACATTGCCAGTTCAAGTTAAAAATAATATATTTACTGCCTCTGATGTGTTTTATTAAATAAAATCCATACTCTTTTTCTGTGTTATTTATTTTCCAGTTTTTAAAAAATAAGCAAATAGTCTTTGAAACGAAAGCTTCCTGAGAACAAAAAATAATCAATTATTTATTGACTTAAATAATTTTTTACAAAATTTATTTTGTGGTTGCAAATGTGTGAACGAATTTAAATTTGCATAAAATATCATTTTTATAAGATATTTCATTTTAGGTCTAAAACGTAATTTAATATTAATAATTTTTGGGCGTAGCCAAAACTTTTAAGGAAAAATTTCAGTTTGATAACAGTTTTAAGCAAACTAAAAATTTAGAAACACTTTTAAGGAGACAACTTAATATTAATGATATCTTCGAGGAACAATTTTTTTTTAACGCACTTTTAGGAAACAATTTTATTTTAATAAAATGTTTAAGGAAACAAATTTATGTTTAGTAGATACCAGCGCTTGACATAAATATAATAAAAGCAATCAGACAACTTTGATTGATTGTTTGGCTTTTTTATGGCGCAAGAGCATCTGGGCTATACTGCGCCAAATTGAGACAACTTTGATCGGTTTATTAGATTATTTGTACATGAGCCGGCTTTCGTACATGACTAGGATCAAAGAGCACATAGCAGATATAAATCACAATAGATTTAATACTAGTCTTGCCCAATACATCCAATCCAATGGCGCCACCCCATTATTCCACCATACCAGACTGTTGGCACATGCCGGAAATAGCCTTAAAAGTCTCAGATTCAGGGAAGCACTGGAGATATACCATAGGCGCTCTTCCACAATTAACACGGAACAACCAATTCACATTGGTTGTTCCGTGCATAGCAATACATTCTTAGCAACCCTCCATAACTCTTCACTACACCATATCTTATGTACCTTTCTATCTCTTCTTAAACTCCATCTTTTAACTTCCTCTGCCTAAAAGTATTTGACAAAAACCCTTATTTTTTTGCCCGTGCGGTTTTTATTTCTTATTTTTATCTTTGTTCTTACTTCTTTTACATTATTTTTTCCATTTGTATTCCTTGATTATATTATCTGCTGTATGTTCGATTCGCTCCATATACATCTGATGAAGGCTGCCCTTTAGCGCAGCCGAAAGCCGGCTCATGTACCAATAATCTAACAAACCGCTCAAAGTTGTCTGATTGCTTTCAATATATGAAACAAATTTATTTTTATAATATTTTCAAGAAACTATTTTTCTGACACTGCTGAAATGCGAACTTATTAGAACTTATGTCTATTTGTTTTAATTTTTGTTTAAATTTTTAGTGTGCATTGCTTAATACAAAAAGCCATGGAACGGACATTTTGGGTTGATAACTGGGCCGGGGGGACAAAGCAATTTTGGGGGTCTGCAAATCTCTCCACTTTTGTGAATATTATTTCCGTTCTCTGACAGTTGAGTTTTTCCACTCCCAAACAATACTATTACTCCACTAATGTCAATTTCAGCTGAGTAACCGGAGGCAAACAAGCATGCCTTTTCTCTTTTAAAATTCCTACTGCAGATTTTCTAATACACGACGCAGTGGGGTGCTTGGTTTTTCCACATCCAGCCATCTCAAATATTTGCCGTTTGGGGTTGTGTCAAGGGTTTCTGCTCAGAGAGAGCTGAATTAGGGGTGAATTCTTATTTAACTTTGTTGGCTAACGCTCGTGCTTGTAGACCTTTATTGTCTTTTTGTTGGATACAACCCTTGGCTGCAAGGAGTAATGAATTTGAATCACCATGATAATAATAGAGAACATGCTGATTGGCTAGATTTATATCTGTATTATGTATATAGTAGAGCTTCCATATATCGAACTCCTCTATATATTAAAGTTTTGGTGAACCTTTTCGTTTTATTGAAGTTTCCATGGAAACTTCGATTTCGATACATGGAGGTTCTACCCTGTACGGAGCATATATCGACAGTCCGAGTTTTCCTTAGTTCTGTCGTCTGTCAACTAGATTTTTCTCGTCAGAGAATTGCCTCTTGAATTAACTTTTAAGCAGGTGGATTAACACAAGGTATATTAAAATGCAAAGCCTATGGTTTTAAAATCCTTTTTCTTTTCCTCATCCTCTTCCTTATCCTCATCTTTATTTTCCTTATCATCCTTCTTCCCCGCCTAAGGCGCTACACTCCTTTCAGGACCGGGCCTCCTTAGCGATTGTCGCACGTTCTCCTCTAGTTACGTCTTATCTTCGCCATTTTTAACTCCTATTCTTCTTCGATTTTCACCATCATCAAATCACCTTTTTCTAGGAGGTCCCGATTTTCTCTTTCCTACTAGATTGGCTGATATTTTTTATTATACGGTATACATGTTAATAATTTTGTAATCAAAATTATTTATCTACTTTATGCTTATAAAATTAAACTTTTCTGAAAATATATTTTTCTTTTAAAAATTTGTTTGAAATCACTTAAAGCAGATGTCTCTCCGTTGCATTAATGGTTAAAATAGTTAGATATAGTTAATAGTTATCGTCAGATATAGTTAATAGTTAGATTTTGTTAATTGTTATAGTTAGATATAGTTAATAGTTATAGCTAGATATAGTTAATAGTTATAGTTAGATATAGTTAATAGTTATAGTAAGATATAGTTAATAGTTATAGTAAGATATAACCAATTATAATCCATTAGCAATCATAGTTCATTATCAATCATGGTTCATTATCAATCATGAGACAATTTGTCAATCATATTGTCATCAATTAATCATAGTTAAATGTAGTTCATTACAGTGAGTCATGGCTTATAGTTTGTTAGGACTTACTTAGTGTTCCTTACTGTGTTACTTAGTGTTGGTTTCTTGGTTACTGTTCATTATAATTTGGTTGCTATTCATCATAACTTGGTTGCCAGCTGTTATGATTTATTGTTGATTATAACTTGGTTACTGCTTGTTACGACTTGGTTATAGTTACTTGGTTATAAAAATTAGTAATGAGTTAGTAACTGTCCGTTATAATTTAACTATTGTTCGTTATGATTTGTTTAAGAAGCACCACCAGAGTAGAAGAACCGCCGAGTGACTCCCGAGTAACCGTATAGTGGAAAGTAATTGTAGACTATAATAACGTAGAGTTGACTTTTCTT
>QLNU02015003.1:75881843-75940869 GCA_006491805.2 Dysdera silvatica
TATACCATGTTATAAGACTATATAGCATATTATACGTTAACGTATGCAGCATCCTAACTAAATGATTTTGCGCCACTGACAGAACCGTTCACTTTGCACCTATAGTCACGGATTGTATGCAATTTTATAAGTTAATGTATGTCATGTTATACGATAACGTATGCAATTTTTAAGTTAATATATACCATGTTACAAATTATCGTATGCAGCACAATAGCTAGATGATCCTGAGTCCCTGACAGAACCGTCCAGATTGCGCCACCTAGCCACGTCTTTTATGCAATTTTATAAGTCAATGTATGCCATGTTATAAATTAATGCATGTAATTTTATAAGTTAATGTATGCCATGTTATGAGATAATTTAGGCCATTTTTGAAGTTAATATATACCATGCTATAAGTTACCGTATGCAACACCGTAGGTAGATGATTTTGCGCCCCTGACAGAACTGTCCAGATTAAGCTCCCTAGCCATGGATCGTATGCAATTTTATAAGTTAATGTATGCCATGCTATACGTTAATGCATTCTATTTTATAAGTCAATGCATGCAATTAAGTTAATGCATGCCATTTCATAAGATAATGTATGCCATGTTATAAGATAATGAATGTCATGTTATAAGTTAACGTATGCAATTTTATAAGTTAATGAATACCATGTTATTGGAGCCGTAGCCAATTTGGAGCTAGAGGGGGCTGAGCCGCCTGGAAATATATTCAGCCCATCCGCCTGGAAAATATTTTTTCTCGAAAATATTTTTTCCCGAAATTTTTTTTTCTCGAATTTCGTTTTACAGCTTTTGTCTTGTATGAAAGTGTCCATGACAATCCAAATTGCCCTTTAACGTTGAAAATGTACCCAAAATAGCTTTTTACGGTAGATTTTGTGTACATAATGATATTTATAGAGGTTTGAGTCTTCACCTACTTTGTAATAAGGATAAGGGAAATTATAGAGAGGTATACTAAAATTTATAAGTTTTCAATGCAAAATTTATGTTAAGAAATTTATTTGTTAACGAATCCGTTAGTCTGCTTACACGTATTAAATATATTAATAAAATACATCAAAATATGTACGAATTTTAAGCCTCCCTCTAATTTTCAGAGCCTCCTATAACTTTCAGAGCCCTCTTGTAACAAACATCTATCAAAGGCCTCTATGTTATATGCTTAAATGTGAAACAATACAAGAATCAATCGTGTTTTTTTTTTTATTTGAAACGTAACTCATAATACCTCCATATTTTGTTTTCTAATTTAATTTTAATTTGAATAATTGATTTGTATTTCACGTATTTATTATTAATTTGATTTTTACTCTGTCACACCGTTTTAAACGAAGTACCTTGAAGTGTGGCTGTAAGATGATGTGGCTGTAAGATGTCTTTACCAAAAAGAATTCTAAAATATCTGCTGTGAGTTTTTCACTCTATATTTATTAGGTTTCCGGTTGAAAGATTGCTAGACTCAGAGTGTTAAGATGCGAAGTGCATTAGGAGCTGCTAGAAATCGACCAGAAATATGTGCAAGGAGTCGATATGTTACTAAAAAGCGTTAACTCACCGAAGTAAGTCCTAGTTGCAATTGATAAAAAATTTGTTATTGGATTTTTATTCATTTGTATATTATTAAAATGTCAGAATTTTCTTTCGAAGTCTTTTGCTAACTAGTTAAAAATCGAAACAATTTTAACTATATTTTGGATTCTGGATTTTAAATACAAACAGAAAAATAGTTGCCAATACTGTCTCAAATACCCATCCTTGATTTAAAACTGCTAATCTGTAGAAATTAGTTATATTTATAGATTTATTGGACAAGTAACATAGTTATTTCAAATTTTATTGATAAGCAAGTGCATTTTTATTCATATGCAATTTAATAAATATTTTAAGAAATCATCGATTTCACTTCGCCATATATTATCATGTCCGCTAAAGCTAGCAATAAGTTATGAGAAATCCTTTCATTATATTAAGCTAGGATTAATTTTTTTTGTTTTTATTCTAAAATTAGAATCCTATATAACTATTTTAAATATTTCACTCCGACACGATTGCTAAGTTTTAAAATGCATTTTAATTCAATAGAATTATCTCAGGAAAAATCATTAAATAATAAAATTTTAAGAATTCCATTGAAATAGAACGTATCTTGCATTTTGTAATTTTAATGAAATATTTTGATACAGAAATGTCGATGCTTTGGTTAAATTTTAGAACACGGTACCAGTTTCTCGCCAACGACTTCTGTTCTGTGACGTCATGATGGATCAGCCCGGAGTTGTTTTACGCTTTTGCTTTATTTCCGGCGGCCGTGATTGTTTACAAATGACCTTCCTATTTGCATTATACCCATGACTACCTGTTTACATTACACCTTTCGGTTATTTAATAAGAGACAATGACGATAAATGGACATTAATTTTTTTTATTGTTTTTGATTAAAAATAATAACCACAGAGATGCCTAGCGCTGGCGAGGCCTCCACCCCACATTGATGGATCGTGTAACAGTGCCCTGTACCCTTTCGGTTACTTAGACATGATACTGATATCAAGACTTTCATGAGTTTTATCGTATTTTATGAATAAATAAAGTAATCGAAATAATTGCAATATTAACAAGAGTTACCAAAAAACGGCGAAAACTTGCCAAATCATTTTTTTGGCGATGGTACCGTGTTCTAATACTTTACCGATGCTTTTTACTCACAGGTTTATACTTTGAGCACATTTGCTCACAAATTACTTCTTTCTGTTTAAAAGTTTACCACATTTGATGAAAAATAACGTAATTGAAGTATAGCCCTGCGGTGGCGCAGTGTGGTAACGCGTTCTCCTAGTGCGCCGCTAATCCGGGTTCGACTCCCAGCAGTGCAAAGAACGCTTACTCAGAGATCTCATAAAGATCGCACTGCTCACTGTAGTCCGGGGTTTGGTTCCCTAGGCCTTAAGAGGTTCGGATTCCTCGGAAAACAGTAGGTCCCGGCGCAGCATGACCATTGTAGTCTTTGAGCCGTAAAACCGCAAGCAACAAATAATTGAAATATATTTTTTTCATTACTTTACTAACCAGGTTTTATTTCTCTTACTTTAGTCGTGAGCACAGATATCTCTTACTATTGATTTGTTAGCCAAATTTCAATTCAATGGAAACTATTTATTTAACCATTTTCGTATATTATATTGCTGATCGTTGAAAATTGAAGTTGGGTAATATTTTCCCGCCTCTAAGATGAAAAAACATAAATAAAAAAGACTGAAATATAATAAAACTGAAAATATAATAAGAATGAAACATAATATAAAAACAGGAAAAAAAACCCAACAGAAACTAACATAAAAAGAATTGAAAGAAGGCACTGAAGTGACGTACTTTAATTTGATCTTCGTTGTGAAATAGCGTTCCTGTTGGTCAGGTTTCAAAACATATTGGAGAAACAACGACCAATTACAGAACAAGTTGCGTGACAAACATAGTTCGTTACCTTGACAACTGTTGAAATAGACAAGACTTATTGTTCCAGTAAATAGACTTCTGTGTAGAATTTACCAATTTCTTGAAATCCTGATTAAATGAACGTCTACAATAGAAATTTAAATTAGACTTTTCATAAGCAGAAATTCGCGAGGCTGTGTTAATTCACAGAGAATAGTAACTAAATTGAATTTATTTCGTAATTGAGCATGTGGGAAGCGAGGTAGTAAAATCACAATTTCGTCTATTATAGCTATAAGAAATATTAACATGTACATTTTTTAAGAGCACAGTGTAAAATATACACTATGTATCTAATTGTTACGGTTTCGGAGATTGGATACTGTCTTAGACACCGGACGTTGGAACAAAATTCAAAGTTATTGGTTAAGATATTATTAAACGTGGAACGCTGAAATAATTTACAAAGCTAATGGTTTGTTCCGTTTGGAGGTTTCAGCATTTGCCCAAGGTTTGCAAACCAAGCATAAATATTTCTGCGTATATAAGCCTAAACCAGCTTGGGTAGAAGTAGTGCCGGATTCAGTGTACGAGGCGTCCTGGGCACAACGATTTTTGGCGCCTCCATTGGTGTAACTAGGGGCTAACCCACCTAGAAAAAATGAAATCACCTAGAAAAAATTATCCTAGACTTGGAAGCTAGTTACGCCCATGCTCCTTCCACCGTACTAACAGAAATAAATAAAATTTTGTCGTTCCGCCCCCTCAAATGCAACGAAAAATCTCGGAGGATAGGGAAGGAGTGATATTTTTGATTACCTTATGTGCATTATTATAAGATAAAATAATGATATTTTTATAAATAAATTTAGTTTATTCGACGACGGAAGTTTTTATTTCTTTTCGATGTTTAAGGGGGAAAATCGCCATTAGACTGACTTTTTTCAGAATTTCAAATAAAGACTAAAGATGTGAATGCGCTTTCTCGGATAGTGTGGATCGACGCAATTTTACGGTAGAAGATTGTAACTAAAAAGAGCAAAGTTTGCCTCTTTTTGCATTCCTAAAATTTAGCACCTTATCTATTTTCCCAACATGCCTATTTATAAATACGGACCTTACTAGCATCTGTTTATGGGTCCTGATGAAATAGGGGCCCTTAGGCTTTAACAACTTTTGCTATATTATAGTAACTACTAAAATTTTGAGGCCCCCGCTGCACTATATATTTATTTCGTAATTATGTGTTAAAAAAAGTTTTATTCTGTATATATATATATATACAGGGTGGTCCTAAACTATATGTCAAAAATGTAAAGGCAGGTAGAGGGGACCTAAATAAGCAGATTTCGTATAGGATTGTGTGTGTGGTAATGCCGCCTTGAGCCGGTAGAGAGCGCTGATGACTGCGGCGTATAAAAGCGCTTCGCTAGCTGGATTCATCATTTCCCGCACGGATCTCGAGCAGCATGCATCGTTTCACCAATGCGGAGCTGGCCGACATGCATTTCATGTATGGGGCTGCACAAGGAAATGGATTAGCTGCTCAAAGGATGTACAGGGAGCGATTCCCGGATAGGAATCAGCCGGATCGTCGATGTTCCTCCAGCTGTTCGCAGACGAATGTGGTTCCAGCACGATGGAGCCCCAGCTCACTTCAGTCGAAACGTCAGGAATCACCTGGACGCTGTCTACGGCCAGCATTTTATAGGACGGGGCGGTCCAGGTCCCTGGCCACCGCGTCCTCCTGATTTAACCTGCTTGGATTTTTTGTTTTGGGGGTCATATTAAAAGCCTGGTGTACGAGAGTCCCGTCACATCTGAAGAAGATCTTGTTGCCCGCTTGTCTGTTGCTGCTGGACATGTGATCGACATGCCTGACGTCTTTTCTAATGTACGCCGATCCATGCGCCGTCGCTGTGAATCTTGTATCGCTGTTGGTGGCCGCTCTTTCGGGCACCTCTTGTAAACTATTAATAAATTTTTGTTTTCTTTTGTCTTTACTTGTCTTTTCAGTTTCCTGTGATTCATACTGCTTTACAAGCTAGCGCTTTAATGTGTCATTACCGCACACACATTCCTATACGAAATCTGCTTATTTAGGTCCCCTCTACCTGCCTTTACATTTTTGACATATAGTTTAGGACCACCCTGTATAGTGACAATCGTTTATAACGACTAACTGGATTTAATGATGAAAGAACTATAATAAACTGAATTTATTATTCTTTCGTTTGTTAAATATTCTTTCTCTATATGTTCTTTTTCTATATGTTCTTTTCTATATGTTCTTTTTCTATATGTTCTCCCCAAACCATTTCTTCCCTCGTTTGTTTTCTCTTCCTCTCTAATCTGTTGTCCAGAATCCGCTCCTCAAATGAAAAAAAAAATACCGTAGGGGTAAGGAGCATTTATAATCAACTTATGCTGTTGTTATTATTATTGTCAAATAAAATAAAACATATTTTCCTATGAATAAATTAATTTTATTTGAGAACGTTCTTTTTAATATTTATTTTTTGGATACTAGGAGGAGGGGACAAGGGTGGTTACAGGACAAAATTTCAGAGAAAGTAAACAACTTGAAAGTTTCACTTGTAAGTTTAATTTTTTATTTGAATATAATTATTTTCATGTAAATTTATTATTCACAAGGGGCGCACGTCCACTGCCTGGATCCGCCCTTGGGGTGCGGATTTTTTTCACGCAATTATTTAAAATTTCAGATTTAGGAAAAAAAAGGCTGGAGAACTTCTTCTCTGGTAGAGTTGATCGACAGAATTCTACGGTAAATAAATTGCAATTGAAAAAAAACGCTGCCTTTTGACCCCCTAGAAATTTGGCGCCCTGGGCAAGTGCCCAACGTGTCCATTTATAAATGCGGCACTGGGAAGAAGTATAGGGTGATGGTGTCAATATATCTGGCCGTTAGGGTAGTGTACGATGACTTTTTGTGCATTTTGATGATAGCAGACATTAGCGAAAATACAGCATCGTTGGAGTTTGTTCCCATATTATACACAAAGGGAAAATAAAGATTAATAGGGACAAGAGAATATGACGCAGTACAAGTTAAACAACATGATAGCTATTTTTTACCAATAACGCCGGCATATCGCCAAAGAAAATAGCTTAAAGACTCACTTTATCAATTTGGGGTGTAACCAAAATGTTCCAACAGCAGCTACTTCCAGAACCAGAAAAAAGATTTTAGCTATAAAAAACATGATGAACGATATGAATAGCAGAACAATGAGCCAACATACCAGAAAAGATAGAACAAAAGAACAGCATGTGTGTGTATAAATATTTCGAAAATATTTTTGTAACTATACTACTTGAGTACGAAGTTAATATTGGGTATTCTAGAGTCTAAATTTAAAAGGATCTTGAAAAAGAAACAAATCGTTTCATTTTAACACTATTCAAAACAAGGAAATATGAATTTCTCATTATTTTGTCTAATAATCAATTTAGCCATGGAATATAGTTTTAGACATTTTATGGCATTTCTAACATGACCCAACGTCCTTTACAACTACTTAATATCAGTTTTGATTAAGGCACATTTCTAACCGTTAAGCTTCTTTAGGTCCCGTAGCTGTTTTACATTAGTTATGGCAGATAGAAGGAAGAGCGAATTTGCCTGTTAAAGAGTTGAATTAAAAATTAATCGATTTTAAATTCTTTAAAATAGAACTTAAGTACCGTTGTACTTCTAGTCTTTATGATTGAAGTAATCGTAGGCTATAATTATTTAAATAAATACTGTATATAAATTATAAACTTGGAAATACGAATAGGCTATAACTAGTGGCGGTTCTAGGCTGGGGCCGGGGGCTATGGCCCCCAAATAAAACAGAATTTTATTATCTTGCCTACATTCACTGGCGTTACCCGCAGCGCAGGTACCCATGGACAGGAATTTGTGCTCCCCAAATCTTTTTGTCTAGAATCGCTACTCGTAATAACATAGATAAAACACAAACATTTGGCGGAAACCTTCGTTATATGTAGCATTTTAAAGAATTCCGCTTATATACACAAATAGCTTACATTTCACCGAATTTCTTTGCTGCATTGATGTGTACTTATTTTCGGTTTTGACTGCATATACAGACAACTCAACCCCGCTAATGTGAAAACGCTTACCATATATTATATTTAACGCGCGTAACGTAGATTATATTTAACGTGAACGCGCTTACCATAGATCATATTTAACGTGAACGCGCCTAATATAGATTATATTAATGCGTGAACACGCTTATTTTAGATGATATTTAACGTGAACACGCTTACTACATATTTAACGTGAACACGCTTACTACATATTTAACGTGAACATGATCAATATAGATTATATTTAACGTAAACTATTTCTTGAATCCCTGTCAAATTTGTTAGCGTTAGTAAAGTACAATTCTATGCTTTCCAGATATCGTGAATTACTTTTAATAGGAACGAATATTTTGCTGCAGCGAATTGGCAGCTTTCTAAATCTTAGAGACCGAATAATTGAACGGATCTGCTCGTTTTACATAGATGGGTAAAATCAATCAATCAGTCAATCAATCAATTTTTATATCGCCAAGACGCAGAATTATATACGTTTGCTGATTCATTTAGTGGAAAATTTGGTACATCTGTATCGCTAATGTTCACGTTAAAGAGGTTTGACTATATTTCTAAGTTATCTTAATCTAAGTTATCTAGTACGGCAAGTATTTTACACGTTTCAATGACTAGTTTCAGATTGTAGGTGATACGGAACGTTCATTTATGGCATTACACTTAGCACAGTAAACAGGGCCGCTAAAAAAATGAAATAAAGGTTTAGCGATCTTTATATACCTTCCCAGAGTATTTCATCAATTGACCTTTTGTGTGTGACGTTATATTTCCCATAACACTCATGAAACTTCCGAGTGGTGATCAAAATAAGTGTACACATTATTAGTTAAATAAATTATCATCAGTAGACTATGTACGTTATTATGTTTATTGTAGTGGCCTTATGGCTACTACAGAGACCTTCCCCCCACAATTTCCGACTAAAAAAGGATTTAACGCAAAGTTCTGAGAAGCGAAAATTTATAATTACGTTGTTCTGGTTTTACTTCGTGTTTATGATGGGGAAGTAGATCTGAATAAAAGCCTTTCATTTATCCACAATATCGAGCTCAGGCAAGAAATGCCAAGTAATTAATATACCCATAGCTAACTTTGTTTAGAAATGTTTATTTTTAATTCAAATCCATTATATTATCTCTACCTTTAGTGTTTGGACCAGAACTTTTATTTTGTAATGCTAAACCCCGGTCAGATTTTTTTATCGTTGTGTTACGATAAAACATTTTTGACGGCCCCTAAAATCTATTTTGCCCAGGGCCTCTAACGCTGTAAGCACGCTCCTGATAGTGAAATAAACAGGAAAAAGTATTAGATTTTCATTGGGAGGTTCATGAAAAGATACGTCGAGAGAGTTATATTTTATAATTCTTATTCAACGACCTTTTCGGTAATTTTTATACAGCGACAGCACATATCTTTAAGAACAATATTTATCAATCGCCAGGTAAAAGTATTTGATTATTTTTCCGCTATAAATCTACCACCCGGCCGTGCGAATCTAATGGGGAAAAACTGTGCTAGCGTGCCTTACCCCCAATATCCCTGAAATAAACTGAGCTCGTAATGGAATTTCCTATGAAGACTCATTAGGCTCTGCTCGTACAGTTCCGTCTGTTTCTATTTCAAACGTGTAATTAATATCGACCTGTTCTTCCAAGCAAAAAAGCCTCCGTATTTTGAATTTAACATATCCTTTAGTGGCTGTTGTAGCGAGAAATCTGCAGCTATTTTGAGGGCTTTTCCTTCCCTGAAGGTCGCTTCCCCCATTTTGATATTATCGAAGCATTCTCTGACAAAAGTCTGAACATCCAGATGAAAAACTGGGCATTGTAATTACATAAAAATAGGAACTGAAGATGCATTCAGTGAATTAATGACCGATTTTGCCCGCCCATCACAAACGAGTATATTCGGTCAGTAAACAACACACCGTTAATGGGAATACACCCCATATGAACTGTTCGATGCAATGGAGAAAAAATTCAGTTGAATGTAAAATAACCAAAAAATATAAGCACCTACATTAATTTAAAACCTGAAGACCATACAGATTAACACCCGAAAGATCTATAGATTAACACCCGGAAGAGCTAGAGGTTAACACCTGGAAAATCTACAGGTTAATACTGGAAAGATCTATAGGCTCGCGCCCAAAAGATCTATAGGTGAACACCGGAAAGATCTATAGGTTAACGCCCGGAAGATCTATAGGTGAACACCCGGAAGATCTAAAGGTTAACGACTGGAAGAGCTATAGGTTAACACCCGGAAGACCTACAGGTTAACACCCGGAAGATCTATAGGTTAACACCCGGAAGACCACATAGGTTAACAGAAAATCCAAACTTCCGTCCGACTATCTTCCTATTGTACTACAAGAATCGCATTTGGGACCAAGGGATTGAAGACCAGCGTCCAGTGCGTTACAGCATGTCGGGAAGTAAACCCGGATCTTCTGCATGGTAAAAGCGGACTTTACTTCTACGCAATCGTAACGGCTCTGCCCAACACTGAATTTAATTACCAAGTCTGAGATGGTGAAATGGTGACTCGTTCACCCAATACCACGTAAACTAAACGTCTAGATCTAGGTGGCATTGGATAACATGGAGAATAGATACTCTGCATTTAGCTGCCAACAATGAAAGAGGAAAAGCCTTTAGAAATTAACCGCTTACTGTAGCTCGGAGGCTGGCTCTTTAGGAGATTAATGCTTCTCGGCAAAATTTAGATTTACAGCTTTACGGTGGCGTAACGATAATGCATTCGCTTATCGCGTACTTAACCTGGCTCCGACTTCCAGCGGCACAGTGGAACACATACAGCTTTTCTTCCAAACATTGTTTGAGGTTTGGTTTTGGTATCAGCAGATGTTCGGATATCGCGAAAAACTATACCACCAGGCGCAGCGTGACCTGGGCCGCCCTTGCGCCATAAAAACGCAATTCAAGCACAGACCTATCAGCAGTTTCCAGATGGCTACCTTTCTGATTTCTGACCGTGGCACAGTATCGTCTTTGGTTTTAAACATCTCTGCACACATCTAAATGCATATTAACCATATTCACACGAATTAGGAAACATTCCTCACGTAGCTCACTCATACGTGCGTTCGTGCATATATATATTCACGAAAGCAGGGTAGGTCTTTGGGGTCGCGAGGCCCTTAGGACCCCGGATTCGACTTTCAATGGTATGGTGGAACGACTGGCTTTTTTTTTTTTTGGCCCACAGTAGACGAAGTTTAATTTCCTTGGCATCAGAGGTTCGTATACCTTGAAAAACTTTAGGTCACAGCGCAGTATTACCTTCGCTGTCATTGCGCCATAAAAACACAAACAAAAGGCGGGAGGATTGAATTTGCTTCAGTTTTTTATTTACAAACCTCTGTTTATTGGGCAGTATCATCCTCCCAGTGTTAATCCATCCCGTGTAGGATTAAACTACACTCTTGACTACAAGTGACAGTAACGCAATTTCACGTTAATGACGTGAATTGCGGTAAGGGTGAATATAAAAAAATCAAACGATCTTTAAAAGTGATCTATGAACAAAGCTGTGTGGATTAAATAAAAATTAGAAACCGTATTCTCACTTTCTCAAATTTATTAGCGGGTTTCAATAGATATTGAACCCACTATTGCTTTTGGTTTTTCTGTCTGTACGCAATAAAAAGGGTAAGGTAAAGGTCTTCCGTAAATGCAATAATTATGGTTGTTGTTAACGCTGAAAACCTACCGAGTTACTTGAGAATTAGAGTTGCGATTTAGAGAGTGGCGAATTAAAGAGTTGCGAATTAGAGAGTTGCGAATTAGAGAGTGACGATTTGGAGAGTTGTGATTTAGAGAGTGGCCAATTAGAGAACGGTGAATAAGAGAGTGACAAAGCAGAAAGTGGCGATTTAGAGAGTTGCAGATTAGAGAGTTGCGAATTAATGTTAATTGAAACCCGCTAAATTTAAATATCGACCTTAGGCGATTTTCTTTCATTTTCTTGTTTCCATAACTTAAAATTAGTTTTGCAAATAAAAATGAAACTTTTTTTTACAAAGAAGCGTTCTTCAAGAAATGCCTCCTTTGATAAAAAAGAAAAGAAAGGAAAAAATATATTATTTGTACTTTTTTATTGGCAACCATTTAAAAAAATAACTAGGCAATTACATTTTTTGAAATGCTTTGGAATGAGGGCCTTTGCCATTATTCTTCGGCAGAATAAAAACGGTTATTATAGACGCATTATGTGATCTTTCAAATGATGTCTTGGAAAAAAATTGCTTTCATCCCAAGTTTTCGACTTAGGGATGGAAAGAAAAGATAGCAAAATGCACGATTGGCGAAGAAATTGAGAAAAAATGGTCTTTTTTCAACTTTTCCTTTCATTATTTGCTATTATGATGCTTTCTTAATTTCGTTTTGGAAAGGAAAAATCAAAATCAAAGAGACTTTGAATTTCTTTTTAATTTAAAATCCAGTTAAATTGTGTTTTATTAAATTCAAATCAAATATACTTTCAACGAAATTTCTTAGCTATGTAAAAAAAAAAGAATATTTTAATAAAAATAAACTTTCTCTACGTAATTCAGGGAAAATTTAAAGCCATGCCTCAAAACTAAAGAATAATTTTTAAAAGGAAACAAAATTCCGGACGCTGGTAAAAATTCAAATAAAACAAGGTTTCAGATCAATGTATATTCCTCAGAAAGGACGGAGTTTGCATGAAACGTGTTGACATCGTTATTAACGTTATAAACGCTTATTAACGTCGTATCTCTATTCGTGATTTATTCTGCGTAATGCTACGTCATCATCTTGATGTCCCACATTGCCTCTACCTGCTCCTCCTGCCTTCCCACTCTTTCCTTTTAGTTTTCAGTTCTTCCCCCTCCCCTACTCTTCCTTTTCCATTTTTCTTTTGTCTGCCTTTCCTTATAAATGTCCTCTAAAAGTGCACCCACAACAGCCAACTCAAAATTCATTTACAATTTTCTACTGTTTTCGTTTCTCTTACTTCTTCTTCTTCTTGTCCTGATAACAAGAAGAAATAATCTTGCTCTACAGCACACAAAGACTCCACCGTTGGACCACTCTTCAGCCTTCACTTGTAACGTCTTCGAATCAAGAGTGCGCTCATAAACTCCGTAAATGTGATATTCCAGCGAATGTAAATCTCTTAATAACAATGCGGATTTGTACGCGCGAATCAATATCTTTGTTGTTTCTTGCAGAATACGAGAAATCCCTTGCTTTTTCTACCGGAAAGAGAGCCCCGTTACTAGCATCGCTACTGCTGTCTTTCCTTTTCCCAAGCAAATCGTTTGTATAGTCTCCTGCGGTACATAATAATAAGGAATAAAGTATAATTATTAAAAAACAGTTTTAGTTAGGGCAATACGTTAGGGTAATATTTACAATAGAGCAATTAGTTAGGCAAAACGCCGCAAAACGTAGGTATATGAATCCACGTCTTCCGGCGTAATTAATTTCTCCGCAAACCTTTACTTTCAGAAAAACTGCGTGAGTTAAAGGTAACAAAATACATTTATCATTAATATTAGTTGATGAATAACTATCCAGTATTCATTCCACGCTGAGAATTCCCGTTCCAGTCTGGGTATGAATTAGCAGCAGCGAACATCTCGGACAGTCAATGGGATGGTGACAAAACGAGTCCAGTCAACGCACATAGATTTCGCTTGGCGATGAGACCGAGGTTTAGATTCCTCGTCAAGCTGTAGGTATAACTTGTTAACATGTCTGGGGCTAACACGATGAGCTTAAGGGCAAATCCACTGTGTTTCTTTCTCCCGTTTGTTTGTTTGTTTGGATTTTTTATGGCGCAAGAGCATCTGGGCTATACTGCGCCATTTTTCTCCCGTACTATGTGCATGCGTGATGACAGAGAGACCTCTATTCTTCAGTGGATTGAGAATAGTTGTTGACGATAAATAATTAATTATTAATGTTTTATCCTGCGCTTATATTTAATTTTGAGTATTTGTATATTTCCGGAACATTGGTGTGCTATATTAATAAGTCTCTATTTGATATTTAATATTTCTGTAGCTGGTTATTTAGGAAGTTACTAACTTGAGGAATTTAAGAGCCGTGAAACAAATCCAAGTGAAGTTCACCCAACTTAAACTATGATGTTTATTAAATAGTTAAAGAAAACCAAATGATATAATTATGAAGTTGAATAATTTAGTGTGCCATTTTATCGCGGAGCTTATAATCGCAGGTGGACACGGGTTGATTGAAAACCAGTGACTGCTTTGAAAATCCATACTACATTTATAAAACGCTATTGTCAAATATTAAAATATAAGAGTATAAATATATAATCAAATTTAGCAGCTGTTGATTATCAAAAATGAAACAAAAGTTATATCGTCATGGTGATCCAGTTGCAAAGGCGTTGGAGTCTATAAATTGGATTCACTACATTTCCGCTTAATTTTTTAAAATGAAAATTTGCAAACTTTTAAATTGGGAATAAATATATGAGGCGCTACTTCGTGATGCGATCAAAAAGTGAACGAAATGAATATTTAGTTTAATTAATTATATAAAGTTGATTAGTTTAAATTCTCACATCATAAATAAATTCAATTTTATGATTAAGATTTCACGACTTATTATAATTTTGTTGACTAATTAAAGGCTACATAACTTATTTAATATTTTATGACCAATTCAACGCTTTACGACTAAAGACGAACCTGTCTATGCCAAACCTGTTTATCTCGGAAATCTCCATTTATTTCAAAATTTATGTATTTTCCTGTATATTTTTAGCTTAAATTCAATGTGAATTTCTATATTTATCTTGAATAAGTATTTCTCACGTTCTCCATATCTTAAATTATGGATTGCAATGTGAATTACTAATTATTACAAATCATGCATGAATGTAGGAGAGTATTAAATAAATGCGGTAGGGTGGATGATTGTTAAGAATAGCTATATATAGATATTTCATACGAAGCCTTTTTGAACATGGACGACCCCTCAGCAGCGTGCAGAGTATTGAAGGACGTGGAGATCATAGACAACGTGAAAAGTGTTTCTGGCGATGACGAAATTAGCCACGGACAAATCACATCTCGCTGACATTCGTGGCACACAAAATACCCTTTTTATAAATTATTAAAAAATAGAATTCAGTTTGTCCAAATAAATGCTCATTATTTAAGTTCCTAGACCCCACTATGCGGTGTTCCTCGGGGTTCGACACTTGGTTCTGTATTATTTCATTTCCATATTAATGACTTATTTTTACAACCATCTATCTTATTTAAAGAGAATATGTTTCGCTGATGCTACAAGTATCTTTTATGAAAACGATGAATTGGGTGCTTTGTATTCATCGATCTTTTCTGAGGACAAGGTCTTTATTACACAAGGTCTTATTACAAGGTCTTTATAGTACACTCTATAACAAAAAAATCGACGCACCAAGAAGTTGTCCGATTGTAATGAAATTTCGTATGCAAAGACATTTTGACCGAACATGCAAATGATTAAAATTTGGTGTCCAATGAATGAATAGCGGGAACTCCAGCGCATCGGAACTGCGCATTCAGCAGGTGTATATAAGGAGCGATTCTCAATATGTGGTCAAAATTTCTGTTGCATTTTGACTGCGGATATCTTACGTCGACTGTAACAATGCCTCGCCGAAAGATTCGTGCTCATTACGAGCATATGTCAGAGTTTGAAAGAGGCTGGTTGGACGAATCGAAGAATCGCTGGACATGTGGGTCGAAGCGATGCGGCGATTGGACGGTGCTGGCAAGAGTGGGTCAACAACGGCAGATGTCAGCGTCGGGACGGCAGCGGTCGACCTAGGGCCACAACAGAACGGGAAGACAGAGCGATTGTCAGAGCAGCTGTCACAGCACCGGATTCGTCGTTATCAACTATCCAACGTGTGGCCCGCACACATGTGTCCAACATGACCCTCTGCAGACGACTGAGAGAGCGGAATTTACGCTCGCGCCGACCGTTACGCCGCTTACCTCTCACGCCTTTACACCGTCAAGTCCGATTACAGTGGTGCCGGGCTCGATCAACTTGGAACTGCGCTGACTGGGGACGTATAGTCTTTAGTGACGAGTCCCGTTTCCAACTGTGTCCTGACGACAACTGGAGACGTCCAGGGCAGCGTGGGGATCCTGCCCTTACTATCGCACGCCACACATGCCCACAACAGGGCGTTATGGTCTGGGGTGCCATCTCCTTTGATAGCCGGACCCCTTTGGTGGTCATTTCTGGCACACTTACAGCACAGCGGTACGTAGACGACATTCTACGACCGGTTGTGTTACCGTTCCTTTTGCGACACCCTGGACTTACGTTTCAACAAGACAATGCCCGGCCGCACACGGCACGTGTTGCTATGAATTGTCTTCAAGCTTGCCCAACACTTCCTTGGCAAGCTAGATCTCCTGATCTCTCTCCCATAGAGCACATTTGGGACGCTATGGGAAGGCGATTGCAACCATCCCGGAATGTTGACGATTTAGCCCGACAGTTGGAGACAATTTGGCAAGAAATTCCGCAGGACACCATCCGGGATCTTTATCAGTCTATGCCACGCCGGGTGACAGCTTGCATCCAGGCCAGAGGTGGACCAACGCCTTATTGACTTCCTCCCTTTGTAACGGTCAAACTCTGCAATAAATCATTCAATTGTTCTGAAATTTTAATCGTTTCTTTTTCTATGTATGTTCTTCACATCCACCAATTTTTATCGCAATCGGACAACTCCTCCTTGGTGCGTTGATTTTTTTTTGTTATAGAGTGTATATTAAATGTAAATTACACTTTTTGATTAATATTATCCGCTTCATGAAATTCTGCTGTGGTAACCCTGCTCTGCTTTGCCCGAACAAATTAACATTTGTCTCCTCCATTAATCTTCCTTGAATCAGTCCTTGTCCCAGCTAAATCTCCCTTAAATTCACGAGCGAAAATTGGTCATCCTATGCTTAAAATAATAATCCTCTTTTTCCGTCCCTAAAAATTTGCCTCTCAGGGCGAATGTCATGTCCCTCCTCAATTTAGCCCGGCCTTGTCTATTCTTTTTGTTACAAATTAATACAGTGTCTTCAATCAAACTTGTATTAATTGTGAATATGATACTTAAATTTTAAATCTTTCTAATAGCCAAAATCTTTCTATTTCATCTGCTTCTTTTCTCGTCAGATTCAAAATAGACAGGTTCTGTTATATTTTAAAATTTTATGAATAATTTGCCTAATTTTATAGTGACAGATTTATGATTCTATAATAATTAATTTATGAATTGTGATAATAAATACTTAATGGTTTTATAACTATCCAATAATTGTCATTAACTAATTTTTGATTTTAAAATGACTGCTTAATAATTTTATAATGACTGCTTAATAATTTTATGATGACTATTAAACGATTTTATAATAACTCATTTGGGATTTTATTATTTATTTCAGGTTTCACAATAATTAATTTTAACCTGCATAACGAACAAGTTTAGCTTAATTGTTCTCTTTGTTGGAGGAAGGAACTTGAACCTGAAATACAACGCTTCAAAAATAATTTTGTAAAACTAATATAATAGATAAATTGAGCTGCATCGTAGAAAGACAGTTTGCAATATTGCGATGAATGTTTTTTCTGGCACAAGTAGACAAATTGAACAAAAATACCAAAGACGACAAAAAATATATTCAATAAGAAACTAAATTCATGAATCTTTGTTGGAAATCCAAGTAATGTCATGGAAAGAAAACGGTCTTTCATTTTCTGAACCTTGTCAGAGATCAAGAAAATCGTAGAATAGGTACAGTCAAAAGCCTTTTCAATTTTCCAAATAGTATTTGAACTTAGACCGCTAGAAAATCAGAAAAAAATAATCCTATTTGGAACGTTTCAGAAAGCGGAATAGAGGTCTTCGTTGGAGATAAAGGGAAACTTTTTGCCTTAAGAAAACTTATCTAAGCTGCGTTTTGCTCCATCCTATAAAATTATTCTTTTCAAATTACTTCGTAGGCAGTGTCTGTTGACTAAAAACCTTGTTGTTACTTTGGGAGTTGCAATGACCAAAGTTTAAATGTTTTCAAAGATTTTGACATTTTTGAGATATCTTGTTTATTTCTTATCTCTGTCCAATTGTTCATCCTTTGACTTCGTAGAAACTGTTTTCAGGTCCAGAAAAGGGCTTCTTTTAAAATGTTCCTCAAGCTTTCTCCATAAACGAACCTTAAGAAGTATTTGGCAGTTTGCGTCAAATGAACAGAAGTTAAATAACAACAACATCAATATATCTTTAGTGTCAAAGCATTATTGCAAAAATGTTATTGTAACGTCATTAGTACAAAAAACCTTGTTACAAACCCATTAACACTAAAACCTTGTTACAAACCCATTAACACAAATGCTTTGATACAAACCCATTAACACAAAAACCATGTTACAAACCCATTAACACAAAATCTTGTTACACAAACCCATTAACACAAAAACCTTGTTACAAATCCATTAACATAAAAATCTTGTTACAAACCCATTAACACAAAACATTGATACACAAACTCATTAACACAAAACCGTTGTTGAAAACCCATTTACACAAAAACCTCGTTACAAACCCATTAACACAAAATCTTGTTACATAAACCCATTAACACAAAAACCTTGTTAAAAAGCCATTAACATAAAATCTTGTTACAAACCCATTAATACAAAACCTTGTTACAAACCTATTAACACAAAATTAGTATTACAACCTTACTAGTAAAAGGACATTACTACAATATCATTAGCGCAAAAATATTACCAGCAGATCAAGATACAAAAACATGATTTTTTCAAAGAAATTTAACTGATTCAATTGAACATTTTCATATTCCTCTTACATTGCCATGTATCTAATTAACAGCAGGTTTGAAAAACTTATTTGATTAATTACTTGGTTTAGTTCTTATCATTATGAAGCTCTGTTAAGCTTCCTTTGCCGAAAGGAGTTTTTTTGTTAAGCTGATTGTAGTATTACGTTACCTCGTATTCAATCCGTTAAGCCTGGCTGTTTTAATTAGAGACGTTTGTTTAAATGGAGCCAGCTTATAGCAACTACAAAATTTCACACAACGCCAAAACCGAACACAGAGACCTCAAAAAATGTAAGATAATTTTAATTTTCAAAACAAAATATTTATATTATTAAAAGTATTCATCACTTCGTTTTGTTCTTAAAGAACCTGGTACCAATTTTCAAAAATATTATATTTGAAAAGATGTTTCCATTTTTTCTATTACAATTATAGTAAAACTTGTAAAATTTTAACACTGGTACGAATATACGAAATACAAATGAAGAAGGTAAAAGACATTTACCATCTGCAAAAATATTCGCAACGTTTCGAGAACTACTGTTCCCTTCATCAAGCGAAAGTGTCAAGGAAGTGTAGGTGTTCGGTGTTCTTTCGGAACTTCAGATTTCTCAAAACTTTATGGCTTAAAACTTAATCCATGATATCAATATATTGCTACAGTTATAGCGGATATTTTTTTTAAGAAATATAGAATTATAAGTTATTTCGAATAGCATAGATTTAACAAAACATAATTGTTATATCTCTGACACCTTATTCGGATTTTTTAATACAAATTTCCATTCGATCTAAATGTAAATGTTTATGTGACAAATTATCTCTCATGATTTATCAAAGTTATCAAGTAATTATATTTTTATTATAATATATTTTTTGCATTGGTATCAAATTTTTTATACTCGTATATATCACTTCTGACTGTTTTAAAATAAATAGGTCCCCGAAGGACATGATTTCTTTTCCCACATTCTGAAACAATATTATCACCCATTATATTCCCTGGGTTTATTAAACGTATTTTAACCCTTTAAAACGTATAAACGTTTAATACGTTTTAAACGTATTTAACGCAATTTCCACGGGCAACACGAAAGTAAAAAAATTTGCTCATCCAGCAACTTTTGCGGGTATGTAATATCTATTTAAAAGCGCATCCCGCTTCTCCACCGTTTAACTGTCGGTAATGCATTTTCTACAATATATAAACTCAATATATAGATATTTACAATACTGTAATTGTAAAATATATCTATAATATATAGACTCGTGTTTTTATAAACAGATAGCGTTACTGCCGCCTAAATTTTCGTATTTGCATAGAGTTCACTAACTGATTTTGCAAGCGCTCCCGCCATTTTCGTTTTTCATATTCAGAATATGGCTCACAGGTATCGTATAGCGAGTGATTTTTATTAGTATACATGCTTTATATTTGTATTCTATAAAGTAAACCGTAATTTAATCAAGATTTATTTTCAGAATTTTTGAATTTAAACGATTACTCTTAAAATTGATTTTTATGAAAGCCTGTTCTTATGCACGAAATTTATATTAAAAAAATCTTGTTTACAAAAATGTGCTACATATTTTAACTCTCAAATGCATGTAGATTTGAAATATGTAATAACAAAATATGCAATTTTTGAAGCGACTTTGATAAAAAAAATTGAGCAGTCAGAGGGTTAATATACTATGGAAAAATTGAAATTTTTCTATAAGAAAAAGCTCGCATTCTGTTCAATATTTTGATATCTTCCTGTCCCTTATTTATTTAAAGCTCTTATTTCGTTTTATTCGGAGGACCGAACGGTTAGAAAACAAAAGTACTAATATGTAACGGAACCATTCTATTGTCCGCCTTTGCTTCAGTTCTAATGCAAAAGCCTTGTTCCCAGAAGAAAAGAATGAATCACACTGGGGTAGAGAGTAGAGAGGGTTGGTCCGTTTTGTCAAAAGACTTCGGTGAGGTATTGGCCGAACAAAAGTTTTAGTCCCATGGAGGATATGCAAGTTGCCGTTGGAAGTTCAATAATAATACCCTCCTCAATAAATTTATAAAGTATGTTTCTTGCTGCATTATATAATACATTTCATAAAATTAATTATTATAATATTCAGTTATATATTCAAAATGAGCACATGTCTGGAAACCGGCCCCAAAATTGCAATTTATCGCCAAATAATGAGGAAAAATGAAGCATATATTGGTGGTGTTTCAATGCAGAAACCTATCATGTATGGCTCTATACAAGGATTGTAGCTTAACAATAAAACATGAGGATAGTTTCAGAGGTTCTTTAATTCGAGTCATGTCTAAGTATGTAATGAATTCTATTTTCCCAAGTTGCTATTGCTCGAAAATATTATAGTTTGAATGCAAAAAATGTGGAGTCTCCAAGGCATATTTTCCAATGATCTTATTCTATGCAATTATCCAATTACACCTTTCGTGTTACAGACATTCTTCACATTATGTAGTCAGTAACGTGTCAAAAATTATTCATTTGCTGAAATTCTGTTAAAACCCAGTTACAATTATACTTGAATCGCATTCTGATAATGTAGAAACTAACATCAGAGAGAGTCATCAAAGTGAGAATCAAAAATATGCTTCATTTCAGTTTCATAATAAAATATAAAAGTTTCAATGAGAAATTAAAAAAAAAAAAATTAACCTAAATCCCCAGGGCGGGGGAGTTATAGCCCCATCAAATTTGGCGGGAAAAGATTATTTTCGTTAAATTTGGCTTGATGCGCTTTTCGTTAATAGTAGCGATGAGTTCGGGCTCAATTTTGGAAGAAGACTTGTAATTTCAGCATGCCCGAGCCCGAAATACTTTGCGAAAAATTGAGCCTGAGCCAGAAGACTTGCGATTTTATCCCGCCCGAGCCAAAAGACTTGCAATTTCAGCCTGCACGAGCCCGCCCCGGCCCGAAACTTCAATACAAAAAAATTAGCTTTCGGATTCAGTTGCATGCGTCTTATGAGCCCGAGCCCCAGCCCGGGCCCGGGTCCGAAACGGGCTCGGGCTAATGCCGTCTCATCTCTAATTAATAGAAACCGCGATAAGTTTTTGGAGCGATGTCGCCAAAAGTGAATTAATAAACAGTCCTTCATTCGCAATAAAAATATTATTGAATTTGATTTTATAAGTATTTATACATGTATTTGCATAAATATTTAGAACTTGAATGGCATATTTTTTTTTACATTATTTTTAATGATTATAACTTAATGAGCATAATCTTCGAAATAAATCTGGAAATTGCACTAAAAGCTATTCCAAAGAAATGAAAGCAATGTTAACTGGCGCGTATTAAATGTTACCCGGTGTTTTTATTATCTAATAAAAACGTTTTAATTACGCGAATATAACAAAACTTTAGTGGTATGGTAAATTCATATGTGATTATGAGATATTTCTTTAATGAAGTAAAAAAAAGAATATGTCATGGTACTTTGTCTGCAATGAAAATTAATATAGCAAATTAAATTATTGCTTTTGCTGAAACCATTACCGAATCTAACAATTTTGAAGTTATTAACGATTTTAGTCTTGATGCGTATTGTGAAAAACTTGTTAATAACAATGAGGGTGATAGTTGGTTTTACCTTTTATACGGCAAAACATTGACACAACACATAACACCATATATAACACCAACATAACACAAAACATAACACCTGATAATTTTGTATGTGGTTAGTCAGCATTGTACATTAGAATATATAAAGAAATTGTAGTTTTCTTCTGGATGGCTTTGGGATGTCGGCAATCTATAAGCTCAATTCAAAGTCGTTTTGGAAATCGCAACTTAACGTTGCCACAAATTTATAGAATGAAAATATACCTTGCTAATATGGGGAACAGAATTCAATAGCTAAATACTATTAAAACACAAATGAGTGACAAAATTTTTAAAAGCCAGGTCCAATGGAGTTCCAGTGCATGAAATTGATCTACAAATTTGGGCTTTTGATATTTCCAAATGGAGATTCCGCATCACTTGGTCTCTATGTTCCTCCCTCTCCTGGAAATACAGCTCGGTTAACATTTCCAGATTATTTTGTTTTTGCATACAAAATAAACAACATTGGGCTCTTGATGTTGCGAAAAAAATTTTTTTCAAATTTTATAGCATCTAATAAGTTTTTGGCGTCTTTTAAAAAGAAATTTGGTAAAGTTGGACTAAAAATTACTAAACTCGTTATGAAAGTAAAATTACAAAATGACGAACAAATAGAAAATGCAGCCATTGCATTTCCACTTCAAGCCTATGAAAAAATGCAAGATTATTCGCACACTTGTATTTTTAATAGCGATCAAACAGTCTTTCTTAAAGAATTGTCACCATTACGTACCCTTTCGTCAAAAGGAGTTAAACATATTTGCAGTGTTATTCAGGATAATAATGCAATTTCGCATTCGTATACCGTACAATCCGTCATCGTAATTTAGAGTGGTACAATCTTAGCAAAATTTTTACTCGTACACCAAGAAAAAATAGACACTTTTGGCTCTCATGTTCGAAAAAAAGTACTCAGCCCATCAAACGTAGTGCTTACATTTACAAAATTTAGGACATCATGTACAGATATTCATGAATTATTTCTAAAAGAAATAATAAAACCCCAATTAATAGATCAAAATGGTTCTATTTTATTAGATTGCTGGGTAGGTCAGACAAATGAGGAGGGGGAAAAATTAACTTTGGAGATAAATCATCACTTGAATTGTTATATACACCTGCAAAAACCACTGCATCAATTCAACCTTGCCATGTGTAGTTTTTCAGGCAGTGGGAATATTTCACAAAAACTGTCACACGATTTATTCACTTCATCATTTTAATGATATTCATTTACACAAAAAAAATACCATAATAAAACAATATTTATTAATACACAACCAATTATCAGCTCCAACGTTCAATGATCTGATTATATATATATATACCCGTTCCAAAACCAAACACATTTCGTAATGTCAAACAAGTGTATTTCACTTTTTCCAAAAATTCATGTTACACATTAAATTGTGAAAATCCCTCATTTATTAGTTGCAGTCATTGTTCAAACCTAATTTGTTTTCTACATTTTTTGTTCACTTTCATAAACATTTTTACCTTTTAGTAAAGCCAAATACGTATATTTTTATTAAGCGGAATAAATGCTTTTCATATAATTAAAACCAGACATCTATTTACTAATAATACTTAAAGTTCTAAATAATTATGCAAATACATGCATAAATACTTATGAAATTAAATACAATAATATTTTTATTGCGAATGACGGATTGTAGATTAATTATCTTTTGGTGACATCGCTTCAAAAATATCTCGCGGGTTCTGTTGTTAATGAGAAACGAATCAAGCCAAATTTGGCAAAAAATAACCCTTTTTCGCCAAATTTGATGGGACTATAACTCCCCCTCCCTCACAGGGAATTTCTGTTTATTTTTTTTTAATTTCTTATTGAAACATTTATACTTTATTATAAAACTAAAATGAGACACATTTTCGATTATCACTTTGTTTACTCTCCTTGTTAGGTAAAAAATGTTAGCTTGAAGTCAGTGGTGCAATCGTAATATCAAACTCAAATCGTCGACAAAAATTGAAAAATTACCAGTACTAAACTTCAGTGAAGATACAATGAGAAGAATTTTATATTTTTGAACACTTTTGGTTCCTCTTAAAAGTCAATAAAAAAATCAAATTTGAAAAGTAATTTGTTTACCTAAAACAACTCTTCGCCCTTATGTATATAATCATTTAACAGCAAAACAATGCAATGAGGGCCTCAGAACAAAACGCTCTACGATTCTTTTTTTCTATTTCGAACTCTTAGGTTTTGGCCTTTTTCTGTTCTCATGTCTTTTTATCTCTGTGAATAGTCGGTGGAGAAAGGAGTCTGCTTGTTGGCGATAGCGCCACACTAATCGGTGGCCGAGACTCTACTCACACCCGATTGCTTTCCTCTTCGAAACGTTAATGATGCGAGCCGAAGAATTCCTTTCTTTATTTTGCTTTGAACTTCGTTTAAAATGGCAACAATCGAGCGAAAAACTTTTCCCGCATTCTACTTCGAGATACCAAAATAATAGCGTTTTCCCTCCAACTCTTTCTGACCTGAGGCATCTACTTAGATTTGGGGCGTTCCTATTTCAAAGATCTATTTCTTCTTCTTCCACCCAGGTTTCGTTTCCCATCCTGTATCTTCTAAATACTCATTTTTGCAGAAATGATGGCATTCTAAACTCGTTTCCTTTGTTTTAACTCACAGTTTGATTAAATGTGGATCCGAAATGTGATTTTCTTTCCATCAATGTTTTTCGGTCGTGGTTTTGAGTTTAAGAAACTAGTTTTCTTTCAAGTTCGATGATTTGGAGAAAAACATGCTGCTTGTGTAAAATTTGATTAACTTCGAAACATTTTTGGCAGGATAGTAAGGTCTTAATAACTAGTCAACCTGTTAAATTGCCATTTATTTTAACATAAATTTGTAGAACGTTTGCTTCTTTATAAGCAAAGCTGTTTAAAGAGACGTTCTCTTAAATTTATGAGTTCCTTCCATGCAGAAATAGCAACTTGACTATAAAATAGTTAAAATAATAAATTGCAAACTTTATTATAATATGTTTTATAAGCTTTATCTCTAGATAGTCATCATCATAATCTAGAAATTGCATGTATCATTTGATGATTTTTTAAAGATGACGATTTTGAATGATATCATTTGATGACTTTTTGAATGCTGACGCTTTTGGATGATATCATTTGATGACTTTTTGAATGATATCGTTTGATGACTTTTTGAATATCGTTTGATGACTTTTTGAATGATATAATTTGATGATGTTTTGAATGGCATCATTTGATGACCTTTGAATGGTATCGTTCGATGATTTCTGAATGACATCATTTGATGCCTTTTGAATGATATCATTTTATGACTTTTTGAACGATGTCATTTGATGACATTTTGAATGATATCATTTGATTTTTTTCGAATGATATAATTTGATAACTTTTTGAATGATATCATTTGATGACTTTTTGAATGATATCATTTGATGACAGTTTGATTGATACAATTTGATGACCTTTTGAATGAAATCATTTGATGGATTTTGAATGACATTAATTCGATGACGCTTGACTGATGACGTTTTTGAACATTGTTTGATGACTTTTGAATGATGATGTTTTTTAATGATATTGTTTGATGACGTTTTAAATATTTTTATTGTAGGCCTCTGACGTCAGCTCATTGAACAAAATTTCCTCACTCCTTAATAATTTAAAACGAACATATAATCATTTTGCACAATTTTTTGTAACGAAGGTGATCCAAGTGGCTTTTATGGAGTAATAAACGTGAAATTTCAGAACATTCATTCACATCATAAAATCATTAATTGAACGACTCTAAAAATCATTTAATAAAAATAATAATTTATTGATGAATTCATTGAGAAAATTTCTGGTATGCTTCTCTATATAATTGTCGCAGTTCACCTCGGCTACGAGAAAATTTGCAAACAATGATTGTTAGGTGGATGATTTGAATGTCACGAAAGAAAGAAGGATGCAGTTAAGGAACAAGGAATAAGGAGTGCGCTATCGAACGTCATAGCGGAAGAACCCCCCCCCTCCCCCCGCGTTACGGTCTGCGATTGCATATCATGGACGATCTCAGCTGCTACGAATTGTGGGTAATCTTAACAGCAACCGGTACATCAATGAAGTTCTGGAGCCCGAAGTTGTTCCCTTCCTTCAAGGCATTCCCGGAGCTGTATTTCAACAGGACAATGCCCGCCCACATATTGCCAGGAATGTTCAAGACTTCTTTTCATCACAACAGATACAGCTTCTTCCTTGGCCTGCCTATTCGCCGGATATGTCGCCGATTGAACATGTGTGGGATTTCGTTGGTCGGCGTCTCGCTCGTGATCCTCGTCCCATAGCTACTACAGATGAACTTTGGGGTCGCATACAAGCAATCTGGAATGCTCTTCCTCAGGCACACATTCAACATCTGTTTGTTAACCAAATACTGATTTTCGACATGTAATATTGTTATTTTGCTTTGTAATTTTAATCGTTTATTTGTATCAACACAGGTCGTTTGTGCATTAAATTTCATTCAATTCGGACGAGTCCTTCATGGTGTTGCAATTTTTACAAACATGAGCATATTTTTAAAGAAAAACGTGTGTTAGCTTCTGGACATTCCTCGTCGGGAGGTGATTTTAAAATATATTCTTTTTGAAGCGATTGTACTACATACAGTAAAGAATCTTGTTTATTTTAGAGATTTTACGTTACGAGGTTATTGAGATACCACGAAAAAAATGAATCCTATTTCAAATGTATATTGCAGTCCTTATCAGAACGTAATGTTTGTATTTAAATTAGTAAATTTGTTAATTTAGAAACCCAATAAGTCACACGTTTATTTAAATTTGAATTTCATATACAACTGTTTCTATAAGTGAAAATATTTATAGGTTAAAATGAGGATATATCATTTATACAAATATAATCTTTAGGTGTGGGTGAAGGTTTTATAGCTTAAGAAGAACTCTAAAAATTATATGCATGAGCAAAAAGATATCAGAAATTTCTACAATGAAATAATACTCATTCGGCCAACGCTTATGAAACTGAGTATAAAAAGACCGTGCTACTAGAATTTCGTATCTGAGACAACGATACGAAGTGACCCTTACATAAAACGTATGTTTATTATATTTGATATATTAAATTAATAAATATATAAATAGTTTTAATTCTAAAACATAAGCAGGTGCTAGAATTTGCGTGCATGAACTGCAATACACACCCCATCGTGGGATCCTGGGAAGTGGTCCCCAGCATCTTGCCCCGGGGATATTTCACTCCCTCGGACATCTCGCCTCATGTAAATAATGAGTAGTTACAAAAACATGTAAATGATGCATCCAATTTTTCAACAGTAGAACCCCGGTCACCCGAAATTCCCTTAATCGAAATGAGTTTCTATATAATGTGTGTTTTTTTAATTAGTGGACACTCGTTCAATGTTTTTTTCCAAAAACGCTCATACATTGGCAATTCTTTACAAGGAACCTCGATTATCTGAAATTTGCTTAACCGAAATGACCTTTTATATTATTTTTTATTAAGTGTCAACTTCGAAAATAATTACAAAAAAATACTATAGGACGTCTTTCCGGTTAAGCGAAGTATAGATAACCGGGGTTCGTTATAAACAATTTTCACTACATAATCGTTCCTTTTGGCAAAAATAAAAACATGAAACGAGTGCAGATCGATATGCTGCAACGTGCATTTCGATCAATTTAATACCAGTCTCTTTGCAATTTGGTTTAAATAGTAGTCTATGTACTACACCATTCTGCGAAATAACTGGCAACAATATATATACGTTCGTAAAGAGATTATATATTGTCCTTCGTAGCTCAGTGGGTAGAGCCTCCGCCCGGCAAGTGGAAGGTCGTGGGTTCAGGTCCCACCGAAGGCAGAAATATTTATTTTCTTTCGAACGTTTCACCATCTAATCACGCCATACCATCGGCGTTGGTATCACTACGCCAATAAACGTTGATTGATATTGTTGTTTGATTTAATCTGCGTAGTGTTCGATTTATATAAATAAATTAAACGAGTGTTCACTCAAAATATTTAAAAAACCAATTTCATATAGGTCATCGAGCGAAATTCGGTGACCGGGTTCTTCATTAAAAAATTAGATGTATTATTTTCATTTTGTAGCCTATTTATTATTTACATGGGGCGAATTGTCCGAGATACGGAATGTCCGTGGGGCGAAATGCTGGAGGCCACATTTCCGTGAATCACGTTAGGTATTACCTCATTCATGCTCATTTTCTAACTTTTAATCTGAGGCAACAGCCTTGTTTGTCACACACCTGAAACTACCCTATCAGCGATCGAAAACAACTGATTCTGATTTATTTTTCGTTTGTTCTTGTCATTTCAGATCTTGTCGGTTTCGTTCTATATTATTTGAAAATGACTTGACTTCCTGACGATACTTAATTGAATAATCGCGAATTATATAGAAACACTGAATATTTTAGCTTCTGTGACTGCTCAGTACACACCCAAATTCTTGTCAAACGATCACGTGTTTGAGAAATCTCATATAGGATTTAGAATAAAATAGTTATTGGAAAATTTGAAATTATGATTGAGTTTAAAGAGTGTACTTAGCACAAGAGAATTGATTGCGGTTGAAAAAATATTTTTGTTAACAATCGGATAACACAAAAGTATCTTTTACCAGTAAGTAACGGTCAGCCAATATGTGTGAATTCTCAAACAAGCGATTTCCATTTTCTATGAAGCAATTCCGTTTTTAAGTCGCCATTACCGCAAAATCTCTAAAAGGTAAATATGATCATAAAAACGTATTCTACAATTTTGCTAAGAATTAATGCAATTGATTGGTGTAAAACATGTTAGGCATAGCTTGCCGCTAGCATACATTTAGTTTGCCGCTAAATTTGAAAGTTGGCGACAAAAATGGGATAAAATTTCCGCTCTTTAAATTAACAGGGTGGTAATTAAACTTTAGTGTCATTACTCGTTGATATGCTATCTTATTTTTTTCATTTTCTATATTGTTGCAGTTGTAAACTGAGGCCACGGAAACAATTGTTACTGGCACTCAAAAAATTAATCTGTCCAAGATTAATGGTCGCCGAGCAGACAAAATCTCCTGGTCCAATGAAGAAGTAAAAAATTAGTATGAGGAAGCGGACTAATTAAGGCAATTTACAATTACAGGAAAACCCGACTGGAAGTGGAAAAAAAAAAGAAAAAAAAAACCGGGATCGTTCTGACATCATAAATCCCGGTGACATTTCCTGTGTTGGCAACCGATTGCGTCCAGGCAATTTCTTTCTTCCCGTTGCCAAAAAAAGGCATCCATACAAAGATGCCAGGCTAATGAATATTGATCCAAAATAACGCGTTTTACTAACAAAGGGAGCATGGCAAGTTAAAATTTGGTTTTATTTATTATTTCGCTTCAGACCCATTATCAGTTTCATCGCTGACTTTAAAATTAAATATTCTACATTCGAAATCGGTAGTAATTAGGACCTTATATACAGGGTGTTCGTGCATACTTAATCTGCTTTAAGAACCTTATTTACATATATGACCTACATATATACAATATTATATAAGACACGTCTTATACATTATTGTATATATGTAGCGTATATAACATTATCAATCAACATTATTATGTAAATCAGAATATTATATGGTATTGTTGATATGTTGATCGTCTGATTTGCAATACTAAACGAAAAATTTCTTTAAGTGAGAGTTTACACCACGAAAGATATTTTCGCAATGTTTTGAAGAAAATAAATTACAAATAGAGATTATATATAGCAAGCTGTAATTTATAGAAAGAGCTCAGTGTTAGGAAATCGTATCTTCAACAATTGGAGCTCATAATGAAATTTGCTAACTTCTGATTTATTGAACAATTGTTCAATCAATTGTTCAATTGTTTATTGAACAATTGGTTGAACTGTGATTGTTTGCTTAATCACAAACTTAGGATTTTTAATTTGTCTTTAATTGACTAAATCTGCTTTAAGATATAGTTTCAAAATCGTTAATATATAAAAGCTTATAATGGAAAAGACATTCGAGGGACACATTGTATATAACATGACAAGCAAGCACTAAGTACGCTCTACGTTTAACATATTAATAACTTAATCTCCAAACGCAATTTATTTTTTAATATAAGTTATTAATTTTTTAATTTGTGATTTTGTTGATCTTAAATGAATTCTTATTAATTAATTAATATTAAAATTGATTCTTATTATTCTAAATTCTATAATACAATGAGCTTTCCTGTAGTTACGTATTTTCGTAATTGTATCGTTAGTTTTCCGATATAGTGTCGTTATTGTGTCGTTTAAATTATCTTGTGAATGATAAGAACCACCTACTTAATTACACAACACTTTAAATACCAACAAAATGATATATTGAATTAAAAACCGCAGAAGAAAATAGTTATTATGATGTAAGATATTATTACCCTCCGCAGGGATAACACAATTGCCAAATATGGTCAACACAAGAAAGCCTCCGGGGCGAGAATTTTGTGAGTTTTCGTGGGGGAATTTATTATACTATAATTTTTGCCACCCACGTATTACAGCTCAAACTAGAGCTTATGTAATTTTGGAGAAAAAGAGACGCTTTCCCCATCCTGGATTCGAACCATGGTCCCTCCGTTTAGCCCAGAGTGTTTTAGTCCACCGTCTAAGACACTCCGGGCTAAATGAAGGGACTCTGGTTCGAATCCAGGATGGGGAAAGTGTCTCTTTTTCTCCAAAAACAAAAAAGCTCTAGTTTGAACTATATATACATGGGTGGCAAAATTATTATAAAAATAGTTAGTGTGGATTTTAAAAATTTACTCGTCAAGTTTAGGGTTCTTAAAATTGAAGTAAGTGCAAAACAAAGTCAGTTATGAACCTAATTTAAACAAATTTCCAAACACACAGATGCTTACCTCGATGGCTTAATCATAAACAAGAGTTGAATTCAATTATCGGAGAAGTTATTCATGAATATGAAGAAAGCTCGTTTACAAAGTCGATAAAGCTTTAAAAAATAAAATATTTTCGATTAATCGCATTGCTATTGATTATGCATTTTTTAAATAATGATTGTAAATCCAAATGATATATATTTTCTTGATACTTTACTTGTAAGAAATATTTCATAGTCCTGTATTCGATATCTGTTAACGTACAACTAATAATGTTTTCAAATGTATAAGTCGGATATAGCCTATATGAAAACGCCTCAGAGTACCAAATATATTGTTCAAGAGTATCGCAACTCTTGAAGATTATAAGCTCCTGGACAGGTTCGGTGCGACCATATAGGCCGAGTAGGCGGTAGCGCGACCATATAGGCCGAGTAGGCGGTAGCGCGACCATATAAGCCAAGTAGGCGGCAACGCGACAAATTTATTTGTTTTTAAATACGTAATGCTGTAAAAAAATTGAAATAAACTTGGCAATAAATAAATAGAACTGAATGGATTATTTTCGACTGAATGCCTTCACCAATATTTGCTCTTCTTCATACACTGTCTCTTATCCATTTTTTTATAGACTTAACTTCTTTCTTTCTTACATTAAAAAATTTTCCTCTAACCAATTCACGTAACTCGAAAACGTTTTCCCATTACTGTAACACCTTTCAGTGGTGCGAGAAGCACCGTTGATGAACTATGGGTTTGGAGGACGCTTTTTCATTTTGATATTCTATATTCTTATAAGGCATTGCGAATTATGATTTTCTCCTTCAACAGTAAAATCCCAGACTATTTTTTTTTGATCATTTACTTGTGTGTTATAAGATAAGCTGTGATTACCGTACTTCATTTTAACCGGGAGTATAATAAGAGGGAGGAATGTGCTTATTTTACCATTTTTCGTTCATTTTTCGATTGTTATAAGATGTATCAGGGTGCCGATTTTGTACGGAGGTGGCGGGAGGACGCACACGTTGTTTGCTTGGGACAACTCTGCTCTTGGATCAAGTGAATCTGCACCAACTGCAAGTTAAATGGAACTTCTTTGAAACATTACTTTAAAACACTATAATTATATCCCAGTTTCATTTAACAAGAGACCAAATTCTGTTAGTGCAACGTAACTTAAACGAACTATTACGAGTACAATGAAATAAGCAGTGAAACTTGAATTGCATATGTGTGTGAATACAATTCATTAAACCTCATTAGAGTTTAATCATTATAGTTGAGAGGGGAAAGATAGGAAAAAATCGTAGGATTTTTAGGTGGATAAATTTATGTATTGTGAAATATTGGTGATCTTTTAACTGGAGTAGCTGTTCTGGAGGTGCGATTTGCAAGACTATGGCATACCCGAAGTCTAAATAATTTTACGAATATTATTAGGTCATTATTCGTCTTTGGGGTGCTCAATAATTTTTAATAGCTTAAATGGGTTCTGAGATTAAGACGTTTGAGAGCATTGGACTAGAGCAGAAATTCCCAAACTGTGTTTTGCGCAGCACTTGAGTCCCTTATCATTGATATGAGTCTCCACTTATGCATTTGAAATAAAAATACACTTCTGCATATATTAGTAAACTTGTCTGATAAACAACAAATGAAAGGTCATGATTTTTAGGAAATTGTTTTGTATCAAGCTATAGTTGCTACATTATTATCTTGTTAAAATCGTGAGCGTTTAGAATATCTCAGCGATTCCTTCCAAATATTTTTCAACGGCTCATTAAGAAACGGTGCAGGGTATTAATTTGTCTGTCGTTATTTAAAAAAATCAACCTGCCTGCTTATGTATGCCTTATATACATTATGTCAGACGTCACTATGAACATTAACTTTCAAAATAAGTCTTGCTTAAAAATTTGGTTAAACTTTAAAGACGGCTTTAAACCATTTTGGCAGAAGACGTACACTTAATTCTTCTTTTGTTCGCCACTAACTATTTGTGTGCATTTAGATTCTCTGTCACTGCAGTAATAGAAAGCGAGCCTAGTAGCACTCCCGAAACCGAAACTGACATCCATTTACAACATGGACAATAATGGCTCGCTCGCGAGCCATTATTGCGTGCCATATTTGCGAGCCATATTTGCGAGCCACTATTGTTTGTCTACAATATGGAAAATAATGGCTCGCAAAACCATGAAAAATTAAACCAACCCATTCCTTTCATAAGGTACTACATTTAAAAATTAAAAATCGTTTTCTTCTGCATCTGCTTTTCGTCACTGACGTACATATAGACGCTACCTAAAGAACATGTTAATAATGAAAAAGGCGGTCAATTTCTTTCGCAAAAAGGTTTCCAAAGGATAAAAGTTTGGTAATCACTGTTAAATAATTTCTATTGGACGGCGGAAATTCAGCGACATGAAGTGTATTGAATGCGGAATATTAATTCATAGGTCGCTTTATTGAGTAAGCTTAATAAAAGGCTGCTCAAACAGTCATATTAAATCCAGCATGTTGGTGGTCTAGATCACTGAATTCAGCAACAACGGTAGCTAGATAGTGATGTGGTTAATATGCGTCTCTGTACTGAACTGACATCCTGGGCTGGACTCTCAGCCGTGCTGTACAGCGCGTGGTATTTTTAAGCAGACCGAGATTTTGGGTTTGTTTTCCTAGATGCCAGCTGTTCGGATCATTCAAAAAACTGTAGCTTCTTGCGTAATAGAAATTTAGCTCTCCTTGCAAAATAGAACATAAAAAACCTACCAGTGTTTCCTGAATGTTAAATTCGGGAACCTAAGAATTTGAAATATGCTGAGGTTTAAAGGCTCGAGTCCGGCTGATTTTAGCGTGTCCTTTCCTTACACCTATTTAAAGTTTTCCAAAACAACCGATTTATGCTAAACATAATAAAAGAAATTCGTTTAGGTCAGCAAAATTCACCACTTCTTTGACTGGATTAATATCGCATTCGTTTCCGTAGTTTTTTATCGGTTTTCGCTAGTTTCTCAGCGGAAATAAAATAATTCCAAATTCCGGAAAGGTTTTTTAAAGTTCCAAGCCCTTTGATCCTCCATTCCGTTTTGTGCTTTTCTTTTTTAAAAAATGGCAATTTTTTACCATCCGAAGAGTCAGTCCTGATCTTGGTGTGTTCCAGGCTATCTTTTGCGTAAGTCCTTCGTCCCAAGCTCCCTGTCCAGAGGTCCTTTTGTTTATGGGATTTGTATTCCTCGTTCTCGTTCTCAAGTGGGTTTGCAAGGAGGAGAATCTGGTTCCGTTTTTCAAGCGTTCTATATTTCTGATCGCTGAAACGTTAAGGCCACTTGATCCATGGCAAATTTTTCCTAAAAACTAGAAGGGGAAGTCGCTATCGAAAGTCTGTGCAGGAAGCTGGAAAACAAAATGTTACCTATTACAAATGGTACAAAGAAACAGATCGCGGTACTCTATTATGGAACTAATATCTGTTCGAAGGTTCGGATGTGATGATATACGTTTACATACGTTAATATAATCCGAGCATTAAAAAATAAAGAAAGGATGGAAGTTGTAGATTTTCAAAAACCAGAAAAGTTAAGAGATAAAGCATTTTAATTCAGTTACAGAAAGATGTGATACATGATAGGGATTACGGACGATGAAACTGCTCCTTCTTTAATACATACACACACACACATACTTCCGTATATTTTTCGTTAATGCGTTTCATCATTTAATCATTGTTTCCATCATTTAATGATAGCTTTCATCACTTAATTATGATTTTCATTGACAGGTTCTAAATTATGAGAAATCAATAAAGAAGTACATATATACATAAAAAAGCCAAATTATTTCTAAATTTTTGTGAAAAATTCAGTTTCCTTATAAATATGATTAGACTTTCATGTGCACTTTTATTATTTCCACAAAATATACATACCGCGTCTAAAGATCGTATTGTATAACAATAAGATGGAAAGTTTTATTTTATAAATCAACCGCCTTTATATATATGGAAAACTATGATATTACTGACTCCTTAAAGGTTTTACGATTGCAAGAATTTTCAATATAAAATGATAGACATTATTTCAAAGTTATTTTGTTCTATAATTGCTTTTACCAACTTTCTTGCCTTAGTCAAATAAATTTAATTGATTACTGAGAGGAATAGCTTTAAGGGGGTCACCAACAACATGGGGTTTTCCATAAGGACATAAGGAACATTTTCCCTAAAAATGATTATTTAATGCACACAAAACTTTTTTTTGTATAGTTAGTAAACATATTTACATATTTTATATGTGGCATTTTACGACATATGCAATATTTGTAAAATTAAAATTATATCAAATGAAATTTTTTTCTAGAAAGCACGATTTATATTTTACATTCAGGTCAGTAATTAAAAAAAAAATATAAAACGTAACACATAACGTATATAAAATACTTATATGTACTTATCCGAGAAATCACAAACCAATTAAAACTTTTTGAAAAAATGTTTCTGTTTTGACAGAACATTCTATTTTGAGAAAATCGCATTTTTGTGAAAAGTTTGTAATTGTTGCATTTAAATTCACTTGTTACATCAGTAAATTTTTGTAAAAATGGTTCTAATTAATCTAGAGCCAAAAATTATATGTGATTTGAAAGGTAAGAATCCAATTCTTTTTAAAAATAAAGAAAAAATTCGTTTTTTAAAACATTTTCGTGATTGACTCCCTTAACATAGAATGAAATTTGTCAAAATGAATGGATTGATCAACCTTTCAGGAGCCGAAAGTGACAACAGGATGATGTCTTGTGACTCGTTACTTAAGACTACAAGCCATTTGTCGTCATAAATCTTCTGAAATGTCATTGTCGGTGGGGGCATTCCAGATTGAGAGCCTGCTTATAGGTTTTACCTGATTTAGAGCTATTAAATGCTATTAGACGATGTTACTATACACGCTCGATTATACTCTCAAAAGTTTGTATTGCTTCTATATGTAATACGGCCTTAAGGAAGTCCATAAAAGCTAAAACAAATCGATTTTTTTTAATTTTATCCATTTCCAATTTTCTAATTAGGAAACACACATTTCTGGCTTTTAAATGTATTAATATGTTTTATGCCCTAAGAATGCGCTATGGATCATTTAGAATGGGACCTATGGCACAACGCAACCTTCGGTCCACAACACATTTGCACACGGCCACAAATATTGAGATCTTCAGTGCTGTTTCTTGTTTGGAAAATCATTTGTTTTTCTTATTGGGAGCTTCAGTGTTTTTGCTTATTCAGAGCTTTTCAACATATACAGAGTATCAACTACACCAAATATACTACCACATCGGAGTGCATATACAGCACTACAAATAGTAATGTAGTCTTAATGTAGAATGTACTTTTTTAATATCGATAATTAAAATATGAAAGCGCGGATTCGAGATTAAGCTTTAATACCTAAATTTTAATATCGAGCATAAAGGGATAATTATCGACCTTAAAAATAAAAGTTCATTGTAAAGCAATTGCGCTTAATTTGGAACTTCTTTTCACGTTTCTACTTTTCTCATTTGTATTTGGTTTTCGGTGAATTAATGGTTTGCTGTTTTGTTCACTCTGATTGGGCTTTGGCCGTTTCACTGAATCAATAGACAGAGTGCAAGGATTTGTTCATTAACTGATTAAAGTGCTCTAGCCGTCAACTAATTCATTTATGTCTATAAATTGAGATTGATGGAGATACTTAAATTCTCGACATTGTTCTGCTTACACATTTTGCTTCCTTAGAGTCGGCAAAATAAAGAAAAATAAATAATCTTATTGAACTGGTGATTCAAGTTTGTTGTGGATATTCCCTTGAAACAGACTTTTCTTTGACAGGGCTTAGTTGCTAACATTGTTTTTCAAGCATTGTTTCTGTAATGTGTATAAAGCTCTACTTTGTTCAATCTAATTATATAGACCGTCTAAAAATGGTGATCAGTTTCAGTGCGATCTAGTTTTGGTTTGCTATTATTTCACCAACGGATAACTAAGAGTAATAAAACTTATTATATTTCAGATATCCAGATTTGTGGCATGTGGATAGATTTGAAATAGTTTACTTATTTTCTGGAAAATAATTGAGTTCTAACTTCCCTTATATGATAGTAATCTGAATACCAATTTCTCTCGTATTCGCACAGAACTAAACGTCATTAACCGGTAATGTCTTCTTCTAAACCAGCGGTCGCCAACCGGTGGTCCGCAGAAAAAGCTGGACATTATTTGCATTTTTAATGATTTATTAATAATAAAACAAAAATAATATTCTAAGAAATTCTCATATTCTGAATGACAATTTCCACCTTTATATTGCACTAAATTCACGAAATGTGGTCCGCGGGATTTAAAATTATGAATTTAGTGGTTCATGAGGTCCGAAAGGTTGGCGACCGCTGGTCTAAACGATCTTCAAATGCGCTTGCAATTTTCAAGTGAAAAACTACATTTTAAATTTCCAATAAACTACAAGATGTCCCCTCGGTGACGTTAATTGTTTGTTTCTGAAAACAAATATGTTGAACAAGCCCAGAATACAAAAAACACAATTTAAGGGGAAAATAACAAGTTTTGTCTGAGAGAGGCAGAGTAAAAACCAGCTTGTGAAATATTCTGTTTGCTATGTTTTTAAATAATATGGGACTTCTAAAAGAGATGTTTTGGTCAATGATGATAGCTTTCATTAAAAACTCACATAATAAATTCCGTTATTTATGCATCATTATAAACCTATTTACAGATTAGCCTTATAAGAGAATATAACAATAAATCAAATTACAGATGGTAAACATATTAAAAAACATTACAAATATTCAAATTTTTAAGGCTATACGTTAAATGGTAAACTAATATTTCAAAGCGACTGAAAGAAAGAAATCGAATATCATTTCTTCCTTTCGGTTGCATTGAACATTTGTTTATAATTAATGATATATATTATATAAGTATATAATTCATAATTAGTTTTTAAATATTATTACCATTATTGATGACACAGAACAAAGAAAACAGGAGATAAAAACATCACACATACATACACACACACATACACAAGCTACTCTGCATAAGAAATCACCAACACGCTTTCCTCAAAAACGTTTTTGAAGTTAAGTTTGTGAATATCCACAAAAACGGAAATAATACTAAAAATTATTCACACAAAACAGTTATTAACACAATATACGTATGATAAAAGACTTGAGTTTTTAATGTAATATATTTTATAAATGATCTCGTTAAGGTTATGTGTTCCGCCAGCATAAAGTATGAATACATTTATATATATACAATATTACGAAAAATCCAGTGGGCGACGCTTGGTCGTGATATTGAAAATTGTTGCCATTTTCGGACAAACATTAATTTACGTGTTTAAACAATAATAATTTTTTTTTGTCATTTAACAGAGGGAGATGAAGGTGAAAATTTCCTTAAAATGCTTTGATATATGCAGTTACCTAAAAGGCTAAACTTAACTTAAATTTGTGTAATGAGAAATTCAAAAATCATTTAAGCAACATCACATTAAATAACAAGGCTTTTAGTGTTTTAGTAAGTATTGATAAAAGCATTGCACGTACAAAAAACATATGCCTATTGATAGGTAGAATTGCAATTCTACCTACTTTACTACCTACTTTATTGCAAACGTGTTTGCAATAAACTGCGGTTTTTTTTATATTTATGAGAAGGTCAATATGACCTTTAAACTGTATAATTGTACAGTAAATGCATTATTAGACTAATTGTACAGTAGTATACTGCATGTAAGTATCTTATCAGAAATTATATAGTTAATATAATATATATTGCGATATAACAGAATATTTGTAGAAAAGAGGTGCAGAAAACTAAATGCTGTACGATCAATACTTATTCAAATAATACTTCGGAAAGCAAACTGTATAGAATTGTCGCGAAAAGCTAGAGTTTATATTTATTTTCAAAAATTATTTTCAATAATTATTTATCAATTTTTCTAATCACTGAACCGTGGTCGCCAAATTTATACGATGTTAGGTATAGACGGATTGGCGGATTTAGAGGGGGCACCGAGACCCCTTCCTCTAGTCAATTGTAATTTTATATCATTATCCTCTCTTTTGCCATTTATCAATTGAATTTTCAAAAGAATAATAATAATGTAAATAAATAAATAAATGAATCAATAAATAAAAAGTTTTTTGCGAAGTAAATTTGAGTGATTGTTAGAAAATGGATGAATTCAATGCGTTCAAAAAAGATTTACCTTTCGGAGAGCAGGGAAACACAAAGAGATTTATTTCTTAAGCTATACAGTGTTCAACATAGCAACGAGGCCACCTTATGGGAATTGGAGGGGTGACCCCCAGTTCGTGGAAACGTTCCTTTTGGCGATGTTCCTCCCACTGGGGGGACATCTTCATATGAAACTTTTCCACTAAGAAGCCGCTAATGAGGGGAGATATTTTGCCACTGTAACACACTTGTTAACGCTATTCTGGGATTATAGCACAATAATCGTTTCCCAAGGCAGTAAACAAATTTTGAAATCGACACCACATCGTCTGAGAGAAAAATCTGATCAAACTTATAGGTCATAACAATAAAACCAGTTCCTGACTGAACAATGTCAATAAAGTCACTCAATTCTATACGTATAGTAGACCCTTGCATTTGTAAGTAGTAGGTACCTATTTTGTGCGCTCTGTACTTATGATGAAAAAAATATATTTATGTATATACAAAATTTTTAAATAAAGGTAATGTGAAATTATTATAGACAAAGAGTGATGCATATAATATTATATAATTAAACTAAACAGTTATAAAATAGATGCCTTAAAAATGAAAAGGCAAACTTCATTGCAAGCGTTTCTTCAGAGTAGAAGAGTTAAATCGAGTGATCAAATAGATTCTAATGATCTTTCAACTGAAGATTCAAACAAGGAATTGCCACAGGAAAACCGCAAGAAATTGAGTACTTTACCAGCAAATAGCTCACTAGCTGAGGTATGTTCTTTCAATTTTGTGTTTATTACAGAAATAGACTATATGTATACAGGGGAGGTCTAGGCTACCGGCCCCCCAGCCGATGCGCCCTCGTGGGCGATAGAACTCGAGCCCTCCCAAAATCCATGGTATGCGCCCTTTGAGACGACCGAGTCCGCTCCTAGTTCGACTGTATGTATTTTTACAAATATTTTTAAGCAGTTTAAAAATTGCATTGAGCACCCTAATACGTACCATCATTTTTGTAATTTAATTTTTACACAAATGTGATTTTTTTTTAATTTTTAAAAATTAGTCATGAACGACAATTTTTAAATTGTCAAATGTCAAAAAATAAAAATTTTCAGTAAACTGTTATCGTGATTAATCTGTAAATATTTTCATTCTGAAAAGATTGAAAATGTTTGTGTTTTCTCAATAACTGCTTTTAATTAATTAAAAATTGCGAGTAAACGGAAATTAATGAGTTAAATTTTTTGAGAAGAGTTGTTGGGTTAACATTATGCTTTATAATTTGGAAAGATGTTACTCTCAAAACAGAAATGTAATTTTTTGCTTTAATTTCCCATTTAATCATTTAAATTTTGGTGGGTATCAAACAAAAAAAAAAAAAAAAAGTTACAATGTTTTTTCGAAAATAGAATTTTTTGTAAAATCAAGTAACTCTCACATAATAAGGGAGTTTATAAATTAATATTAACCTATATAATATTAAATTAATATTTGTATTATATATCGCTAATAATAAGGGATATGACCAGGGGCGTGGTTAGTGGGGGGGGAAGGGGGATCTATGTTATATAAATATATTATATAGTTAATGTAACTAATTAATTAAAATAATTAATACAATATGTATGTATGTATGTATATTCAGACACTATTATGTTGATGACGATGATACGTAGGAAGAGAAATTCTCCCCCCCACCCCCACTTTTTAAAAGTCTGTATCCGCCCCTGGTGTTAGGGAAATATATTATATAAGCTAAAAAAGTTTTTCGTGAATGGAAAATTTACTTCATTTTCTTTGTCTTTCTAACACAAATGTCATCAAAATTTCCTGGCAAGGATGACCGGGAAATCGAAAAAGATTATAGCTTGCCCTTTCCCAGTAAATGGCTTCCTGCTAATATAACCGGCTCTTTCTACAATATCGGAAATCGTTTGTTTTTTATTGAGTATCCTGTTTTATCTATAGGCCGTGAACGCGCCATGTTTGGATAAGTGGAAATAGGGCTTTACCAACAGGGAAGGGGGAGACGTTGCGACGCGTGTTGCCAAAACTAAGGTCAAAACTTTTCCAAATTTTGTCGGCTTTCCCTGGCAGTAAAATTCATCTGTTATCACGAAGGGGGAATCGTGAGTAGAAAGGTAAGGATCCAGATTCTTCTATATCATGACAGAAAGGCCTATTCCGATTGCTTTCGTTCAAATGTAGATCTGTGTATTTTCATTTTGAAATTTTCTGTTTTTTAATGAAACTGTTTTCCAAAGAAAAGGAGAAATTAAAATTTGAATGTCAAAGTACGCATAAATCCTAATTCCTGAGTGTGGAATGAAAAAATAAATGTGTTATTTTACTTCATAATTTATTGAATAATATGAGTGTAAGTCAATAAATTCAAGGCATAAATTAATGAAAAACAAAATATGAAGGGTATAAACTTACTTTTTTTATTTTTTTTATATAATCACCATCCTCTTCAACACACTTATCCCATCTTTTTACAAGGCTGTCAAATTCCTGAAAAAATAAGAATTGTGGTTGTCCCCGCCAATTTTGGGCAAAATTTTTTCCCGAGAAGAATAATAATACCTTACATCTTTACATACGGAGAAAGAGAGCGTTGTTTCCTGTCCTCATTCGTCTAGCAATCCAAGACACTCCGGGCTAAACGGCGGGACCTGGTTCGAATCCAGGATGGGGAAGGCGTCTCTTTTTCTCCAAAAACAAAAAAGATCGATTGAAAAAGAGATTGATCCAAAAAGAAAAAAGATTCTAGATTGAGCTATTTATCCATAGGTGGTGAAAATTATTGTATAAAGCCATTATGCTGGGTAAATTTCGAACACCGATTTTGGCAACACATGTTAAATTAAGCATCTTGAACTTTTTTAGTGTGAATTAAACATACGAAACACTAAAATGTAAAAAAATTTTTTTTCGCTTTTATTTTTATTAATGAATATCTTGAATAGTATACGCACATTTATTTTAGCCCTTTATATGGATTTTGATACCCCATCATCAACTAACCTAAGTCAAACATTGAATTCTTCTGCTGGCTTTAGTTACCCCATATTAAGGGACAACTTAAGCCACCATGTTTTGTTTTTGTCTTTAACATACATGTTGTAGAAGACTTTCATACATCTGAACATAGAGCGTAACTGTAGACCCAAGTTTTATAATAACTAGTTAATCTCTAAAGTAAATGATGTTGAATTCGCAGATGTTTTAAATTGAAAAGCGGTTTAAGTAACCCCGAGATTCAGTATCTTTATGTCTTCAATCAGATAGAGACTGCTTTAAACGTTTTCATGTTACTAATGTAAAACCAGTTGTCCTTCTTGCAGTACATGTTGTAATTTCAACAATTTTTTAATGAATTTCATAAAATTTAATTTTTAGTATATTCAAACATTCAGGTAATAAACACCACCTAGAAAAAATCTTGATAAATTTTAAAAAAGTCAGGGCCGAACGGGTTAACTATTATTTCTGTCTCTTCCTTTCAAGATATATAGGTTTTATTCTTTCTTGTTTTTCTTAACGTCGTCATTACGGATGGAAGACTTTGTCTTTTAAAGCATTCGATATGTGGTAAAAGTTTTTCTATGTGAGGACCAATAGGATTCGTCAAAGCTTGGATAGAGATTTTCGTAGACACTTTGTAAATACGATTAAATTATTTTACGTTTACAAAATCATTGATTATTATAAACTAATTATTGTACTTATTATTTGACATTATTATACATTAAGTATTGTACATTAGATGGCTATTAAGAGTGAAGAGAAACAAAACAAATGTTTAAAATTTCAATAATAAAATCAATAACGTTGAGCAATTAATTTCAACTGGTTCTTTACTAAGCTGTGCCCAATGCGCTTTTACTGTACTTTATTACAACTACGGTTATTGGCACTGGCGTAAGGTTAAAATACACCACCTTTCGAGAGCAAACTGTTCCCTTTACCAAGTAAAGGCAGAATGTTTAATGATAAACTGACATTAATTATCACAATTGAAACGTTATAATTATTAACCATCCTAATTTGATCAGACAATGAATATTAATCGCTGCATTACATACCAAATAATAGCCATTAGTTATTTTAAATGACTTCGAGTTGTATCTTAATTGACATCAAACTACAACAATCTCTCAAGGATATTATAATTTAGTTGTCCTTTTGCTTTCGTATCATGTATAGCCACCGTGATTTCCATCAAATTAATAATTTCAGATGCTATTAAACCCCGCCCATTTATCCATGACGGTATTCATTATGGACACTGAGCTATTCAACCGATACTACGCAGATTTCTACTCATATCAGACCGAGGCATTTTGCGGTGGGAAAATGTTCATATAAAATGTCGTTCGTCCGATTTCGACGCCAAGGGTTCCATGACATTTTCTGCCCAGTAAAGTTCGAGTTCGGTTTCCTAAGAAACAGTTCGGATGCCGCGGAAACTGTAAGTCCTGGTCCGACGTGACCTTAATCATCTTTACCCAGTAAAACAAATATACCTAGGAAATTAGCCGTCCAAGTTTTATTTCCATGGGTATTTATCATTCTAAATGAAATCCAATCATTATAATTTTCAGAAAACGAACTCTATGGTAGACGTGGATCCTCCAACTCCATAAGAACAACGCAGCAATAGGAAAGACTACCGCAACAGCATCTTCGGTTTGAAAATATACGGTGAATAAATTATGCCAGAACCTTATTTCGAAAATTCATGGATACTTCGGAGGTTCAACGACCCATATCTTTATCTCGCAGGTTGCAGAGGGGGATGATAATCAAACCGATAGCGATTGATCCGCAGTATGTCGATAAATAGCACCCAAAAACAGGTCCTCATTGCTATCAGTACTCTGCGAGGGAATTTCGTCGGGTGTCATCGTGCTCTGGATTCTCCACTCTGCTCTGCACCTCAAGATGCATTGGAGCAATCGGCGCTTGGCAGTTGTTGAACAATGAATTTTAATCTTTCGCAGTTTCAGTGCAATTAAGGGGTGCGATGTTTGGCAAACTCAGAACAGATTGAGCGCCGGCTTTAATTGCCTGTGTTGTAAGTGCTGGCGTTGCTGTAATTAGCAGGCAAGGGACTTTAGAAGGATCGAAAACTTGTTCATTAAACAACGGCCTAATTAATTACCGAATTATTCTACTGTTTTATTAATTTTCCGAGCATTGCTTCATTTTTGGAGATTGATTTAGAAAATTGGGGAAAGAATGTCCTCTTGATCTCAAGCAGGTGATTTGCCTTATAGGTTTTTGTGCGTACTTCAGTAAAAAGTTTTAATGCCTTCAAATGTTGTTCTTTTTGATGTTTATATTTTTAATTGCATTGTTAATCATTCAGACGTTTATGAATAATTCCTTTGATGAAGTTTTAGAAGAAATCAAAATGAAGTATTCTTTTTACAATTTATTTATTATTAATTAGTCACATTTAGTTTATTGGCCTTTACAGTTTATTAAGAGTTAGCTTCAGGTAAAAAATTGTCAGCATAATATTAATTAACTAAAGTAAATTACACAAAGTTCGTATTTGATGAACGCTCGTCAATATCTCTATAATTTTTTAGCCAAATATATATTTTTTATTCATCTAATTAGGATTAATACAATTTTTTTCGGAAACAGTTCCTAATACAATTTTTTCGGAAACAGTTTCTAATACAAGTTTTACTTTTTAGTTATATTTTCATTTACTATATATTGTCAAGTGAACAAAATGCAAAAATTTGTAGATATAAGGCAAATTTTATTATCGTATGAAATTAATATATTATCGTATGAAATTAATATATTTTCAAGTACAAGTTTTGGGATGAGTTGGTACAGAATCTTTCATGCAGTTTCCAAACCCTTTTATAACAGTAGAATCTCTATAAAAGAATAAACGAAATGAACGGGTCCATGAAAAAAAATTCGTCGTATGGAAAATTCGCTATATGGAAATGATGTAGTCATGAATCGGGTAGGGGAAATATGATACCACAATTAAAATCTCGTATTTCAGTTGATATCTCTTGCTTATAAATAACATTCAGCCATTTAAAAATAGATGTTTTTAAGTGTGAAATATACATGCGTATACAAAAAAAGGAATTGAACGATTCTTACCTTAAAATGAAAATGTATTTAATGCTTCTTTCATACATGTTCATGCTTTTGTAAAAAAAAACCTCTTAATATCCTACTGCACAACAAATGGTGACGTTGATTCATCATAAAAGTGTTAACACCCCTGTGGGGTCTAGATTTTTAGTAATCAAACAAGCAAATAAGCGCGACAAGTATTACTATTCAAATAATACAACGTTCCGTTTCCAACTGTGCCCTGACGACAATGCCCGGCCGCACACGGCACGTGTTGCTATGAATTGTCTTCAAGCTTGCCCAACACTTCCTTGGCAAGCTAGGTCTCCTGATCTCTCTCCCATAGAGCACATTTGGGACGCTATGGGAAGGCGATTGCAACCATCCCGGAATGTTGACGATTTAGCCCGACAGTTGGAGACAATTTGGCAAGAAATTCCGCAGGACACCATCCGGGATCTTTATCAGTCTATGCCACGCCGGGTGACAGCTTGCATCCAGGCCAGAGGTGGACCAACGCCTTATTGACTTCCTCCCTTTGTAACGGTCAAACTCTGCAATAAATCATTCAATTGTTCTGACATGTTAATGATTTCTTTTTCTATGTATGTTCTTCACATCCACCAATTTTTATCGCAATCGGACAACTCCTTCTTGGTGCGTCGATTTTTTTTTGTTATAGAGTGTATTTTATGCAATTTATTATGTTTATACATTTATTTACATTTATTCATTATATTTCTTCATTCTTTATTTATATTTCTTCATTCTTTATTTATATTTCTTCATTCATTATTTATATTAATTCATTTATTCATATTTATACAACGCCAATTCGAAAACCGTTCAGCATGCGCAAATATTTACAACTAGTACACAAGTGGTAAAAGATATAATTCATGTTAGTTGATCCGGTGCATACATAATTGGGGAATAGTATCCTATGCCTCCCAGGCACTAGTTGTAAATATTTGTGCATACTGGACGGTTTCCAAACTGCGTTATAAGTGGTTTGCGACCCCAGGTTTCATATCTAATATTGTTCGTCTTGATGGGTACTATCACCCCTTAAAATTATGATCATAAATTCAGTTACACCCTGTATATATCCGCAAAAGAAAGTGTACAGTTACCACATTTCGTCATCGTTGAGGCTGGTGATATGAAATGAGTTACAGTAATTTGAATTGATTACTAAACTAATAATTGTTATCAATTAAATATCCCATATTATCCTGCCAGCGTGCACGTTGTAATAAATTTATCTACCATTTGCACATAGTAGGTTTACTAACAACAGTTATTTCGACACTGGCGTAAGGTTTAAAAACACGACGTTTCGGGAGCCAACTGCTCCCTTTGTCAAGTGAAGGCAGAACTTGCCTTGAACTTCTGCCTTCACTTAACAAAGGGAGCAGTTGGCTCTGTCGTGTTTTCTGTCGTGGAAACGTCATATTATAAACCTTATGCCAGTGTTGAAGTAACTGTCGATATGCAATCTTCTGGAGAAACTTTGTATTGTTTTGTTAGAATAGCGGTATTGGTTAATTTATAGATATGGTCTTGTAAATGTTGCTAGAATGACTTTGATACAGTGAATAATGATAGCCGCTTAGACTTCAACCAAGAATTTTTAGTTACATTAGTTAAATATTGCTAAGCTCAGCAAGGCAGCATAAACTAACTCAACCATTCAGCGTGAAACGCCCACTTGCGTTATAGCAATGGCACATCTATAACATACAGTGAGAGAATACAGTGAAGTAGCTAGTTAAACAGCCTGAACCCGTTTTTATAGTTTTGATCCTTTTCTCTGACTGAAGTGGTATTGTTGCGCCATGAGCTTCAGTTCTGCGCACCAACAAATAGTTCCTACTAGCGATGTACCAAATCTTTCAATTACTGAATATTTATAGTTCTGAGCCCTTCCCTCTGACTGAAGTTGTATTGTTGCGCCATGTGCTTCAGTTCTGCACACCAACGAATAGTTCCTACTAGTAGTGTGCCAAATCGTTCAGTTAACGAATAATTGCAGCTCTGGCTCCTTTCCTCTGAGTGAAGTTGTATTGTTGCGCCACGCGCTTCAGTTCTGCACACCAACGAATAGTTCCTACTAGTAGTGTGCCAAATCTTTCAGTTAACGAATATTTGCAGTTCTGGCTCCTTTCTTCTGAGTGAAGTTGTGTTGTTGCGCCATTCGCTTTAGTTCTGCGCACCAACAAATAGTTCCTCCTAGGAGTGTGCCAAATCGTTGAATGACCGAATCGCTGAACAAGTCTGGTCGTTAATAATAGATGGGCGAAATCATTCATTCAGTGTCAGATTTGGAGCACCTGTATTTCCAACGGTCTCTGCAGTCTCTCCTCTCTCTCTCTTTCCCCCTCTCTCTCTTATACTTCGACTCTCTCATTACAACATACCTCAAGAATGGTTCCATTGTCGTGAATACCTTACAAGTGTGTTATGTTTGTTTGGAACCGGGGATAACGATACCACAGGCCTGCGGTAAAATTTTACACCAGGCCTGAGGTATCGTTGTTCTATGTTTTAAAAAATTATTATCATTAGAATTTAAATCATGAACTGTCCGGGAAAAGTCAGAGATGGTTATTAACAGCTCTCTTTAACTTTTGAAAGCAGTGGGAATTCATTGTGTGGAAGTGCAGTGCAGTTTTAATGCGTTCTTCTAGCGCGTTCCAGTCCGGGTTCAACACCTAATGGTGTCAATAAAAAAAAATACTTACCTGATAATTGTTGGCTGTAGTCTGGAGGTGGGTTACCTAAGTATTAAGAGATTGGAATTGCTCGGAAGAAAGCTGATCCATTACTTTGCGGAGGGGTGTTGGAAACACTTTTCTTAATTTAGGCTCGACTCCAATGGTAGCGTCGAACTCGTTCCGTTTTTTTGGAAATTGTTGTCCAAGGTTTATTTTTCTTGGCCAAGTTCCTCGAAGAATGTAGATCCCAGCGCAGCATGACCCTTTCTATCCTTGCGCCATGAAAACAGAAATAAATGTGGTAGAAATTAATACATTTTTAGTGCAAATATACTAACCTGGTTTTTTGGGAGAAAGAAATCGTTTATAAACAGTTAGTTGTAAAAGATGCAAAAGCACTTAATAGGTCGTATACAATTACGCAAATGTCTTGTAATAACTAGATTTCCTCGACATTTAATGTCAATAATAAATTAAAATTAAATAATTTAAAACAAGTAATAAATAAAATAGCATTTTATATTTTAATATTATTGATAAATAACAATTATAAAGTTGTGGTCAGAATTAGTGATGCAGATAATTTTTTGGCCCTTGGGATAAATATTAACAAAAAATTGTTTTTACTAAAATAAGGGGCCCAAATATGAAGCGAGGAGTTCTCAATTCATTAAAGTTCCTGACCTTCGCTAATTTTTCTATATGATAGTTGCACCTTGTGTATAAGTACCAAATCTGAAAAAAAAAATGAAATTAATTTTTAGCGAGTTTGGGTCTGAAGGTAAGGTTGACTTTAGATAGGTGCTTGAGTCGCAAAGTTTAACTTTTATACCCCCCCCCATCCAGGATTAAGGGAGGATATATACAGATAAGTATGTTTTGCATCACGTATCAATTGCTGTGTATAAAAGGAGAAGGAAATAATATTGGTTGATAAATAGCCTTACGAAGACTTTCACAGCGCATTTTATATTATAAACAACAGATTTTCGAGTGCAGACGGTGTAACAATATAAACAGAGCTTAATTACTCAATAAACTTGACGTTTCGATTCTTTTGGAGGACCTGTCATCCTGTTTTTGTGCTCCACAACGTCTTCTATGTTAGGATTGACAGAAAAACTGCTTCTCATGGCGATCGCCAAAATATTGTTACCGCGAGAATTACGTTTGTCATCAGTTGACTTCCATCAACGACTGGGACCACTTCTGAAGAGGTTCGCAAAAGGCGAACCGAAACGTCAAGTTGTTTGAGAAATTAAACTCTGTTTATATTGTTACACAGTCTGCACTCGAAAATCTGTTGTTTACAACATTGGCTGAGTATAATTAAGTAAGAAATGTAGTACTCAAGCGTAATTATTCTCACACCGGAAATTTCTTGGAAGGGGAAAAATACCGTTTGCTAGTCTGAGACCGCAGAAAAAAATGTCAGAACAGCGAAAATTTTGAGCAAGTTGCCAAAACAAATAAAGAAATGTCTTCGGAAACTCAACTAAAAACAAATAACCGTACGAAAGAATTGCTTTGAAACTCGAAAAGAAAATCAATTAAGGCCGAAGTATTTCCAGAAACAAATAAAAAATGAGTTCGATTCTCGCACTAAGTTTTCGAGACTTCTCTTCAAAATAATGATCGTTCGACTCCCAATGAATATAAATAAATGAATATATTTTTCTAACTGCTGCCCATTATCTAAAATGTCCTCAGTTCATAAATAAAAATTCAAATATAGCAAGTGTAACGCAAATTTCAGCCTTTGGTTAATGCATCTTAAGTAGAATAACTTTGCCCATTAAAATAAAAATTTAGCAGAACGAGAACTAATGGAATTGCGAATAAACAAAAAAAAATTAAAGTTCTTAATTCCTTAGCGAGTCAGAGTTTGGAAGTCAGTTGCATAAATTTAAAAATGCATGCAATATTCTTCTGTCTTCCTTGGCGACGATTAGCAAAATTACAATAATACTGCTTGATGTGAGACTAATGTGTTTTTTTCCCCTAGATTTTACGTAATTTCTTTCGCTATTTAGTTTGTGTTGACCAGTGAGAAATTACTAATTGTAATCAAGGATGACTAATAGTCTGCATGAAATTGGCAAATTTGCTCATGGATATATTTTAGTGTGTCTGCAAGAAAGTTTATTACTGCATCGTGCTTGACTGTGTTGTCTGAATAATATTCGTACTTTTATTATTATTTTCAGGTAAATAAATTGCTGATAGAAATTTCTTTCGTAGACCCTTTTATTCTAATAATAGGGTGCATTATTTTCTCCAAAGATCTAGATTTCAGCTTATAATAACAAGCATTTATTTGTTCCAGGGCAAGATGAATCACACTCCGGAGTTGAAACCACATCCCATTCCGTTAGAATCTCCTCCCAGCAAAGCAATTTTGATAATTGCAGATTCGAAAATTATTAGAGAGGATATACATATCCTAACTAATTACCAAATCAGTCACGGTTGGAAATTGAAAAGGTTTTGAGCTGAAAGGGAGAAAGTGAACTGGCATGAGGGACTGCACAGTGGGTTCAAAACACTTTTATGATAAATATTTTGGTCCAATTTCCTTCAGTACATTTTTTGTAGTGATGAACAGTTCCAATTTTATGCACAAATCTCTTGTTCAGTGGCGTATATGGGGGCCATACGAGTACTTCTAGGGGGAGGGCTGAGAAAAATTATTATATTTTTTCCAAATTTATCGAGAATTTTAGTGAATGTACAAGATACCAAAACGCTACAAAAATAATTGATACTGCTTGACAATTAGTAATGAGCTAAAAAGTACCTTATTTTAAAATGTGACTGTAAAACTTTTGAAAGTAAATGCATAGCAGGTTCGAGCAAATAAAATTTTTAAACGGCTGGGGGGGCTCAGGCCCCCTCAAATCTATATAAGGCGCTCATGATGGTGTGGCATGACTTTAAAAGTGGGCCGTCTCCAATTTTTCACCATGACCGCCCGCCCCACCCCTTGATAAAAAAGTTTTCATATGCATATTATGATGATGATGATGATACATGTATAAATTGTGACTTTTTTATTCCAGGGGAATTTTTCAATAATTGGAGATGGCTCATTTTCGATATCCTGCTACGCCACTGTTCCTGCTATTTCTATTATCAGAATCGTTTTCTACTTTCATCATATTTTAAAGCGAATAGAAATTAAAATAGTTGAAGAAGTGCAACATATTTTAATCATAGGGCGAAGAGCGATAATATTGTGCGATAATATTGTGCGATAATATATACTTACGATTAATGAAACATTACCCAATTGAACTACCCATGTGCAGGGCTGTTCCCAAAGGGTACGCGCTGTGTACGCTACGTATCTCAAGAAAGTTTTTGTATTTGCTGGTTTTTGGGCAACTTTCAACAAAGTTCAGCCTTTTTTTTTTCTAGTCATTTACAAACTTGAATGTAAACAAATGAGGAAAACTCCTGTGAATCCCCCAGGTCTCAAAATAATATCCTGCGTATGACCAGAAGAGGAAGGAAAAACTGATGAAAGTGGCAAGTGCCACCTTGGGCTTGGATAGACGACCAGTCAAATGCCAGTCAGCGCGGCGCAATGACGTCACCAAGTCCAGTTACCCCGCAATTTCAATACTCCTTAATTAAGACAACACTGCATACTCTCAATAATTTTCTTCAGGACGGCACTACCCATATGTTCACTGAAGATCCAAAAAAAAACAAAAAAATTTTTTATGTGGCCCAGAAATAATACTTTGTCTTTTACCCTGAAGAAAACAGCTACAAGCCATCGAAAAACTTTCAAGCTCATTAAAATTAATTATTTTAATATATGTTAATAAACAGAATAATTGATTAATAAAATATTTTTAATATATATATATATATATAAATTAAAATTAATTAGTTGTGCTAATCACGCCTTGTTTTATTATTTTCCAAGTTAATCAATCGGGTGAAAGGAGAGCAATAACAATACAGCTTACAGTTGTAGGAATAGATGATGTGCGATGACTGTTCTTACAGGAATGAGCTTTATATTGAGTTGTAAGTGGCTAGGTCCTGGAGCTTTGCAAACCATGCTATCCAATCAGATTATAGTAAAACAGTCATGTGCAACCATGGATTACATGGACTGCAGGATTGGATCATGCGGGGCTGGATATTTGTATGAGTTAGAATTGAATAGATAAGTCTGTATATATTCTGGAAATTGTAGTTTAATATCTCAAAATTCTATTCTTATTTCTATTCCTATATTCTTTAGCTCAATCATTCAAACCAGACGGTGCACTGCTAGAATTCCAAAACGAAGAAAAGCATCATTACGTTACAGACATCGAATTTTTATGTAAGTACTAATTAGATTTTTTGAAACGTATATATTTAATATTAAAATATTTCTTAGTATAAATCGTTCTTGGTTTTATTTATTAGTATATTTTTATTATAGTCAATATTGGTTTTATTTATATTATGTAAAAGGCGTCTGCAGAAACCCAGTCTAACATATTTAAGAAAAATTTGATAAAGGTGTAAGAATAGAGGAAATACGTTTCCTTCATATATTAAAGAAATAACAGAAAATACACAGTAGTACAAATATTATCATAAAATATTTAATACAGTTATGTAGGATAAAACCATTATTTTTTTTCAATTACATAGTCTATATTATAAAATCATGCAGAGAAATGGATTATTCTCCTAAGGAAAATGTATATTTTAACAAGCTGTCTGCAAATTTAGGAGAGCTAGTTATATCTTTAGCCATGTCTATCCGAATTGCATGTTATTACAATTCGTAAGTTATTGTAGATGGTCGTTGGAAACAAATGACCTTAAATTATATATAATATCATAATGCAAAATGATAAATGTATATTTGGAAAAAACAAATAGATTTATATATACTTTATGCGCATATAACTTGTAAGAAAATTCATCTCTAAAAACCCTTAGCAATATTTTTTTGCCACAATTTTAAAAAATAATAATCATGTTTTGCAATTTAATGAGATTCACCTAGAAGAAACTGCGTTATTATTTGGGCCCAGATTTTTATGCATTTACATGTTTTTTGCATATTTCTGCATATTTCACCTTCGTGCTCATATTTTGAATATTTTGGCATATTTCTGCTAAGTGTGCATCAAATTTTCAAAAAGTGTGTATTTTTCTAATCAGATTAATTCTGTTTCTTTTTTTTTTTTTTAAAAAAAGGCCTTTCTTTTTTTAAATTTTAAATAAAAATGGGAAAAATGCTACAGAATATGTTTTCATTACAACTGATATAATAAGATAATATTAAAGTTAGAAAAAAATAATTTTAGGCGTCTGCATATTTGTGTGGTGATATTTCTCAATATGTATAATACTTTCCAAGTCAAGACCAAGTCTTAATGTTACCAGCCTATGCAACGAGAGGCACTATGGCAGCATCCCACATGTCTACGTGGGGAGGTCTGTGACGCTCCACGCGAGACTAAGTTTTAATGGGCGCTGCACTGATTGTAGAATTTTGCCCACTGAATTAAATCCCAAACTACGGTCTTCGCTGGAAGTTATAGGCAAGGGAGGGTAATTTACTCCCCCCCCCATATTTAGAGCTTTTTTAAAAAAAATTAAAATTAAAAAGATGAGGTAAAAAATTTAATTTTTTAAGGCCCCACAAAGAAAATTCCACCCTGTCAGCGTCCTTGGGTCCAAGCCTAGGCTTATGGTGCCATATCTTCAAACATATCGGCCTACGTATTTCATACATTGTGATATGTACTTTAATTTTGTGCATACTCATATTCGAGGACGTAACAAAGTGATATTTTTTATGCATTTCAGTATATATGTTATGCAATAATTCCAAGAACACTTGCACTGTTTCAATAAATTGTTATTTTATACATTTCGAAACATCGCTTATGAGTAGGGTCCAAATTTCTATGCACTTGCATATTTTTGCATATTTCCATGCATAGTTTGCAATAATTTCGTGCATATTATTTGAGTTAAATTTTATGCATGAAAATCTTAGTCTTAGTTATTATATTTAATTATAGATATTTATTACATCAAATTGTCCATTAGCAAATAAATAAGTAATTTACTATTGAGATTTGCAAATGTTCGTTCACGTATCTCACATTTCATAAGATGTAATGAATTTGCGCGTCCGCGATGCCCCAAAACACAAGAGTTCCAATTGCCAATATAGAGGAAGGGTTTCATATGATGTGCTGTTTCAGGGTTTATCATTGGATTTATTGCGATGTCAAGCGTTAAGAGAACATCGGAACTGTATCTTCTGATTTCTTTCACTTGATTGCACCATCAAAATTCTTTCTGATGATCCATTGTTGGGAAAGAGGAAGGACAAAACAAGGAAGACTTCTAAGTATTGGCTCTTTTATTGACGAAAGAAGGACCGTATCCATACCACCGTTAAGTCCAGATAAGGACTCCACCAACAACAGCTCAATATGATCTTGTTGCGGTACCGTAAATAGTTGATGACAGAAGCAGAGGAATTGATATCTGTAATGAAGCGATAAACAGTGCCCAAAGTCGAAACAATCTTAACCATCCATTCGTAACACTCGTGACAAGTGTCTAGTTTGACGATAACGGAAATAAAGGCTATTTATGATGTCTTCACTGCTTGTTGAAAGAGACAAGTGAAGGAATTATTGCTATGTCTCCGAATTTGTAAGAAGATATTGAAAGAATCAATAATATTTTAAAAAAAGTAGTAGTAGTAGTAGTGGTAAATAAGCCATGATCGGAAATGGAAATGTAGAACTGCCATTAATCACATTCTATAAACGCATACCTTCTTCCACTATATAAAGTTCCCGCTTCAGAAAAAAAAAACAAGATTTTATTTTAAAAACCTACTCATTGATCTTACTAAATTTTCTCCCTCATTTCATAATCTTTGAAAAATTCGAATTTTAAAAGGAAATTATGTTCAAGTTATATATTTTATATTTGTAGATGCAGTAAACTCTACGAATAACGGTCACCCGCGGGAATCCGCAAAGATAACCGTCTTTTGGAGGTGGCTGTTATTTAGAGGTTCAGTATAAAAAAATCAAAATAAATAAAATTAACAATAAAAAATTATAACCATTTCAAATACATTAATCCTCACCTATTTTAATTTACATAAACAATCGGTGATTTGTAATCGTTTTGCTTTTGTGGCAGATATTCTTATCTAAGGCAACAATATTTGTATGTCGTAGTCCTTTTGTATTACTCATCATCATTTTTGTTCAAAGCAAAGTTTTGGATCTCCTGAAAATTTGCCAAAACATCAAAATATGTTTTGATGTTAGAATTTGTAGTCGTTTCACACACTTTTCTGCTTACATTTACTCATCACTTTTTCCCCCCTTCCATCATATTTTCTAACAATTCCTGAATAGTATTAAACGTAGCAGAAACTTTTGAATTTTGGTCCATGTAAACGAACTCGCTGGCATTCATATTTGTCGTTCCTGCTAACCTGAGAATGCCATCCAATGCTTACATGTCATCATCTCTGCCTGTATTTTCGGGTTCATCTTGTGGAGGAAAACTCTGCAATTGACAAATATTTTAATTGTAAGAGCTTTGATTGAAAGTTTTTCCATCTAAAGTTGAAAAGCTACTCTAACAGTACTTTGTCAAGTTCTTCATTTCCGGTTTTCCAATATTTCGTTTTACTATTTAAGTTCCCTCCTCGAAAGGACTATTGCAAATTATCTTGGGCTATTTTTTTTTTAAATCTCATTTAACTATAACCTCCGACAATCGTAAAGCGTTGATAATTCTTGTCACTTTCACCTTTTGTACTGTCCTGGATAACATCAATTTTCTCCTTCAGACTTAAGAATTTTCCTGAAAAATTTATCCTGATTACAAATTGGCGTTCAAATGACGAAGTTAGGTTGATACGACACAACTCAATGATAACGCATAAAAACCAGAACTATCAAAAAAAAAAAAGAAAGATTTTTAGTGGACAGTGGCTGTTTGCGCAGATGATCGGTTATAAATGGTCATCATATTCACAGAAAGGGAAGTACGTAAAAAGCAACAAAATGAAGATATGTTTCAATGGAGTACCTTGAACGGAAGTCCAGTCAAATGAATTTTATATAGTTTATATTGTTGGCAATTTAAGTTGAAGCCATATTTGAAAAATTTGAATTTTATTTTCGTGATGTCTACCAAGTGGCCATTATTCGGAATTCGATGTTTGGAGGTTAGCATTAATGTTAATCCTATGGAATGCGTTCGGTTCCATTGATGTGTGGCCGGTCTTTGGAGGTTACAGATGTTTAGAAGTGACCGTTAAAGGAGGTTTTACTGTAAAATCAAAGATAGTTTTTTGATTCATATTAAAGTAAGTATATATCATTTAAAATTTTATTTCTTATATGAGGCATTGAAAATAGCAGTGGTACAAGTCCATTTTTGCTTAAAATGAGATAAGAAAGGATTTGCGTCCATCCAGTTTCGTGTTGGCCAATAGTAACGTGGTGCTATCCTGCAACAACTTATTACACTATGGTCATATACCAGTGTTGCAAGCAACAAGGCAACCCCAGAGGGTACTTCCATGGACTTAACTCAAAAAATTAATTTTTGGGACTTATACAACTGTTGTTTTCAACGCCCGATATTAAAATCCTAGCTAAGCACAAAAGACAGGTTAGCTTTTGATATGATTTCGTGAAAACTGTCAGACAGCATTTGTAAAATTATAAAATAATGCTCAGGTAAAAAATTTGCTTGTCAAGGGCTCTTGACCTAGGTTTCTAACCTGAAAATTGTCTTATAATGTTAGCTATCAATATGTGATGGGGTATAATAGGCATTGGATGTAATTTTCATACATAGACAACAAAATATACATTTAAGTAAATTCCGTACAGGGTTAGATAGTTTTACACATCGAGTTCGTTACCACTAATATCTCACAAACACAGTAGAGTCTCGCTAATCCGAACCATTCTAATTTGAAAATTCGGTTAATCCGAGTTCTTTTTTAGTCGGCAGCGACGGTAGCCTGCGGAAAAGCTGTAAAGGCAGCCGACTGATAAGCCGTAAGGGAACAGTCGGCTGCGACTGGTAAGCCGTAAAGAAACAGCGCAGTGCGCTTTGCCAATTAATTGAAATTTCCCAAAGAGGAAGTGGAAATATTTCGTCATCTGCCTGTTGCCTGTTAAGCATGCACGCAAAACACACACACACCAGTGCCGTATTTATAAATGGGCACATTGGACATTTTCGCAGGGCGCCAAATTTCAAGAGGCGCAAAAGTGCAATTTATTTACCGTAGAATTCTGTCGATCAGCTTTCCCCGAGAAGGAGCCCTCCACCTTTTATCTAAATCTGAAATTCTGAAAAATTGCGTGAAACTAACCCCGCCCTCCAAGGGCGAATCCAAGCGGGGGCGTGCGAATCCCAAGAATAATAAATTTACATTAAAAATGATTATTTTCAAGTAAAAAATAAAACTAAACTTACAAGTGAAATTTTCAAGCTTTACACCCTCTTCGAAATTTTGTTCTGCATCCAATCCGCACTTGTCCCCAATATCCAAAAATTGTTATAAAATAAATCATTATTATAGCTTTTAATAATGCACATAATCATAAATGCCGCCCCTTATCTATCCTCCGCAATTTTTCGATACATTTGTGGGGGCGGAACGACAGAATTTTATTTGTTTTTGCTAGTACGGCGGCAGGGGTGAGGCATGGGCGTAACTGGTTTCGAAGTCTGGGGGCCAACCCATTTTCTAAAGGGGCTAAACCCTATACCTCAATGCTTAAAAGAAATTTTCTAGGGGGGGACTAACTTCCTTTAGGGGATTAGCTATTTTTTAAAGGGGTTCTCCAGCCCCTAGTTACGCCAATGGGGGTCGCCAAAAACCGTCGTGCTCAGGGAGCTTCGCATCCTAAATCCGGCACTGACACACATTAAACAATTACGGCTGACAGTAAATCCTACAGTAAAGATTTCAGTTAATCCGATCATCTCCTGGTTCCAATTAGTTCAATTCTACTGCATATTTATTTACAGACCTTGCAGAGTGGTGCAGTAGTAACACGGTCACCTCATGATCATTAATCCGGGTGAAGTTTCCAACAGTGCCGTTAAAATGAAACCACAAATTAAACAATTACAACTGATAGTAAATCCTGCAGTAAAGATTTCAGTTAATCCGATCATCTCTCGGTCCCAATTGGTTCAATTCTACTGCATATTTATTTACAAACCTTGCAGAGTGGTGCAGTAGTAGCACGGTCACCCCATGAGCGTTAATCCGGGTGAAGTTCCCAATAGCGCCGTTAAAATGAAACCACAAATTAAACAATTACAACTGACAGTAAATCCTGCAGTAAAGATTTCAGTTAATCTGATCACCTCTCAGTTTCAATTGGTTCGATTTTACTGCATATTTATTTACAGACCTTGAAGAGTGATGCAATAGTAGCACGGTCACCTCATGAGCGTTAATCCGGGTGAAGTTCCCAACAATGCCGTTAAAATGAAACCACTTACTGACTGTTTACTGTAGTCGAGGGGGAGTTGATTGGAAGGGGGAATAAGAGGTTCTGAGATTCCTGATTTAAAATATAGGTTAAATATTATATGATGACGTAGTGATAACCATATGATGACGTAGTTGTAACGTATCCTTCCATTGTCCCATTAATCCAATCCGGGTTCGACACTCACTGGCGTCGTAGAATACGTGCCGATCTACCGTGGTCAGTCTACTAGCTCCCTTAGCAACGCGGACACAGAGGGGGTCACAGGGGTCATGACCCCAAAATATATTTTTTCACTGTAAAAAATTCCAACTTTCATGATAAATGAAGGGTGTTATTCCAAGACCATGGCAAATTCTGTCCTTAACCCTCCTAAAAAAAAAAA
>QLNU02015003.1:75940969-75952374 GCA_006491805.2 Dysdera silvatica
GCGCTGGACTGACTACTGAGATATCACCCCAGACTACGCGCCAGCGAGTTACTGGCATCTCACCGATAACACCCTATCACACGCTGGAGCGAAATCGGAAGCCAACGTGTTAAGCATAAGACGTGCAATCTTAAGCAATAACCTTAAGCATGAGACGTGTAATCCTCATGCAGAAACCTTAAGCATAATACCTGCAATCTTGATGTTATAAGCCTAAGCATAAGCCTTGTAAACCTAAACCTATAAGCTGATGCGCAAGAAGCGTAAGTTTATAGCAATGCGTTTAAATATGAGACCTATATGTGCAACTTCTTTTTTTCTCTCACCATATTGCACAATTGTCGGGAAGAAGTAAATCCAAAGGTAAATAAAAGTTCTCCCACTAACTGCTCACTGTAAACTCGGTGCTGGGTTCCCTCCGACAAAGGAGGTTAAGAGTTCTCCGTAAGAACCTGTGCGCCAAGGCAAACCATGGTCTTTGTTATCCTCGTACTGTGAAGCTCGTGCATCAGTGAATAGCGACAGATATACATAAATTTTAACTTCGAATTTACTATTCACAGTTCAATATTTCTTTACTTGTCGATGTCTCATATAAATAGTTCCCAATTACTTAGCGAAGATAACGGTTATTTAAGCAATTTTTTTAAACTGAAAAGTATGTTACACATATTAGACATACACACAAATTCTTCTCTGAAAGAAGCATGTACGGCCAACATTGACTCACTGTCTAACGAGTAACTCAAGATCCACGGTACTTTTCAGCATAACACCATTACAAATGACTTTTAAATGCCCATCAATTGTGTTCGGTGTCTTTTCCTGTGGCATAAGAATTAATTTGTTTTCAAATATATATGTTTATTATTAAGGTCGATATAGCAAGGATATCAATTTAAATTTTGTCATGCTGAGATGCACATAGGTCAAGGAATTGACGTTCCTAGTTAAACACCTTCAAGTATTCAAATGTTTCATAATTCAAAACACTAAATAGATGAAAAAGGTGCTTGCTATATAAAATTCGAACTTCGTTGTAAAACGGTCAGAATTAATGAAGTACTTAGGAGAAATATGCAATTTATATATGGGTAATATCTCAGAAATATAATTTCCTGATTATATATATATCATCATCATCATATTCAACCATTATCTATCCACTGCTGGATGAAGGTCTCTCCAAATGCTTTCCACACAAGTCTATCCTGGGCCATTCGTTTCCACGTCACCCCAACCTCTTTTCTTATTTCATCCACCCATCTAGTTTGAGGACGTTTTCTAGGTCTTCGGTGGTCTCTTGGAATCCAGTTCAGAATTTCTGTTGTCCATCGTTGATCAGTTCTTCTTGCAATATGCCCAGCCCATCGCCATTTCAGTCCTTTTACTTTAACAATGATGTCCTCTACTCTAGTTTGCTCTCTCACCCAAGTGTTTCTTTTTCGATCTCTCCTAGTTATTCCAAGCATGCACCTCTCCATGCTCCTTTGCGTTGTCTGTAACTTTCGTATTGCTCCAACTGTTAGACTCCATGTCTCTGATCCATAAGAGAGGACTGGCAATACACACTGGTTGAAGACTTTTCTTTTTAGACATAAAGGCAATTTCCCCTTCAGGATAAAACTGTTTCTTCCAAATGCACTCCAGCCAAGTTTAATACGTCTGTTGAGTTCTTTCATAATGTTGCCATCCATTGAAATCAGCTGTGCTTTTGTAGGTTCATCTTCAGTCCAACTTCTTTACTTCTAGTTGAGAGCTCCTGTACCATGTCTTGGAGTTCTGATGGGTTCGTTGAAAAAATAACAATGTCATCAGCAAACCGCAAATGATTTAAATATTCACCATTTATTTTTATTCCCCTGTTATTCCAATTTATCTGCTGAAAAATCATCTGTAAAGCTGAAGTAAAAAGTTTTGGAGAAATGGTATCTCCCTGCCTCACACCTTTACCAATTTTGATAGTTTTGGTATCTTTATGTAACCGAAATTTTGCACTTGCATTTTTATACACACATTTCACCATGTCAATGTACACATCCTCGATGTCTGCTGATCTTAAAGAGTTGATGACTGCTGATGTTTTAATAGAGTCAAAGGCCTTCTCATAGTCAATAAATGCCACACACAATGGAAGTTCATATTCATGTGTTCTTTCAATTAATTCTCTTAATACTTGAATATGGTCCACTGTACTGAATCCACTTCGAAATCCAGCTTGTTCTCTTGGTTGAGCTGCATCTAATTTTTTCTGCAGGCGATGTGTTAGCACTTTTGTGAAGATTTTATAAATAGCAGGTAACAAGCTAATTGGTCGGTAATTTTTTAAATCCTCTTTATCACCTTTTTTATGCAAAAGAATTACTGTTGCAGAATCCCATTGGTTTGGTATGTTACCACTGTTGAGGCATTTGGTAAAGAATTTTGCGAGTATGTCTTCTACATGTTCTCCAGCTTCTTTTAAGATATCTAATGTAATGCCATCATCGCCAGGGGATCTTCCTTTCTTCATACTTTTTATTGCAAATGCTACTTCTTCTTTTAAGATTTTAGGAGCTGTTCCTTCGACTATCTCAGAGTCTTCGTTTAATCCACTGTTTCCCTCATACAGCTTTCTGTAGAATTCTTCAACTCTTCTAAGTATTTCTTCCCTATTTCTTGTTACAGTGCCATCCTCTCCTTTTAATGCAATGATGTGTTTCTTCCCAATAGACAAACTCCCTTTAACAACCCTAAGGCTCTTGTTGCTTTCAATGGCCTTCCTTACTAACTCACAATTGAATTTTCTTATATCTTCTTTCATGTTTTTGCGCAAAGTTTTGCAAAGTTCTACATACTCGATCTTGCGACTGGTATTTTGATTGTCCACCTTCATAAGTCTTCGCCTTTTCATGAGTTGTTTCGTCTTCTCAGATAATTTGCTATTCTGCTTTTTACATATTACACCACCAATTTCCCCAGCAGTTTCAATTATTGTCTTAACAATGTTTTCATTTGCTTCTGAGATGTCAACTTCTTCAATAAGTCCTTCCAGTGCAGAAAAGCGATTTTTTAATTCCAACTTGAATGCCTCGGTATTTTCTTTTAATTTCTTTAAATCCACCCTCTTACATACTTGTTTCCTAATGAGCTTCTGCCTTTCTAGTTTAGTATTTAAGTGCATTTTACATCTCACCATTCGATGATCACTTCCAGTATTAAATCTGTTCAGTACGCTGCAATCTTCAATAATTGATTTCTTGTTTGCCAGTATATAGTCAATTTCGCTGGTTCCTCCATTGGGGTGTTTCCATGTCCATTTTCTTTGTAGTTTCTTCTTAAAAAATGAATTCATGATGCTAAGATTTTCAGCTTCGGCAAATTCTATGAGTTGATCGCCACGTTCATTCCTTTCCCCGTATCCGTATTTACCAACCGATGTCTCTCCTTGTTCCTGTTGTCCAATTCTTGCATTAAAATCTCCCATGATGAGCTTGATGTGTTGTTTCCCCTTGGTATGTAGCTGTTTGATTTCTTCATAGAATTCCTCAACCTCCTCGTCGGTATGGCTTGATGTTGGTGCATATGCCTGTACTATCTGAAGTTGGTATCGCTGGGTTAGTTGAACAACGAGCCTCGCTGCTCGATCTGACGTGCTTTCGACTTCAAGAAGGTAGTCTTTAATTCTTTTGTTGATTAAGAAGCCAACACCACTTGTTCTTCCAGTTTCCGTTCCTCTATAATAAAACAAATGTCCACTTTTAAGTTCCACCAACTCTTCACCTTTTCTTCTAACTTCACTGAGTCCTACAATGTCCCATTTGATCTTGTCAAGTTCTTCTTCCAATTCTTGAAGTTTTGCTTCAGAAGCAAGGGATCGTCCATTATACGTTGCCAAGGTCAATAACAAACGGCAGCCTGGGCCATTCCAGTGATTCTTAGCACCCCCTGCTTTCATGCCACGCTGACCGCTGCCTTGATCAGGAGCACTCCAGCACCTGGAGACTAGGGGCCATGGTTTTTGGTGTATTAGCATATTGGAGGAATTAGCCATCATTTCACCACGCTGGCTAGACGGGTTGGTGAATTAGCCCTCCCCTTCCGCCTTTCTATCCGTGCAGCAAATATTAATTTGCCTCATAAATAGAAAGCCCAGCCTGCACCACTTGAAGGCGGGGTAGGACACTAGGTTACTGGCCTGGCCGGTTCCACACATCGTCACATACGTTCAGCGTGTGGGTCTCCTTCCAGTTAGATACCAGCAACCCTTTTGCAGGCCATATATATATATATATATATATACAGTAAATCTCTCTTAACGACCACCCTCTTCTGTGACCATCTCCCTTAACAATCATTTTTGTTTAGAAACGGATTTTTTCCCTCCCTCATAGACCCAATGCTAAATTTACCACCTCTCTGAGAGATCGCGTTTCACGGAACTGACTGTGGTCGCATTAGGGAGGTTTTATTGTGTATATACAGCGAAAATCGGTTATAACGACCTTCAAGGGACCGTGAAAATTCGGTCGTTATAAACGATATCTTTTTAAAATCATAGTAGCCTATAGCAATGCCCTGTAGAGTTTTATATATTATTTTGACAGTGAAAGTACTAAACTTTTTGATTTCAAAATTAAATAAAAATATACTTAATTATAATGAATTTAATTTCCGTTTATATTATGTTTTATAACCACACTAAAAACATAGTACTTCCTTAGTTTTTTAAATTGAAAAAATTGTAGAAAATACTACTAAAGTATATAATGTAGAAAACAAATGTAATAAATAGTATTTATTATATTATACTAATGACTTCCGAACAGTGCCGGTTAAAGTGTTTTGTGGGCTTTACACTGAAAAAATAAAATAGGCCTCTAAAGAATATGACCCTCGTGATATTCAATTAATAAATCACTTTTTTTAAGTTTATTATCTTCAATATTCAGGTTTAGCAGTAATAAAAATTTCTCGGACATTTGTAAATAAACAAGATTAGAATAACGCTTAAATTTTGATAACTTTAAATTTTAATAACTAACCCACATGGTTCTGCTTTATGACTGTCAAGTCGCGTCGTTATATCCGATACGAATTTCCCTAGTTAGAATCTATGTAGACTACAAAATCGCCGTCGTTATATACGATGTCGTTATAACCGATATATTTAGTATGGAGTAGAATAGCAAACCAAATTTCTTGTAAAAATTCCGTCGTTATATGCGGTTGGTCGTTATAACCGGCGTCGTTATAAACGATTTTCACTATACATGTATCTTATATATATATCTTTATATTATATTCCTGAGTAGGTGTAAATCATCCACCGTAAATCATAATTTTATGACATCTATAAAACGAGGTGTCCGTCTTAATGAGAAGTAATTAGTACCTTTGTAAGTAGCTCTGTTACCTAGCAAGTGAATATCATGATTTCGTGCAATACTTTTTTTTAAACAACGGCTAGCAATTGTTTTCACCACTTTTCATAAATGGCGTAATGCGTAGTAAGATAGCTCGATCATTAATTATACATCAAATAGCCATTCGCTATTTATTTTTTAAAGAACTTTATTATTATTTATTTAAATCAAATGCGTTTTTGAAAGCACAAGGTGTATTAATTAACAAAATTATTTTATCTTCTCAAAATATGTATTGCTGAACAGAAATGCATTTAAATTTTATGAAATTTCTTTTTGCTCAAACTCAGCTTTTGCATGAAATTCCAATTTTTATTCCTTATTACTCTTAAATGATATATTTCTTAATTCTAAAAGAATTCATTCGAATTCTCTGTTGGTTCGTTGATTAAATTTTACTTTTTGTTCGTAGAAAAGAATGAAACTTGCACATACTGTTATCTAAATGATCAATATCAACTAATTTTTTAAAACTAATAATTATGAAACGACTTCTACGGCATTCACAAAGTATGCTTACCATATTTTTTAAATTACACAAGCTTAAAATATTTTTAAACGGCAAAATCTGAAATATTCTTCAAACCCAAAAAGCTTAAAATAATTTTTAAGCTGCAAAAGGTTTAAATACTTTTTAAACTGCAAAAGCTTAAAGTAGTATGTTTTATAAACTGCAAAGCTTAAAATAAATTTTACAAGCCATCTTACACATCACAATATACAAGCTAAATCATCCCTTTGTATAACTTCCTTGAAATTACTTCCATTACTTTTACTCGCATTACTTCCGCATTACTTTCCCATCCCATTAGTTTCGTGGGCTTTTGTTTCACTGTCATTACTTCATGGGCTTATTAATTATGACTAGAGATTTTGAGCTCATTGGATTTTCCGTGCTTGATTATGTTAAGCTGTAGCTTGGTTTATCAGTGACGTTAAGCTATCTTGCTCATTCCATATCATTTGCCGAGAAGTCTTGTGTAGGTGGGGGGGGACGGGCATTCTACGACAGTTGCACTGGTTGTACGAGGTTCGTACGAGGTTTGCACGGGTGGGTGTGATAGGTTGCACGGCGGGTGGGGTCAGGCAGGTCGATGGTTGTGGTGGTTTTTGGTATTTTTTTTCCAATTTTATTTAAAAACTTGTTAAAAATTTCCACCTTTCCTGTCCCTAGCTTCCTCTGGTGGTAGTTTTGGGAATTTTTGGAGAAATTTTGAATATTTTTTTTGCCGAATGTTTTGGGCTTTTTTCTGCGCATGAGAGCGCATGACAGCTGCTGTCTCATCTAAGAATTACAGCCTAGGGGTTTGGAACCTCCTCATCAGAGGAGGGGTTTAGGTCAAACCCCAGGTGTAAGCCCCTTCCCTAGGCTCATATTTTGAATCCCAGACATACGTAAACCTTATGTCCAAGTGTTTAAATAGTGGCCGTGAGCTCTTGCATCACAGCCATTGGCTAAAATGTAGCGCTTATCATCGAGGGAGTAGAGGGCTACCTTATTCTCTGATACGGCGGAGATTATATGACTTTTAGTCGAAAATTTTCGAGAGATTTCCCTCATGTGCCGGCGCATAAGGACACACTCTTTGTACTTTTGGTGAGTCAATTTCTTTTTGATGATTACTCTGGCTACCCCTTTAGCTGTCTTCTTTTCCCCTACTGCGCTCATCAAGTGCTCATCTTACTGCGTATCCCGACAAACGAGGTGGCAGGAACAAAAGACAGCTCATCTTTCATTTTCCCGAGCACTTTTTTATTAGTCAGACTGTATAAAGGATGCTTCGGGGGATAGTCAGAGGTATCATAGGCGCCTAATGTTTGACCCATGTCCGCGTATATTTCACCGGTACAGATCTCAGAGCACAGAGAGTCCGTATCGGTGAAAAGAAGTTTAAAGCGCTCCCTATACTCGACCAAGATCTTATTGTAGTGAAATTCATTCATCAATGTCTTACTGATGTCGAGTATGGAGAACCCGACATAAATAGGTCTATTGAGGATGAGGCTTGTCTTCTTCCTCTGAATGGCCATCGGACCTTCGATGATCACCGAGAAATCGTAATAAGCTGGGGAGGCAATCAACTCTTTGGCAGTAGCCTCTTTCTGCACCAAGCGAAAGTCCACCCGGTTCCTCAAGTTCTCTATGGTTTTCCCTATAGAAGAAAAACATTTAATTTTCCCACTGTCCATCACGTACCTGAGATGAAAGGTCTTCCGGAAGTATAGGTCACCGAACACCGTATTATTCATCAATTTGAAGAAGTCTTCTCAAATGAGTTAGAAATGGATTTCTCTGTTTTGCATTGAAGGCGATGTACGGTTCCAACCATGGAGCCTGACGAAATTGAAGATTTCTAAAAAAGTAAGAGTGCTTGCACCTGATATTTTTGACCTGTCATGGCCTTAAACCGACAAGATTCCCCCATCTGCCTGAAATCGGAACTGAATTTATTTGCTCTACCACCTACTCAAGTGAGCATAGAAGGCGGAAAGTGGGTGGAATTCTATACATTATCTAATATTCGGGATGACGGACCATTAGAATTCAACATTTTCGGAAATGGAAAGAATACTTGGATCACTTTTCCACTCAACTCTACGTAAAAGTAAAGATTTTAAAGCAGGATTGAACAGATATGGATGAGAAAGATTCTGCAACGCCCGTTAACTTATTTCTCCCCTTCCTGTTTTCTCAAATCATCAATGTCAGTCTAAACTGACGCGTCATTTCATCCTCGTTTAGCACTTACCCGTATCGAGCCTGTATCGAAACCCTGCTGAATTATGGAAAAGATGCGAAGAAGACAACGCTTACAACCGGAAGTTTTTATAAAGATACAGCTGGGTATCTTCGCGACACAAACCCTCTGATGACTAGTTTGCAAAATAGTGAACTATTGAAATGCTATGAACTCACTAAAAATAGTCGTACGCTAGATCTCATCGGAAACCTGCATTCTGATATGTTTCATCAAAACAAACTACTACTACTGAATTTGGTGAGTGTGAAAATCAAGCTCAACTGAAGCAAGCCTGCTTTCTGCTTCGTATCTGATACGGAAGACAAAGAGTACAAAATTGCCATAGAACATGCGCTCTTGTTTATGAGAAAAATTAAAGTGAGTCCACGGGCTTCTCTAGGGAATGCAAAAGCTTTAGAAGAAACCTCGGCTAAGTATCCCATCGATAGAATGTTATGTAAAGTATACTCGGCTCCTCAAGGAAGTATGTCTTTCGTTGAAGATAATGTTTTCAAATGCCTAAAAAGTTTATATTGGCCATTGTTAGCAATGACGCATTTAATGGAACTTATACCACCAACCCACTAGAATTCAAGCATTATCAAACCAACTTTGTAGCAGTCTTATAGATGGGAATGCACTCCTTTACCGTCTGTTAGAACCTGACTTCGCTCGAAATTCAACTATTCGTCCTTACCACAGTCTATTTACGGGCATCGAGAAATTGAATCAGACCGGGGAATACACATCGATAAAGACGATTATTCTAAAGGATCTACGCTGCATGCATTTAATGTATTACCAAATTTATGCGACGGAGGATACTTGCATCTCATGCAGCAAGGAAATTTACTCATAGAAATAAAATTTGCTACTACTCTACCAAGCACCGTATCAATTCTGGTATATTCAGAATTTCAAAACGTTATTGAAATCATGAAATTCAGGAATATCATATGCGAATTTTCAAACTGAAATGGATACTACACAAATAAATAGAATATTGCAACAAGATAGTTTTACTCAGCGTTCGTTTATGAGAGTTTTCGCCAGCGACCAGATATTCAGAACAATAGCCTTCTTTCCAGCTTCCCTGGTGGTAAATGTGAACCAGCAAACGATAGAAGGCAGCCATGGCTGGCTATCTACGCGAAATCTTCAACAACTACCGAATTATTTGATTCCTACGGAAATTCACCGAACCTTTTTGGTGGATCGATATCACAAATGTTTACAAAATATATACACATAAAATAGGAGAGTTGGAATAATAATGGCAATTATTTATTTACAATTGATACAAAATAGATGCATGTTACCAATTTTTACTGTCCCTCAATGTAGTCACAGCATTGTCTATAACCCGTTGCCAGCGATGTGGAAATTGTAGGATAACTTTGGCAATGCCTGTAGTGTTGATAGTTCGAATGGACCGGTCTACTGTCTGAAGAATCTCTGGAACAGTTCTGAAGCGAATGCCACGAAGTGGTTCCTTCATCTTAGAAATCAAGTCATAGTCACAAGGACTCAAGTCCGGGGAGTATGACTTGATTCCTTAGATCAAGGAACCTTCATGGCATTCGCTTCAGAACTGTTCCAGAGATTCTTCAGGCAGTAGACCGGTCCATTCGAGCTATCAACATAATGAGCGTTGGTAAAGATATCGTACAAATTCCAGATCGATAGCAACGGGTTGTGCACTATGCAGGTGACTACATTTAGGGGCAGTAAAACTTGGTAACATGCATCCATTTTGTGTCAACTGTAAACAAATAGTTGTGACTATTAAAGTTCCAACCCTGTAACGTACCCCTACAATGCAGCAATTCCTCTATATGCGGTCAATATTGCATTTTCTATATTTATTCCAGATGTCGCGGAAAAATATCGAGAATATTGTAAATTCGTTTCAGTCTAAATGTTCGACCAATGACCTATGAGTATACAATTTTTTTAAACACAAATATGGTATAATTATAAAATTTCATGTTGCTTGAAAAAATAAAATTTGCTATAAAACTGATTACACGTATCGATCTCAATCGTTTCTAGTTATGGAGCCTATTAAACTACACCATCCGTCCACGATTTTAATTTGTGGTCCAACGGGAAGTGGAAAAAGCGTGTTTGTACATGATTTCCTTAAATAAAAACAAGAAATTTTCAAGGTGACACCAACTAATGCTGTATGGTTCTATTGGATACATCAAACCTTCTATGATGAAATTGTTGACGTCACGGTTGTTGAAGGATTATCTTCAGATTTTAAAGATTATCTAAATGGTCTTACTCTATTCGTTATCAATGATTTGATGGTAGAATGCGGAAATGATAAGAGGATTATGAATTTATTTACAAGAGGAAGTCATCATCATAAGCTAACAGTGATGCTCATTTCACAGAATATATTCCACAATTGATCTCAAATGAGAGAAATCTCTCTCAATACACATCACATGTTCCTATTTAAGTCGCGTCGCTATCTAACCCAAATCATGTGTTTAGGACGTCAGCTGTATCCAACAGAAAAAAATTTTCGGGAAGCGTTTCAGGACGCTATAAAGACCCCATTTTCATAACTCCTCGTGGATTTGTGACCAGAAACACAAGTAGATATGCGGTTGCGAGCGAATATCCTCCCCCAACAAGTGCAAACCGTCTATCAAAGCCGTTTCCGATACTTAAAAAGAAGATTTGGAAGAAGAGGAAGTATTTAGTAAAATGACGCTGAAGATGTCTGAGCTAGAACAACTACGACTCCTCTGTATATGCCCTAAAAAATCTCGAGCTGACTTTTTGAAAAAATTCCAAAATCTGCCTTAAAAGCAATCTGTGAGTGAGTTTTAAACGCTATCAAGGGGAATGTACCCTTAACCAAAGATCAGAAAGAAAAGTTACGAAGTCATAGAATCACGCTTCGCAAAATCGCTGATAAAAAAATCCCGCTTTTCAAGAAGCGGAAAATATTGGTTCAAAAGGGCTCCTTATTCGAGCAGCTTTAAGCGCATTGACGTCCATTCTCGCTAAATATAATGGAATATACCCAAAAAATGTTACTTATGCCACAGGAGTGGTTCTCGAGACATACACCTAGCGATCAACAATTATCGGAAATGGACAAAGAGATGAAAAAAATTCTTGGAAGCACGGACGAGGATCATGTGAAAATCCAACGTTATAACCAAGTGCTACAAAAATAAGATTAATGTCGATAATTTCAACCAGCCCAAACTTATTCGACAGGAGAAGAATGCTACGC
>QLNU02015003.1:75969072-75988885 GCA_006491805.2 Dysdera silvatica
AAATTGTTTTTTCAATTTCTCAATAAACTATAAAATATTAGGATGTCAAACTAGATATACAAGAATTGTTAAGTTGTAGTATGTCACTGTAATACTACAACTTAGCCTTTTTCTTAAAGATTGCATACATTCCGTACATGTAACAGAACATAGTTTATTGGGTAGAGTATATCTACACTCTTTACCCAATACCAATTACGCTGTGCAACATTTTTACTGATTGTTAATGCATTTTACATAATATTACCCATATATTGAGAGATAGTTTACACTTATTAACTATTACTGTTTTAGTGTCTTACATACTTACCTCTCATACACATTATTAAAGAATTTTCTTCACGGCCAAATCTACCAAATTTAATACCAGTGACCACATCTTCAGCCACTAAAACATCAACCAAGAATTTATCTTGAAATAGTTGGACTACTCCATTATTCAAAGCAACGGCCACCAACTGAAGCCCTAACTGCATCACTTCCACAGCTTCCATAGCAACAATACTTGCCGGAAGCTTTATATTCCATAAGCATTTTCCCTGTGAAAGCAAAAAAAGAAGTATTTTTTTTTGTTAGCTTCCATGCTTTTTCTGAACATGCATAGAGTAATTCAAAACAGTTTTGGAAGAACACCTGCACAAATCGGGGAAGTGACAGCATAAGGCAAGTTCTCTACAGCACACTACTTCTAAAAATTCTGGTGATTTTACAGATATGTATTAGCATATAATGTTAATATTTGTTTTCCAGTGAGAAGCTAATTTTTTTTTAATCACTTCAAATGCAGAATCAACACAAAATGCATATGGTGACATAATCAGTATTATTCACATTAAAAAGCATAGCTTAACATTTAAAAATTAAAGAACAGTATCTATAAGGAGACATACAGTTTTGACTGTATACATCGACTAAAATAGCTGGTTATTATTATTTATTTTATATACAGTAGTTTCTGTTGTCAAGGCTGGCATAAAGGTCTAGAGGACAAGCATGGATCTAGAAATCTTCCAAGTGGAAAACAATTTATTTCCAATTCTTATTTTCAGCCAAGTGTCCAGTACTTTTCATTTTCGATGATATAATCTCGGCTGAATGAGGAAGGGTGGTGATCGCCCCATAGCCCACTTTCGATCCACCAATGCTAGTGGAAAAGGCCTATATATATATATATCATCATATTCAACCATTATCTATCCACTGCTGGATGAAGGTCTCTCCAAATGCTTTCCACACAAGTCTATCCTGGGCCATTCGTTTCCACGTCACCCCAACCTCTTTTCTTATTTCATCCACCCATCTAGTTTGAGGACGTTTTCTAGGTCTTCGGTGGTCTCTTGGAATCCAGTTCAGAATTTCTGTTGTCCATCGTTGATCAGTTCTTCTTGCAATATGCCCAGCCCATCGCCATTTCAGCCCTTTTACTTTAACAATGATGTCCTCTACTCTAGTTTGCTCTCTCACCCAAGTGTTTCTTTTTCGATCTCTCCTAGTTATTCCAAGCATGCACCTCTCCATGCTCCTTTGCGTTGTCTGTAACTTTCGTATTGCTCCAACTGTTAGACTCCATGTCTCTGATCCATAAGAGAGGACTGGCAATACACACTGGTTGAAGACCTTTCTTTTTAGACACAAAGGCAATTTCCCCTTCAGGATAAAACTGTTTCTTCCAAATGCACTCCAGCCAAGTTTAATACGTCTGTTGAGTTCTTTCATAATGTTGCCATCCATTGAAATCAGCTGGCCAAGGTAAATATATGAATCAGCAATTTCTAGCTCAATGTTGTCAACTTGTATTTTTGTTTCCTCTACAAAATTATTGAACATGATCTTAGTTTTTTGTAGGTTCATCTTGAGTCCAACTTCTTCACTTCTAGTTGAGAGCTCTTGTACCATGTCTTGGAGTTCTAATGGGTCCGTTGAAAAAATAACAATGTCATCAGCAAACCGCAGATGATTTAAATATTCACCATTTATTTTTATTCCCTTGTTATTCCAATTTATCAGCTGAAAAATCATCTGTAAAGCAGAAGTAAAAAGTTTTGGAGAAATGGTATCTCCCTGCCTCACCCCTTTGCCAAGTTTGATAGTTTTGGTATCTTTATGTAACCGAAATTTTGCACTTGCATTTTTATACACACGTTTCACCATGTCAATGTACACATCCTCAATGTCTGTTGATCTTAAAGAGTTGATGACTGCTGATGTTTTTATAGAGTCAAAGGCCTTCTCATAGTCAATAAATGCAACACACAATGGAAGTTCATATTCATGTGTTCTTTCAATTAATTCTCTTAATACTTGAATATGGTCCACTGTACTGAATCCACTTCGAAATCCAGCTTGTTCTCTTGGTTGAGCTGCATCTAATTTTTTCTGCAGGCGATGTGTTAGAACTTTTGTGAAGATTTTATAAATAGCAGGTAACAAGCTAATTGGTCGGTAATTTTTCAAATCCTCTTTATCACCTTTTTTATGCAAAAGAATTACTGTTGCAGAATCCCATTGGTTTGGTATGTTACCGCTGTTAAGACATTTGGTAAAGAATTTTGCAAGTATGTCTTCTACATATTCTCCAGCTTCTTTTAGGATATCTAATGTAATACCATCATCACCAGGGGCTCTTCCTTTCTTCATATTTTTTATTGCAAATGAAACTTCTTCTTTTAAGATTTTAGGAGCTGTTCCTTCGACTATTTCAGTGTCTTCGTTTAATCCACTGTTACTTTCATATAGTTTTTTGTAGAATTCTTCAACTCTTCTAAGTATTTCTTCCCTATTTCTTGTTACGGTGCCATCCTCTCCTTTTAATGCAATGATGTGTTTCTTCCCAACAGATAAACTTCCTTTAACAACCCTAAGGCTCTTGTTATTTTCAATGGCTTTCCTTACTAGCTCACAGTTGAATTTTCTTATGTCTTCTTTCATGCTTTTGCGCAGAGTTTTACAAAGTTCTATGTACTCAATCCTGGAACTGGTATTTCGATTGTCCACCTTCATATCTCTTCGCCTTTTCATGAGCTGTTTCGTCTTCTCAGATAATTTGCTATTGTGCTTTTTACAGGTTACACCACCAATTTCCCCAGCAGTTTCAACTATTGTCTTAACAATGTTTTCATTTGCTTCTGAGATATCACTTTCATCAATAAGTCCTTCCAGTGCAGAAAAGCGATTTTTTAATTCCAACTTGAATGCCTCGGTATTTACTTTCAGTTTCATTAGATCCACCCTCTTACTTACTTGTTTCCTAATGAGCTTCTGTCGTTCTAATTTAGTATTTAAGTGCACTTTACATCTCACCATTCGATGATCACTTCCAGTATTAAATCTGTTCAGTACACTGCAATCTTCAATAATTGATTTCTTGTTTGCCAGGATATAGTCAATTTCACTAGTTCCCCCATTTGGGTGTTTCCATGTCCATTTTCTTTGCGGTTTCTTCTTAAAAAATGAATTCATGATGCTAAGGTTTTCAGCTTCTGCAAATTCGATGAGTTGATCGCCACGTTCATTCCTTTCCCCATATCCGTATTTACCAACCGATGTCTCTCCTTGTTCCTGTTGTCCAATTCTTGCATTGAAATCCCCCATGATGAGCTTGATATGTTGTTTCCCTTTGGTGTGTAACTCTTTGATTTCTTCATAAAATTCTTCAACCTCTTCGTCGGTATGGCTTGATGTTGGTGCATATACCTGTACTATTTGAAGTTGGTATCGCTGGGTTAGTTGAACAACAAGCCTCGCTGCTCGATCTGATGTACTTTCAACTTCCAGAAGACAGTCTTTAATTCTTTTGTTGATTAAGAAGCCAACACCACTTGTTCTTCCAGTTTCCGTTCCTCTATAGTAAAACAAATGTCCGCTTTTCAGTTCCACCAACTCTTCACCTTTTCTTCTAATTTCACTGAGTCCTACAATGTCCCATTTGATCTTGTCTAGTTCCTCTTCCAATTCCTGAAGTTTTGCTTCAGAAGCAAGGGATCGTCCATTAAACGTAGCCAAGGTCAATAACAAACGGCAGCCTGGGCCATTCCAGTGATTCTTAGCACCCCCTGCTTTCATGCCACACTGACCGCTGCCTTGATCAGGAGCACTCCAGCACCTGGAGACTAGGGGCCATGGTTTCTGGTGTGTCAACATAATGGAGGAATTAGCCATAATTTCACCACGCTGGCTAAACGGGTTGGTGAATTAGCCCTCCCCTTCCGCCTTTCTATCCGTGTAGCAAATATTAATTTGCCACATAAATAGAAAGCTCAGCCTGCACCACTTGAAGGCGGGGTAGGACACTAGGTTACTGGCCTGGCCGGTTCCACACATCGTCACATACGTTCAGTGTGTGTGTGAAGTTACCAGTTTTTATATTAAAGTTAAATCAATAGAGAATTACAGATCAATATTTACGATATAAGTAAACAAACTTATCTAAAAATCCCTCATCGTACTAACTAGAGTTGTCAGTTAAATTTATATTAAATCTTATGAAGTGTATAATCATAAATTACTATTTTAATGACATGTTTGCCAAGTTAAGGAGATTTTCTACCACGCTCATGTGACTACCTCATGAAACTTTCTAAAGTCTTTGGATAAGAATGGTACTTTGGTAAGAATGAAATTAGGAAGAGAGAGAAACTTTAGTTCATTATATCCGTGAAAAATTGCTCGTTATATCCGTAATTTTCCACAAACGTTTTGCGTTAGATCAAATTAACCGAAATCATTTGTTCATCATAGGCAAAAGTTTATTATTTCCGTGATTATTAATTATTGTGATTAGTTATTTTTACATCCGTGAAATGGTTCTTTATATCCGTGTTGTAGTTCCTCATATCAATGAAATTGTTCTTTACATCCGTAAAATGGTTCTTTTCGTTCTGGAGGTGGTTCATAATATTCGCCGTATGTAATATACGATATGCATTAGATCAAACAAACGGAAGTAATTTGTTCCTTAGAGACGTAAATTCGTTATATCAATGCGCGTTATAATTGACTGACACTTCACTATATATATATATACACACTTATTGAACTTGCACAAGTTTTACTGCATAATATTCCGTATAGTTTTTTACGTTGATAACACAGACCGACACGGTTTTTGCTGACTTAGAGCTGACAGTTGCTTTTAAGGTATTTTGATATGCTGAAATAAAAAATTACATTAGCGCTTGCCCATCACGTTAAGTTTGTTCTCTAAAGTACTTTAAGTGTCCAAAAATGAGCAAAAAGTGGGTGCTTTGTGTATAGTTTGAGGTATACAGATGGTATATTCAGAATATTATGACAGAAGGGCAAACCAGTTTAAGCAAGTACATATATATGTGCGATAACAATCACATAAATGTTACAAAACGAACCTGGACTGTTTAAACAAGAAGTGGGTTAAAGGCTGGGCGAAAGGGGCGACTGCCTGGGTCCCCGTTTGGATGAGGGCGTCAAACTGAAGTCAAGTTCAAATTTTTTTAATTGACCCAACAGTAGAAAATCTCTCTAAAAAAGACAAGTTTAGAGAAATTTTTAGAGACATCTTTAGAGAAATTCTTTCAGAGACTTTAGGCCACTGTTATAGGGCATATGGCTCACTGTGCATCTGTGAAAATCTCCTGTTTTCGCCGGAGGGGGAGGGGCATCAAAAAGCAATCCGCGCCAGGCTGCTTGGGTTCAAAATCAACCTCGAGCCGCCCCTGGTTTAAACAATTGCGTCTGCCAGACATGACGCTAAGTTCAACAAACACAGAGTTATTGGCTCCAATGTCGCAATTCCTTATCGGAATCTAAATATGTCCACCACAAAACACAATTTTTAATACAATTTTCCTAACGTAAGGATCATGCAGTTCATTACTAACTTTTTCAAATTTTTATCAGCAAATTCCCCATGAATTGCGGGATCAAAAGTTTGATTCATATAACATTATAGCAATAAACACGGAATGCGATAATTCGAAAACTTGACGTGATATAAAAAAAATTAGCGTCATATTTGAAATCAGCATACCAAAATTAATTAAAAACAAGTGTCATATGTAAGACAGCAGCAATTTTACTTTTTTGTCGGACTGTGTAATTACATGTTTTTATTCATACTCTTAGAAGACGATGAATGAAAAATGTTTTGTCCAAAATATATACAAGCCAGCGAAAGAAAATTGCCTAAGGTCGATATTTAAATTTAGCAGGTTTCAATTAACATCAACCCCCAACTCTCGAATCCCCAACTCTCTAATCTTCAACTCTCTAATTCTCAAGTAACTCGGTAGGTTTTCAACGTTAACAATAGCTATCATTATTGCATTTACAGAAGACCTTTACCTTACCCTATTATTGACCCCCAGACAGATAGGAAAACCAAAAGCAATGGCAGGTTCGGTATCTATTGAAACCTGCTAATAACTAACCTGCCAAGGCGGAATTACGATCATTTCATGTACTTTTCTAGTAACTTAATTACTAGTGTTATTATAAATAGCTTAATCTTTAATATGTTAAATGTCTAAATATTTAAAATTGGTTTAAGTAGTCTAAAAAATTTATAAAACACAATTAAAACCCTAACATGATATTAAACAACTTATCTTATGATAATTAAATATTACATTAAGTAGCATTCTAGAGCGGTGTTGTTCCTTAACCTTTATGAGACCACGGCCCAGTAAATAATTTTTTATAAGACGAGAGTCCGGTCTCGATAAATTTACTCTTAAATGCCTTTTATTTTTTAAACATCATATATTATACTATAAATATGAATAATTAATTATGGCATAATCATAATGAGCATTAGTACACACTTTCTATTAATACAAACTTTTCTGGCACATTTTCTCACTGAATACGCACTGGCATTGGCAACACAGGTGTTATTTCGTTCAGTTTTAAGAGTAGGGAATGCACTGCACATCACTATAATCATTTTGTAGGCACTTTTTATGACAGGTCATTATAAATATTATACCCTTTCTTGAATGCTAAAAGATTTAGATGTCTTAAAACTCTGGATCATTCGTTAATACCAATGCTGCACTGACATATTTAAAAATACACAATTTCGTTATTGGAAATTGCTGCACAGATCTTACCTAAGCGCTCTGGGTTTGAGCTTTCTAAGATATTCACGACTATTATTTTTTTCAGAATATTTTTATAATAAAATATTTATTCGGAAAAAAATATTTAGAAAAATAAAATGAAAAATTCCAGAAGAATCTCTTTCGACCCGATGTAATTGATGCTAGGGCCCGATTCCGGACAATGGCCCAGCAGTTGAGAAACATTACTCTAGAGCATATAGATTTCGTAGCGAAAAGATCAAGGTAAGTATTTTCATGAAAAAAAGAAAGTGTCCCATCTTTGATATTGCATTATTGGGTATAGTCCAAAAATCAACATAACCGTGACTTTTTCCTTCTTCACAATACCATGTTATTGATTTTCCAAGTGGAAAATTACTTTTTCCTTCTTCACAATACCATGTTATTGATTTTCCAAGTGGAAAATTGGTGCCAAACATATATGTCTCCTGAATTATTCTATTTGTTACTTTTCTATACAGATAAAACTAACGTATCAATATGACTTCTAGAATTACACATGTTATATATATATATTAGGCAATTGATTTTTAAGACTTCTATATATATACATATATGTATAAATACAGTGGTTAGTGTGACATGAAAGCTGGGGAATGCTAAGAATCACTGGAATGGCCCAGGCTGCCGTTTATCATTGACCTTGGCCATGTAAATTGGCTTCTGAAGCAAGACTTCAGGAATCCGAAGAAGAAAAGATCAAATGGGATATTATAGGCCTCAGTAAAGTCAGAAGAGATGGTGAAGAGTTAGTAGAACTCTTAAAAGCGGACATTTGTTCTATAATAGAAGAACGGAAATTGGAAGAACAAGTGATATTGGTTTCTTATTCAACAAAAGAATTAAAAACTGCTTTCTTAAAGCTTAAAGCACGTCAGATCGAACAGTGAGGGTCGTTGTTCAATTAACCCAGCAACATCAACTTCAGATAGTACAGGCATATTTGGCCCTGCGGTGGCGCAGTGTGGTAACGCGTTCTCCTAGTGCGCCGCTAATCCGGGTTCGACTCCCAGCAGTGCAAAGAACGCTTACTCAGAGATCTCATAAAGATCGCACTGCTCACTGTAGTCCGGGGTTTGGTTCCCTAGGCCTTAAGAGGTTCGGATTCCTCGGAAAACAGTAGGTCCCGGCGCAGCATGACCACTGTAGTCTTTGAGCCGTAAAACCAAAAAGCAACCAACCAACAGGCATATGCACCAACATCAAGCCATACTGACGAAGAGATCGAAGAAATTTTGGAAGAAATCAAACAGTTACACACCAAGGGGAAACAACATATCCAGCTCATAATGGAGGATTTTAATGCAAGAATTGGACAACAGGAAAAAGAAGAAACATTAGTTGGTAAATACGGATACGGGGAAAGGAATGAACGTGACAATCAACTAATCGAATTTGTAGAAGCTGAAAATCTTAGCATCATGACTTCAAGTTTTATGACGAAACCCCAAATAAAATGGATATGGAAACAAGCAATAGGGGAACCAGTGAAACTGACTATGTCCTGGCAAACAAGAAACCAATTGTTGAAGATTGTAGCTTATTGAACATATTTAATAACGGGAATGATCATCGAATGGTGAGATGTAAATTGCACTTAAATACTAAATCAGAAAGGCAGAAGTTCATTTAAGTTTTTTAAGTGAAAGCAAAGATACATACAATAAATAACACACACTGGCTTATGCAGGGGTTCTGATAGGGGTCATAAACCTCCATTTCAATGAAAATTTGTATATTTCAAATAAAATCGAATTAAATCAAACTTTACTCGGACGGATACAATATTATTTTACATCAGGTAATGGTATTTACTATTGATTGTTTAGGTTTTTCCGTCTGGGCAGAGAAGATTAATGATTTTGGGGTCTAATAAAATCCCCGTTGCCTAGAATGGATATGGTTAGTAGAAGAAGTAATAAATAAGAAAATAAAGTGCAAGGGCGAATCAGAAAGTCTTTGCCCCTATTTTTTATTAGTCAAAATAAGGTACATACAGGTAATTACAAATATAAGTACTATTCCACGTATCTTACACTATTTTTCCACATAGTCCCCACACCGGTTCAGACATTTGTCCCATCGCAGCACTAAATTTGAGATGCCCCTGTGGTAGAATTCGTCCGGCCTGCTGTCTTGGCTTCAACGTTGCACGTGAATCGCTGTCCTGCCAGGAACTTCTTCAGCGGACCGAAAACGTGGAAATCACTAGGGGCGAGGTCCGGACTGTATGGTGGGTGGTCCAGACTCTCCCAGTGAAATGACCGGAGCTTGTCGGCGGTTCTGATTGCATACAGTCCGGACCTCGACCCTAGTGATTTCCACGTTTTCGGTCCGCTGAAGAAGTTCCTGGCAGGACAGCGATTCACGTGCAACGATGAAGCCAAGACAGCAGTCCGACGGTGGTTCCACAGTCAGCCGGACGAATTCTACCACAGGGGCATCTCAAATTTAGTGCTGCGATGGGACAAATGTCTGAACCGGTGTGGGGACTATGTGGAAAAATAGTGTAAGGTACGTAGAATAGTACGTATATTTGTAATTACTTGTATATGCCTTATTTTGGCTAATAAAAAATAGGAGCAAAGACTTTCTGATTCGCCCTCGTAAAATAAAAGAGTGTGTTAATTAATATAGGTATGGAAGTTAAAAATTAAGATAGGAGTGATGGTATTATGAGTGTCTCTGTGTGTGAACGGACGCATTTTTATATTTGTAAAAAGAATAAATAGATTTAAGCGAGTTGGGAAGCAGAGACCTCACCCCAGGGCAAAAGCAAGAGATACGTGAGAATCCAAATTTTGTGCGTGAGTACTCTGGCATTAGATCATCAAGATTCCTTGTGAAGTGGATATGATCAGGAAAGTGTAATAAAATGAGTGCATTTTCTTATGGTGCTAAACACGAAGATGGACATTTTGTGTGTAAATGAATTTTCGATGAACAAATTCTGATGACGGTAAGCTATTTCTATAATTCTGGAAGAATGGAATTGATAATTTAGGAAGCGAAGATATCTTTCTTGAAGTATGATAAGTCCAGTGAGATTAGGCGTGGAGGTATTACCCCAGGTTAAAAGACAGTAGTAAAGAAAAGAAAAAATCATAGAGTAATTAAATTGAATGAGAATTGAAGTGGATAAGTAGTGACTGACACGCTTCGAATTACTCCAATATTTCTACTAATTTTAGTAGAGACGTTTTTAATGCGAATATCCCATTTAAGGTTGGATTTCAGAGTTACGCTCAGAAAGTTTCTATTTTCTGAGAATGAAATTATTGTATAATTTATAGAGATATCTAAATGGTTATGGTCAATATTGTTTTCTGTTGGTAAAAAGAAGGCGTTTAGTCTTTGAGGTATTGAGTATTAGACAGTTACTTTTAAAGAATTTATCAAAGTATTTAATATTAGTATTAACCAAAGGCATTATTGTGCTGACTTTAGTGCTTTTAAAGAAGATACTGGTATCGTAAACAAAAATAGTATATTCAATAATATATGTGTTTGAATATATAGAGTTGCGGCTCTGTAACCCACGCCCTCCCCCAACTTTCATAAAAATTTTTGAGCTGATGGTCAAGCCGGTTTTTAAAGAATTTCTATTTTACGAATATCTTTATTTACTATTTTTTGCATATATTGAAGTCTTTTCGGATTTTCTTATAAAAATATCATGAAATGACGAAGTCCATCACTTAAAAAAATTCGTTAAAATGAAGTCTTTTTCCACTTCCGGACTTTTCCCACAACAAAATTCTCATAATACGGTTTTTGGGCTTTACAAAGATGAAAAATACATCCTTTTAAGAAAGTATACGGTTTTTGGGCTTTACAAAGATGAAAAATACATCCTTTTAAGAAAGTATATTTCAAACTAACAGTCGACATGAAACTGACGAATTATTTTTACAGTATGGCACTTTTACGACGGAATAGGTGCGGATTCGTATAATCCCTATATTAAAATTGCATTTGTATATACAATAGTTATACACTCTAACCTCGATTTAATGATTTTCACAGGACCAGTGAAAATGATCGTTAAATCGAAGGACCAATGACGCACAAATCGAGAGAGAGGGGTTGGGGGGTGCAATTGATTTAAGGCTCTTCCTTGGGTTGAAAATTTACATGTAAAAATCCGTAAAGGTAACTATTATTACATTAAAAAAAGTAGCAATTTTTTTTACATTTTTGGCCGTCCCCCGAGCAAACATTTGGGTGCGCTATTGGTCGGAACTGAAATAAGAAATTATCGAAAAGGAGAACAATAAAAATGCTTACCAGCATTCTGAAGAATACATGTTAATTTTAATAAACATAAGACACAAGTACATACTTAATTATTATTTCGAAAAGAAAATTTAATTGACATTTGTTTTTGATCTTTCTCTGAAGTTAACACTTAACATTGCCTTTTCGATTTTTTCAAATGCATCGACAAGATCATTGTTGACGTCAAAACTCAGTAAATACTTCTTTACAAACTGTAAATCAGCATTCGCTACCACTGAGTAAACACAATTGAAGTGGATTTGCTGACGACAGTTGATTTTCTAACTGAAATTCTACTTGCAGCTACAGTCTCATGACGAAAAGTTATCGTTAAATCGAGGAAAGAAGACGTTAAATCGAAGAAAAATAACATAGACCTCAATGTAACAATCCGGATAAATAAAAACAAACGTTAAATCGAATATATCGTAAAATCAGGTACCGTTAAATAGAGGTTTGACTGTATTTAGAATTATATGATGCTATATGGCTTAGTGTCCAATAAAGTATAAATTTCTGAATATTTTATCGAAGGAGTAATGTAACATATTTTCAATTTAACGAAGTTTTTGGGCGGATCTATCGACGTCGTAAAATGAGGGTTTGATTTGCAAATTGATCTCGCAAATGGTATTAGTTGTTTAGGTCTTGAGCCCATACACATAGTACATAGTCACAGGTATGTACAGGGTGGTCATAAATAATTTACTCTATTCAAGACGCTCAAGAGCAATGATAAAAAGAGATATTGGAAAGGGATTTGGAAGTTAGCTTAATTAGACCGGGGGGGGGAAGCGATTTTAATTTAGCTAAAAATTTTGCTACCGGGGGAAAGTGGCGTTTTAGATTTACAAATCTTGTTCATTTGCATAAAACCACGTTCCTTATTCGAAATAAAACCTTTCTGTAAAATTTAGAATGTTCAAACTGACTGAAAATAGCAGTCATGGCCTAGGAATTTCTACTTTTCCCCCTGGTGGTGAAATCCGAAACTTTAGGTAATCCGCTTCCTCATAGTCCCATTGAGCTACCTTCCAAATCCCTTAGCGATAAATTTTTTCCTCGTCGCTCTAGAGCGCCTAGAATAAGGTAAGTTGTTCTTGACCACCCTATATATCTATATAGTACTTAATATATATACTTGTTCCTATATGCTATATATATAGAGTCAAATACTCAATAACTAATACAATTTGTAAGAACAATTTGCGAGTCAAACATCCATTTTACGAAGTCGAAAGATCCTTCTAAAAACTTCGTTAAAAAAATTGAAACTATGTTAAATTACTTTTTCGATGAAATATTTAGAAATTTAAACTTTATTGGATACTTTGCCATGTACTTGAGCCTGCATGTAGCCATTCACGATATTTTAAATTAGAGGTGTGCCAAGCCATTCATCGATTCGTTTAGTCAATGATTTGGAACACCTATATATTAAATGCATGTCCTTATTTATTGCTGAGTGGCTCAGTTTTAGACATAATTTGGACTAATCTTTAAATATAATTTAGACATGATATGGACTTAGTGTTAGACTAAGTTTTTGCTATGATGTAGGCTCACTTTTAGACATAATTTAAATTCAGTTTTATATATAATTTACACCCACGTTTAGGTACAATTTACGCTCGTTTAGATATAATTTAGACTTACTTTTACACAAAATTTAGACACTTTTAGGCATAATTCAGGATCCGTTTTAAACGTAAGTTAATCTCACTGTAATACATACATTTAAAAATAATTTAGACTTACTTTTAGACATAAATTAAACTCACTTTTAGATAATAAGATATATCGCACATACACGCGGCAACAACAACACAGTTAAAAGATAAAAAATTTCACAAGATACGTAAAATAAATTTTGGTCATAGCGCATTTACGTGTAGCAAAATAAGTTAAATACTGACACGATTTAGTGAATAATTTAGCTGTGTTTTTGAAATTTATTTCGTTGAAAATATAGTCTATTTCCGATATAATGGGTGCATAATTCCAAAAATGAAGTCACAGCTCCATCACTTTCATTGCCTAGGTATGCTACATCTGTTAGTAACAATATTTCCTAAGTCTCCTTCATAATTACATATGATCCAGACATTGCCTGTAGCATTATCGATCAATATCGATATTTTTTCACTGTGTAAAGCTATGATGCGGAAGGCTGTGCCTAGCGGCTAAATGATAAAAGATGAAAGTTTTAATGCGCCAATAAGGCGATTGTTTTATCAGTAGCTTGAGGCCAACTGTCCCTTACACCTGTGTTTCTTAAAAGCAACTTTCGCAGTATCGAAAAATAAGAGAAACACTATTTTCTGTTCTGAAATAGTAGATTGTTTTTTTTTTCAGAAAAATGCACTTAATGTGGGAAAGTGTTCCTAAAGGCGTATATTTATAAATGTTCGAAATAAGCGGATGTGTTTTTAAGGGCCAGAAGACTTCCAACACCAAATATGCCGCCAAATATTTTATCGCCAAAAGGGCTTCATTTGTAAACACATGCTAATTGTAAGAATAAAAATAAATATTTATTATACTGTAATAATTAATTTTATTTCACATAATGGTGTCAAAATATGACTTATTCACACAAAACTCAGTTATTACTTTATTATTGATGGTATAAAAATATTAATATTGCATTATTTCTTTGAAAGTGACAAATATGAAGCTTCATAATAACAATAGAACATTTAAAACAACGTTATATTTGCGTATAAAGTGCAAATTTAATTACACAATGCACATTTCTACAGGGCTTCGCTGGTCTTCAGGAAGCTGTAATGGAAGCTTCAGGAAGTTTACAACGTCCTGTAAAAGACAATCATATCCTGGTGAAAATGAGCGTTGTGTAATAAAATTTTTGCTTTATACGCAAATATAACGTTCTTTTCAAAGTTTTATTATTTAACTTTGCGTAGACAGAATACATTTATATGCAGACTCATGTTTTGGTTTTTCTGTTGTCTTTTTGAAATTTTTAAAATTTTTATTTTTAATCCGAAATAAATATTCAGACAATTTTCTTCGACGATTCTTAAATCTTAAAGTTAATTCTAATAATTGGATGCCAATTTTAACTGTTGTTAGATGGTAAACAAATGCTCTTTTGCACTTACCCATTTATTTTTAAAATTATCTTTTACAAGCATGTTATAATTAAATCGCTTCTACTTCATATTATAATGAAAAAATCACGTTAAGCGCAAGTAATATATACCCTATTAAAATAATAATACGAAGTTCGAAAAAAGAATTTTATATGTACGAAATTTTCCATATCTATGAAGTACGAATGATTATACTTTTATGGCAAAGTACCTTTTACGCTAGAGCAACGGCAATATACAAATTGTACTTCAAGGCATGGTCGCATGTTAATATAGTAAATTGTAAATTCTTCTATAGGAGGGGGTTATGCATGCCAATCTAATGTGCCCCCCCAAAGTTAAATAATAGTCAAATGTGCTGTGGCAGATTATACTTAATGATCTGCGATTGTTGGCCTGGTTCTCGCACATTCTGCGATGTCTGTAACTACCTTCTTAGCAAAATACAGATTTGCTAAAATTTGTTAGAAATCTGGGAACTTCTATTAACATGAGGGAACGAGATCCACGGACGCCTAAAGATCCACAGGGGTTATTAAGGGAGCCTTTCCACATGAGGTGTGGCATTATCATGCAGTAAAATAATAGCTGAAGGGCCTGATAGTATACGCCAGTAGTATTCAAACTATGGGTCGCGACCCCAATTGAGGCCGCAAGGGGGATGAAAAAATTGTAAATAAATTTAGTTAAATACAAATACATCATTGACAAACTTCTTTGAGAAAAAATAGTGGTTTTTAAAATGTGAAATTTTATTAAATTCTAGAAAGATTGCTATATTTTTAGAATAAAGACGCAATGTGTCAAATAGATAGACTTGTGGCCGAGCCCACAAGTGAGCTTCTCTGCATGGTCTCCTTACGTAAGATAATGAAGAACCGATTTCTCCCAGAAGACCAGCGAAAACCGCCAAAGAGAGACAAGCAGCAGCTTGCATACCGAAGATAAAATATCGCCGTTCGTGCGTTCCCTCTATCGGGAGCTCACGAAGTCACGTGGAGTCAAGAGAGTCGCGTGGTGCTCCAATAGAGGAGTACCACATGACTATCTTTGAAATGGCTCTAAAATATAATATACATAATGTAACATATGTATAATTAATATAATTTTGTATTTAATGTGTTTTCTTTACTCTGTTAAAAATGCTTTTATTATGTAAACGTGGCGGCGGCGGACAAAAGGGGGGTTGGGGGTGCGGATCTTTTGATTACTATAAAAGAGGGTCGCGGCTTAAAAAGGTTTGTGAACCACTGGTATTGCAATACATCAACTTCAGTATTTTGTCAACATACTAGCATGCTCTTAAATTACCTTTGAATAAAACTAAGGAAGATCGTTTTTATTGGAGATAGGGTTGTAGAGCGTAATTTCACAGATATGTAAAGGCCTCAGTGCTGTTTAACCACTGCAGCCAGATTAAAGAGATTACTATGTTTCTTACATGCAAGGATACGGTGTATCTCACTATATGATACACCGGTGAGAAGTTAAATTCGTTTTCGAAATTCACATGATTATGATTGGCCGTTTTCTGAGACACATTGACTCGACATCACTCAAGACAATATTGGGTAAATATCTTAGGGACGCTGAAGATAGAGTTTGACCTCTGTCAGCCGCCACCGAATCTTGTCCTTTGGTATTAAGCGACATCAGAGGACAAGAAAACAGTATTGGTATCGTTATGGCTGCACTCGTAATCGCATGATCCTCTCGAGCGCTGATTTCCTTTGGAACATCCAAATATTCGTGGACGCTAGATGTGTTCTCCTGCATCCATCTAGGTCAGCATCGCCTTACTGCCGCATGACTTAAAATTTATTATAAGAATAGTTGACTTTAAGCTTTTGATGTGACCGTTCCGTAACTTGCTCGTAAAACCATTGTATGTTCATCGTAGAGTCATTTCTACAGATTACTTAAACTAGTAAAACAGAAAAACCAACAAGATATACTTGTCAGCGCGAATAGCACAATTATCCCTAAAATTGGCTTTCTTCTCATGTACTTAGAAGATTCCCGGAAAATTCATTGGCGAGGAAACGTTAACTCTTTGCAAAGAAACTATCCATGTGTACAAGTTAATGGAATTTGCATAACGAGTTCTATTCTACTTTTTAGAGAATTCTCTTCCTTTTTTTTTGTGCATGAGTCCTGTAGCTTATATTCTTGAAAATTTAAATTAAAATATTATTTTCTTCATCCTTTTCGAATAGTCTACTTACTATTCAATTGCACACGATTAGAAGTTTTACTGACAGCCTGTTTAATATTCAATTGAATAAGATTAGAAGAGTTTTATGCCATTAACTTACCATGCTTTATCCCATTAGTCAAAGACTCTCTCCTGAATCTAGTGCTAAAACTATAATACCAGAATTATAGTGTCAGAACTGTAGTACTAAGACTATAATATAAGAATTGTAGTGTCAGAACAAGAAAATATCACGCTAAAATAGTTATGCTTCAATTTCTTTAAAAGGATACTAGTATTTAACATGAGGAAAGTTGACTCTCTTTGTTTAATTATTTATAAAAAAGGGAAAATTAATCACCGTGTTTGTGTTCAAAAGTATCAAACTTAACTACAGCTTGTTCGTTAAAAGTTGACTGATGGTACGTTAAAATTCACGGGAGTTGACGTCACAAACGGGTTGGTTCATTACAGCAGAGGGAAGGGCGTCATTTCATAACTGGTTTTTCGCGCAGACAAACGTGCGCGAAAACAGTTATGAAATGACGCCCTTTCCTCTACTGTAATGAACCAACCCGTTATTTCTCGTCTCGTTTCGTCTCGTTGTTTCTTAAGGTGCCATCGGTCAACTTTTGGTGAACGAATTATACTTCTTTTCAACCACCTAAAAAAACTAAAATACCTTTGAAACGGAAATGGAGAACTCAAAAAATTTGCGAAACAAAATTGTATCTCATCCTGAAAAATAGTTCCGAAATTATTTTAGAAACAGAGATAGATAAAGATGAGCTCAACAAAAATACTAAAATTTATTAGAGTTAAATATGACACAAAAGACAATTAAGCTACAAGTAACAATTAAATAATCAGAGACATAATTGCAAACATTTATAAATAACTATTAATTAAAATACCGTTAAAAAGCCGCAGACTCTGATAATAAACTGTTAAAAAATAATGACATCATAAAAAATAATGATCATTTACCTTAAAATAATGTGATTAACAGCTGTGGTTCACCGTGACAGATTAAAGTAACTTCTGCGTTTTAATCAGTGTTAAAACTTTAATAATGTCATGAACGATAAATTGATAATAAATTAGAGTCATCATAGTAGATACTGAAATTGAATTTTCAATACACGTAATATGGCTCAAATTAAAGTCATTTAACCTATATTTTTAGAACTACTTTGGGCCACAGAATTTGAATGTTGAAAAATTTATGTCATTTTTTGATTCTAGCGAAAATCTCAGTTTTAGGAAGAGTAAAATTTAAATTTGTATATAATATAGGTACAGTGTAAATCGTTTATAACGACGATTATTATAACGACTAACCGTATATAACGAAGGAATTTTTATAGGAGAGAAGTTTGATTTTTTATTATACTCTATATTAAATATATCGGATATAACGCTATTATATATATATAACGAAGAAACATGCTACAACGACGACGATTTTGTTGTCTAACAAGGGAAACCCACAGTGAGTGCCCCGCCGATTTTGATGAAATGTTTTGATGAAAGTAGAGCCAAAATAAGGAAATACGTGTCTCGGCATTCGTGCCAATGCGGCTTATTTCCAGAGACATGGATTTTTAAAGATTTTGCATCCGATATATGAGCTTAAAATACGACATCCTTTGCAAGCCAATCGGTAGCTTAGTTGGTAAGTTACCGGCCTAGCGCTTCGTGTTTTTGCGTTCGATGCCCGCGGAAATCGGTCTTTTTTTTTTTAATATGTATGCTTTTTACATGTTTGCTTATGTATTTTTATTAATAAAAATACTTTGCTTACAATCGAATTTTGCTCATAAACTTACTTTAATAAAATTCATATTTACATATTTAATTCTGTGATACTATTTTTCGCAGTTATAATTTTTACACGAATTTTAATTTTTAATTGAAGAGTTGTAAAGGTACAAAAAGTTTAGGAGTTAGCTGTAAGTTTTTATGTGAATATAACTTTTATAAAATTTGCGTACTCATTGTCAACCTGTGAAGGGATGGAATTACACCAATAACGCAGTTTTGTTTTATTTAAGGATTGAAAGATTTTTTCTGAAAACTTTTAACAATTCCATTAAATAAAAAAGAAAACTGCGTTAATTCGTCTTATTTTGTCATTATTAGCCTTTGCAGTCATCCACTATTAGCATCTATTACGCCTAATATTTTTTTAAAATATATTTATCTATTGAAAAATGTATTTTTAGTATGTAATATTTTATTTTATAACATATAAACATCATTTTATTTTATAACATATAAACATTTTACGCGCATCTCATTTATGTGCATTTTATTTATATAGAAACATTTTATTTTATAAAATGCAATCAATTTTATTTTAAAACTGACTGACGTGAACATATTTTTTGTGTATCACTATCGGAGGTGTCGGAATTGTATACTGGTACACAGTTTTGGATGATAATTATCATAAAAACAATAAAAACATAAAAAAATTCTACAACGTGAGCATTTTATAAATGAATTGTTCGAACAACTGATTTTCTTTGTCTAATATCATCTGGAAAACAAATACCATCTACATTTTCAAAAACGCTTCTTTCGTTTGTTAACTTTGCAACAAACCAAGAGTACTGTAATGTATTCTTAAAATTCGGCGCCGAAAGTTGATTGTGAATAAGTGAATGGATCTTCAAAGCATCTATCTGCTCGCATGTTTAAATGACTATTTTTTTGTAAGCTTTCAACACAATTTTGTAACCTTTTAATGAAATTTTTTACTTGACGGAAGAAGTACACATCACGAGGTTGACAGTATGGGGTACAATGAGGTGGAATTACTTCAACAGTAGAAGAAGAGGTGCCGTCGTCATTTGTAAAAACATTATTAAAGTGTGCTGGATCTACTTAACTACATAACAGGCTGGATGGCTACACCAAAACTTTTTCTACTTTTCAACTTTTTAATAATCAACAATTAAAATTCGAGTAGAAATTATCACTGCCAATAAGCATACAATTAACATAACTACATAAATATGAATTTTATTAAAGTAAGTTTATGAACAAAATCTGATTGTAAGCGAAGTATTTTTACTAATAAAAATACATAAATAAATACATAAAAAGGATACATATAAAAAAAA
>QLNU02015003.1:76018732-76038702 GCA_006491805.2 Dysdera silvatica
GGTCGCAGGTCTGTCGCAAGTTTGACATAATTTTTAACATACCCGAACTACTTGCTATACATACTCTAATTGCATACGTCAGCTCCCTTGAATTCTAAGGGTACCATTAGTCAATTTTCGGTGAACGGACTAGACTATAGTACGCCATGCATAATATAATATATATCTAAGTGATTCCGCGTGACATAAGGCCTACAAAATTAGGTACAAAAATATAATAGTGCTTTTAGGAACTTTAAATTAGAGCAAAACCTCCCTAAGGCGACTACTCCAGTTTCCATAAAAGAGTGGCCGTTTAGAGAAGTGCTTTAATGGAGGTCTGTGGTGAGGGCAGTCGAGTCGATAAGGGAAAACAATTTCGTAGAAATGGTCGTTCAGAGAGGTTTTATTTTAACTCACCTTGAAAGTAATATTCAAGCCTCTTACCTCATTTTAACCCGTAATAATAGACATGTCTCTTTTTTTCGAAATATATATTTTTAAAATACTACCGTAGAATTTACGATACAGATCTCATTGTCAACTAGAAACCGAGCCTAGGTTTCGTGTATTTTTTCGGAACTATTTGTTCACACATACGCAGTAAAAGACCCAACATTACCAGGAATGAAAAAAAATAATAACGCAGAACACATTTGCGTTGTTCTGGCGGAAGCAGATTTTCCAGGCTAAATTATAATGTAATTTATGCAGATGAACTGAGCGGGGAGACGATCTGGGTAGGAAATTACTGCGTCACTTTCCTCCAAATGTGCTATTGATTCTGAACTTTTCAATGGGCTCTGAAAAATAATTTAATAACCTTGCCAGCGCGACGTCTGCCCGCTTTTCTTTTCCGTTATTCGTTCCCGATCGCTTTTTAATTAAATGCGAGTATTGCTGAATTGGGTCCTAAAGATTTTTTATGCTTCATTTCAAAAATAACCTTTCCAAATACAAATCAATTTCAAATGAGTTTCTTGGGCTAGTTCTTCTTCTTCTTCTTTGCGCAAGTTGTTCTAATTTAAATATCACGTTATGTGAGGAAGCATTGCTTAATAATTATCAAATAGAAGGAATTTGAACGGTATATGTGGAATTTTAAAAGGAAATCTTCCATAAAGAAATGTTCTTTTGCCATAAATAAATTGTTTAGGAAATGGGAGCGCTCTTGGTTATTTGGTTGGCAATCTACATTCAATTGAAACGGTTAATGCTTAGAATGATTAGAATTTTCAAAACATCTGTGTTGGTCTACATTAAAAGTTTATGGAATATTCTATGGCATCTTTTCATATATATGTGAAAACGTAGAAGACGCATCTATTTAATTTACCAGACAATTTTGAGTAAGAGGTAAAAGCTTACATAGATTTATATTTTCCTTTTAATAATATACATTCGTTTACGAAGGTAAGCATCCGTCAGGGTTTATTATATATAGGATACTCTCTTAAATATATTTGATACATTATACATATTGCGATTATACTGCGTTATATATGTTATACCTGAATTTTACAAGAGAAATGCATTGTTTTGAAACCTGTACTTCAGTTTATGTATTAGTGTCTATCGAAAAAAATTAAATCTATTATTAAAATCTACTTATTCTCCGATTTTGCAAAGTAAGAGACTAATTAGGTAGATTTTTTTCTGCAGAATTTAGGTAGTTACAATTCTGCGCTATATCGATATATTGATTAGCTGCGCTATATCGATATATTGATTAGCTGCGCTATATCGATTTGCTAACTAAGGGTTGTTTTTTTATGTCAGAAATACGATGAAAATTCGTGACTATTTTTTGATCTAAACTACTGTTAACGAGGCATAATCTCTCTCTGCAGTTAACTGCTCTTCATAAATGTTGGTGCTTTCAAAATGCTTGGATATATTGGCCCCAGCTATGAGCAAGCGTCAAAATAATTTGCAAACTTACAAAATATGCGATTCCATCCATTCATAATTCACATACTATAAATTCTCAATGGATATGCTACAATTTTTCAATTTATATACCTTATTTTTTAATTAAGATAATAATCTACACATGCATTAATCCATTCACGCAGAATTTGCATATCATAAAATTGTCCTTGTTTCTTTAATTTAATTTATTCTCGTTTCCCCAAAAGCATCTAATCAGATTTTGTCAAACAGTACGAAAGATATTCTCTTGAAACCTTTCCTATAAAATTTATTAATAAAATTCATTAATAAAATAAAATTAATAAATTTATTTTATTCTTATTTAAAACAACTATCTATATTACTTAAATATTAATAATTAGTTACTTATAACTATATTTAAGAGATACAAGAATATTCAGTATTTTTCCATTTATTTAATTTATATGACATTAAATAAAAACATACTTCAAAGAAAATAGCAATAACTATTAATAAACTAATTTTGCTTGAAAATGCTTTATTGGTTACGATTTTTATTAAAAAAAAATAAGAAATCTTTCCGTAGAAGGTTTATTAAAAATGTCTGTGCTACACAGAATTCTCCGTTTTAGTTTTTTCGACCTCTCGGCCTTACTTAAATGGCCCTATAATTTAAATGAAATATTAACCCGAAGAGCAGTAAAAAAGATGGGGGCAATCATCCTGGCCGCCTGAAATGAAATACATGATTTTTTAAGTGAATGGGAAATTTTTGTTCCATGTCCAGCTCCCAAGCGTGCCATAAATATCGCGAGAGATATTTATATTTAATTCGGAAACGGCAACCGATCGCTTTGAATAATGTTTCACGGCCTATTAGATGATGGGGAAAAGACGGAAACTGATGAAAATAAGAGGAAAGAAATAATGCGATACAGTGCTCGCAATTACTTTCACATTCACAGCAATTCCGTGCATTTTTTACCCACATACGCCATGATTTGATTTGTGTAATGATCGTTACAAACCTCCAATGTCTATTCAGAAATACATTATATTTGTGTCGACGATAACTCTCAAATCTGGAATACATTACCCTCTGGTTCTAATAAACACGCTGATGAGCAATTAAAATGTATAAAAAATATCATGAAATATGTTTGACATCTTTTATGCTTAAAATGGATTTTTTTAAAATACTTTTACATTTAAAGGCTTATGTATATATATATATACAGGGTATTAGGTAACTACCGCATAAACTCCTCGCCAAGCTAACCTTTGGATAATTTTGAGACAAAATTTAAGAGGGACGATTTTTGCTTGAGGGTTTTGTTTATGAATTATATCCATTTCAAAATTTGTATCTAAAAGCCAATAGTGCTCTAAGGTGGCCTGTTTTCACTTTGTTTCATCTAATGATGAAAGGAAGGTCCCTTGGTTTTCTCGCCCCCAAAATAAAAATAATTTTATTCGCTATGAGAAAGAACTTATTGGTCACATGCAATTTAAATTTATTGCTCAAATTTAAGTCTTCTCGCCTTAAAATTAAGGTTTTTTTTTTTGGTTGGAAGAGTTCAGCTTGAAAGACAACTTAGCGTGTGAAAAGTACAGTTATGTAGCTAAATTTAAGTAGCACATGACCAAGAAGTTCTTTTTCATAGCAAATTAAATTATTTTTATTCTATAGGCGGGGAAACCAAGGGGCGTGTCTTTCATCATTAGATGAAACAAAGTGAATGCAGGCTATCTTGAAGCAGGATTGGCTCTTGAATGCAAATTTTGAAATGGCTATAATTCATAAACGAAGTCCTCAATCAAAAATCGTCCCTCTTCCATTTTGTCTTAAAATTATCCAAAGATTCACTTGGCAGTGAATTTATTTGATAGTTACCGAACACACTGCGTATGTATATACAGAGTGTCCTGTAAAGATCGAATAGTTTCACCTTAATTGGCTCAGAATGACCATTGCTGCCCTTATGCCATAAAACTACAACCAACCAACCAAAGATCGAATGGACTCTGCATAGCACGATTCCTTGCGAATTTCTAAGCAAAAAATGTTAATGCGAAAATTCAGAGAAATCCATATTTATGAAGTTACTAATTTTTGAAGACCAGCCAGTGAGAACAAAATTTGACCACCCTTTCTTTCGCAAGAATTACTTACAAAACAAATCACTAAGTAATTCCCATTATAATAGACAGCGAGAACCTCACTGGGCTCCCAAATGATTCCCCTTTCTCAAGCACAACCTGCTTTTTCTGGGAAAACTGGAATTGCGACGTGACACATTATGTAGCTTTACGTAAAGTTACCAAAATTGAAGCAATTATTCCGATTGTAACAATTAACTTGTTTTGGAAAACGCTTTATTTATTAACAGTAAATATTTTATACACCTTTAGCACTACATGCAATATCATTTAGAATAAATTTTCGCTACAATTGGTCACAACAACATAGAATACTTCATGTCCGGCGTTCTCTATTTTATACAATATAACAATTAAGAATGACAATTGTTGGTTATTAAATATCATAATTTGACAAATAGCTTAATAATTAATACTATATTATTCGGCTAGATATGCCTTAACAGTATCACATGATTAGATGCCAGGATACAAAAAGCATGATGTAAAAAGAATTTACATTATTTTAAAATATTTGAATAAAGTCGCACGTTTTACGTCTCCAAATTGTGCTAAGGGTCTTCTGCGATGGAACCGAAAGCTTAACGTCACTTTGGGAACCATAATGCACTTCCATTCAATCAAACATTTTAGATGATGGACCCAGTCAAGCGGACTCGAAGACAGAGTTGGTCGCTATTGGAATACTGAGGTACGCAGGGTCATCACTATATGTTGTGTCGCTCGAAGCGAACAAATGTTTTGCCGCTACAAAAGAACTGCATTTATTACAATAATGCTATTTTGGTGGCAATCTGCCGCTTAGGGAGAATGTTTTCTTCGCCCCCTCCCTTGGCGTGGGCCCTGGACGTACGTATATTATATTAAAAATAGTTCTTTACTCTCAAAATCTTGCTTATCTTGTTAAAAGCTTTTAACAAGATGGACAAGTATCAAAAGTTGCATTATTTGTTAAATGTTGTCAACTATACTAACAGTTTTACAATTTTTTTTACAATCAATACAAATTTAAACATCAATATAAAATATTGCTATAAATTTTCAATTCGTTCCTTTTTAAATTATTTTAATTTCTTTAAAGTATTGATGTCACATGCTTGTGTGTGTATGTGTGTGTTTGCTATGAGAATTCATTTTTTTGCTAATTATTTTTATGTATCCATTTTTTTCATTATTTAGTGATAATTGGCGAAGAACGAAATTCCGAAGGTTACCATACTACGATAACTAATTGTAGGTCGTCACTTTTTTAGCAATTGCTGGGGAAAAAAAATTCGCATGCAAGTTGGTTTTCAAAGTAAAATTGTCAAATAAACGGTCAAAAACATTGAGTCCACAACTTTTCAGAAAAAAGCTTTCTTTAATCCGTTTCAAACTCAGCCTGAAAAGCGTTAACAAATGAAAACAGCATGAGACTGGTTAAAGTTCAAACCTTAATACCTCGAAAAATATGAAAATCTCGGCATTTTCGCAACATTTTTTTGCTTAAAATTTTTCCAAGGAATCGTACTGTGAAGAGTTTACGCGGGCTTGACGGGACACCCTGTATATGCATACAGAATGTCTCAGAAACATTGACCACAGCTCTAATTTCTTAAATATTGATTCTAGACATATGTGTTAAATTGGAAAGTGGCGTAAAAAAAAGGTGCAGAATTTTATGAAATCGATTAAAATTGCAGAGGATTATTTTTTGAAAAAATACAAAATTTAAATTTTTATACAGTCCCTGTACACAAAATTGTCCAATAAGTAAAATGTTCCCCATACTCCAATAGGTCAATATACAAAATTTCAGCATTCTAGTGCTGAAAAAGAGCCAGAGATGTGAAAGCCCAAAATAACCGACTGACAGCACTTTTTGAAGGGAGCAGCAATAGGTACATGCCGTGAAGAGGGGTAAAATTCATTCTGCTAGGTCACGTTATTTTGGGTCTTCATATCTCTGGTTCTTTTCCCACTAGAATGCTGAAATTTTGTATATTGACCTATTGGAGTATGAGGCACATTTTACTCATTGGACATTTTTGTGTACAGGGACCGTACAAAAACTTAAATTTTGTATTTCTTCGAAAAATACAGAGGGTGTTTACACATTTTTAGAACGATTTCAATAGAGGATTAAAAAATGAAAATATTTTGTGGGAAAATGGATCTGGCAACATGTTATTATTTCAAATTAAGATTATCGTCTGCTACTTTCAAATTCATTTTTCATTCAAAATGGCGCCTGTAAACAAGCTGTGGATCGAAGGATACGTTTTTGCGCTTTCCGAAGAGAAATATTCTTATTCCACTATTAAAAACGTTGTGAAACGCATGGTATAAAGATTTCTAAGTGCAAAATAAGCAACATTATTAATTGAAAAGGGAAAGACCGTCAATCAGAACTTCTACATAAAAAGAGGACTCCAAATGAATACCCGAACAAGATACATACTGTTGCAAATATTTCTAAAGTGAGATCACTGGTAACAAGAGAAAATCCACCGACGCAGAAATCAATTGCAAACTCTTTAAGAACTTCTGTAGCAACAGTAAATAAAATAATAAACCAAGATTTATAACTTAAAAAAGCTAAAAAACATAATCTTCACCGTCTTTTGTCGAGACATGTTGCTCAACGCAAGACATGTTGCAGAATCCTGTATGAAAATTACTTATCAGGAGATAAATGGAAATACGTTGTTACCCTTGATGAAGCATGGGTTTACCTAAATAACTGTAACAAAAAAGGTCCATTTACTATCGTAAGCGTGGAGAAAAAAATATCCAAACTTGGTTCCGAGAATGCAAAGAAAGCTTCAGTAAAGGCTTTATGATTGTCGCAGGTTTCTCTTACAATTGGAAATTAAAAAGTGGAAAACAACGTTAAAATCAACTCATGATATTATCAGGAGAATTTTTTGCATCCAATATTTACAGAAGAAATTCTATTTCTTTATCACGACGATTTTCAGAGTATAAAACTGCAATGAGGTAAAGCCAGCAGTCATACCTCGAAAACTACCACTGCATTCCTTGAAAAAATGAAAACTGATACAGGTATTGCATATATATAGAGTCTGCCTTTTCAACATATTCCTGAGAAGTCCCCTGTTGTTTCTCCTATGAACTATTGTGCCTTTGGTCCGCTGAAAAGAGCTCTCTCTAAGCGCAAACCCACTACCATTGATGGACTTTGGAAAGTTGTGGAACAACAATGGCAAGCAGTACCTCTGGAAATTTTTTGCGAAAAGCCCTTCTATCATGGAAAGCATGATGCAGACTTACAGCTCAGAAACAAGGTTATCAGATGGAATATTTAAAAAAATAATCTTTACATTTTAAACATTAAGAAAATGGCTTCGAAATAGTTCTAAAACTGTATAAACGCCCTCTGTAATCCTCTGCAATTTTAATTTCATAAAATTCTGTACTATTTTTTACATCACTTTCCAATTTAATACATATGTCTAGGATCAATATTTAAGGAATTAGAGCTGCGGTCAATGTTTTTGGGACACCCTGTATATATATGTATGTAAATTCTTCAATAGTCTTTAGAAATCAGCAGACAATTTTTCATTTGTCTATCGTGGGCCAGTTGTTCTTGCCATGTTCCCTGGCCCATTGCCATTTAAGTTTTCTTGAACATTCACACCTTTCTTACCACTTTCTCTTCTACCTGTCATTTCTTTTTTGCTTCTCTCTCTCTCCCCCTTTCTCTTTGTCTTACACGCACATTCGTATACTGACACACGCGTATGATTTACACAGGATGCTAGTTTTAAATTTTAATGAAATTGCTTTCTTTGGTAAGGATTTTCTACTGTAGCCCATAACTCATAGTATCGACATTTGCGTTCTTTTGTGACCCGCTGTTTCCAGGGAAACGCGACAAGAAGTGATTAGCCAAAATCCCGCACCTTCATCTCCTACACCCTCTTCTGCTGATTAAGTATTCGGATTAGGTATCCAGAGTGGATTTACGAATAAGGGGCCCCTTCGAATTTTCGGAGCACCTTAATTTAATAGTCCGTTTGGCAAACGATGAAACGAGAGCGTCCAAAGGATGCTCCAATTGCTCTGGATTAAGAAGGGGCGAAACCATTATACAGTGAAATGGTATAGATTAGCTTCCGAATAATTACTTTCGGTTTGCATTATTTATATTTAAGATGTAATAATTAAGCAACATCATCCTTGAAGCAAAAAAGAAGAGCTCACAGTTTTAAAAAAGCGTTTCAATCTGTCAAAATGGTATTGATTGAAATACAACCAATTTGGAAAATTACTTCATGCATATACAATTACTGAAAGTAAAAATTCGAAAAAGTAATGTTTCCCCATTACTTAATGTTAACACAGTGGATTTTTAGGTAATTTATATTACTAATATTAAGAGTAAATTACTGGAAAATTATTAGCAATAGGCTTCAAACTGGAAGAAGAGGAAAAGGGGTTTGAATGAGGGGGAAAAAGTAATAGTTATAAAATTCACCAACACGTCGAAAATTTGGGCCTAAATTGAGTTTATATATTTATATAATGGGAACTAAGATGCTTGCATGTATAATGAATTAGCATTCATTGAAATTATGTTAATGTTTGAATTGACTGAAATCCGAATTAAGCAAATATATTTTGTATAATTCTTTTTGTACTGATAGTTTAATGAAATGGATTTTTTTTTAATGATTTCCCTACTTTATAATGCATTTCATGTTCGGGGGAAGGGATATTCCACACAAATTATGCCTGATAAGTAGATAGCTTTAGATACACGCTAAATTAAATAAATTCAATCTATGTTTATAACTGTTATATTTTTCCTGTTACATTCATTGACTTTAACATGTACTTTGTTGGGTTAAAAATAACTGTTATATGGGATGAAAGATTATCAAATGAATCTGAAGAATAATATAATCTGAGTTGTCGCAGAATGATCCTCGCTGTCCTTGCGCCATAAAATACAACGAACGAATATCATTTGATTTGGCGCAGAATGACTCTTGCTGTCCTTGCACCATAAAATACAACGAAAGAGCCAATATCATTTGAGTTGGCACAGACTTACCCTTCCTGTCCTTGCACCATAAAATACAACCAACCAACCAATATCATTTGAGTCGCATTTCGAGGAAGTTTGATTGAATGTCAGGTGGTAATGGGCCATGAAGGCCACATAAATAACGACATTGCAAAGCAGGCATGAGCTAGAAATGATAGCAAATATAACTAAACGCGCATCGCTAGCTAGCTAACTGCAAGTAGCCAAACCAGTTCCCACAAGTCACTCTCCTTAAGAGAAAACCAGTTCTTAGAACTCGCGGCCTCACTTGGAATTCGCCCCTCTAGACATGAACCAGCTCCGGACCTGACGCTAGCTGTCTCACGCGCGCCCGATAGAACAGGCCTAAGGTATACCGCTTCTCGCCTTGCCGCAGTCGGGCGAACAAACGTCCATCGATTGATCTGCTCAGCACTGAAATAGTACTGATCTTGTAAATAACGTTTGAGTGACTAATATATTTAAACCAGCCAATAAAACACTGTTCTTATGTTTTAATAAGTGTGCCTTTACTGCATTCGCGTATGGAGTCCGTGGATGTTGCGGCCTACATACAATCGGCGATAGTAACCTCGTCACTCCAATGGTAACTAATATTCACTGTGACAAAAGGTAACCAAGAACCAAGCCGCAGAAGTGGTGACCCAGACACAGAAGTACTACATAAAAATATCAATTTTTATAATAATCACAATCTAAATGTACAAATCTGTAAATATCTAGCTTGCTTTTTTTTAGAAAAGCGGATATGTATAAAACATTATTCATGCACGGTATTTTATTTAATATATCTTTCAGATGTCATTAGAGAAATGGAAAACTACTCACCGTAGTCCGGGGATTGGATCCTTGGGCCTTAAGAGGTTCGGATCCCTCGGGGAAAACTGTAGGTCCCGGCGCAGCATGACCCTTGCTGTCCCTGTTCCCTAAACCTAAAAGAATTGGAGAGATCTTCTTTTACTTAGGTGGATGTTGAACTTACATTTATTACAATTACATTCTGTTATTTTTGTGACAATATACCTAATCAAACAACAATGTCAATCAATCAACGTTTATTGGCGTAGTGATACCAACGCCGATGGTATGGCGTGATTAGATGGTGAAACGTTCGAAAGAAAATAAATATTTCTGCCTTCGGTGGGACCTGAACCCACGACCTTCCACTTGCCGGGCGGAGGCTCTACCCACTGAGCTACGAAGGACAATATATAATCTCTTTACGAACGTATATATATTGTTGCCAGTTATTTCGCAGAATGGTGTAGTACATAGACTACTATTTAAACCAAATTGCAAAGAGACTGGTATTAAATTGATCGAAATGCCCGTTGCAGCATATGTATTTATTTTATATAAATCGAACACTACGCAGATTAAATCAAACAACAATGTCAATCAATCAACGTTTATTGGCGTAGTGATACCAACACCGATGGTATGGCGTGATTAGTTCGATTTATATAAAATAAATACATATGCTGCAACGTGCATTTCGATCAATTTAATACCAGTCTCTTTGCAATTTGGTTTAAATAGTAGTCCATGTACTACACCATTCTGCGAAATAACTGGCAACAATATATATACGTTCGTAAAGAGATTATATATTGTCCTTCGTAGCTCAGTGGGTAGAGCCTCCGCCCGGCAAGTGGAAGGTCGTGGGTTCAGGTCCCACCGAAGGCAGAAATATTTATTTTCTTTCGAACGTTTCACCATCTAATCACGCCATACCATCGGCGTTGGTATCACTACGCCAATAAACGTTGATTGTTTGACATTGTTGTTTGATTTAATCTGCGTAGTGTTCGATTTATATAAAATAAATATACCTAATGTTGTATATAAGTCCAGAGGCTTGGCAGTTCAAAAATTAGGAGGGTTTAATGTCCTTTAAAAAACAAAAGATGGTAGAGACGTAAGGAGCACAGTGTACTTTCTCCAATGGCACTGAGTCCCCTTCTCCTACGCTAGAGTTCTCGGTGTTTCTATATATTGTATTTCAGACTACTATTGCAGAAATATATTACTGAAGATATACAGTAATTCAATCTAGTTAAAATGATATTAATTCTTTAAGTGTTCAGAATAGTTAGTTAAACAGGATAGCGGCTGAGCGAATGCGCCCCACGTTGAGGACGTTAAGCGACAGAATAATCTTTCTGTGCCTGGACTTTGCAAAAATTCCTATCAGTCTTTCCATTTATTTGGCTAGAAAATGGGAGAAAACAGCTATCACACATGAAGCATTAGTACAACTTCATATTTGTATCCCCGCTAATATAATAATTTTATTATGAATTAGTATTTTTATAAATAAATCAGTACTTACCTGAATCACAGACTGAAGTGGGGAAGACCCTCCTACCCGCGACTCGTGCCGTTTCGATCACATTCGATGTGCGCTGTCTGAATCAGTATATGTTAATTCAGCACCTTCATGCACAGTGTATTTAAATAAAATACTAATGATGATACTCACATGTTACGATTAATTATGTTTAAAATACGTTGCTAATATAAGAATACTTGGCGACCCCACTATCTAGCGGCTAGGTGTAATAAATCTAGCTAATTTACAGCGTATTTCGACATTACTAGCACCTACGAGTTCAGGCACATGCGCAGAAGGATTGTTCTGTCGCTCAGCATGGAGCGCGTTCTCTCAGCCTCTAGCGTCAATGGTTAGTTAAGATGTCAGAAAAGCAAATAATTAAATACAACGTTAAAAGAATTTAGTACGCCTTTTTGGCGGAGCCTCCGAGAATGACGTGTGCACACTTCGATGGTAAACGGAAGACTGATTTGATTTTAGAATTCGGAAAACAATTGCACGTACTGTTGCCAAACATGAAAAGTGAAATTATGCAAAATACGTTGCCAGATACGGAATTATGATTACATTAAAATCAAATTATGTACATATGGAAGACGTCATAAAAGGAAACAATTTGCCAATTTTAGTAATTGAACTTATTAAGGCGTATTTTCTGGCTATTCTCAGTGTCAGCAGTTAAGAAAACTTACTAAGCGAACATGTAGCGTTTCTATTGTGTTTACCCACACCTTTATATTCTCACAGAATTACTAATAGAAAAAAACCCTTTTTAATTTTCAAACAAAACAGTAAACGTCTCAGATAGGACCCTTGGAGGTGGTGCAGTGGTAACGCATTTGCCTGACGTATAGTAAACCCGGCTTCTACTTCCAACAGTGTTAAAATAAAATGCTTACTCACCAATTTCCCATTGCGTACTGGGGCTGGTTACCTAGGCCTCAAGACATTTAGTTTTTTCAGAAAACTGTATGTCCCGGCGCAGCATAACTCTTGTAGTCCTTGAGATGTAAAATTCAAAAAACATATAGGTGAAACGCACTGTTCAAGACACGTTTATGGACAATATTTTTAAAAATAAGATGATGCATTCAGTTATAATTTAAATGAGGGGTTTACAATTGATTCGATGGTAAGGGCCTCCATCGTCAGAACGAAGCCGCCTCTGTCGTCCTCGCTCAGAGAAGTGTCAATTCTCCGCTGATTGCGGGTCATTTTCTCTCGAAACAGCGGTCAGTAATTCATCTGAGTTATTACTCCTTGTGAATTTCCCATCTCAATGTTGTTCATTTTAACGTATTGTTGAGAACAACAGGAGTTAAGTTGCAGAGTATGTAAAACTGAATCCACGCAATTAGACATACCGCTAAAGGTCTCTGTTTCGCTAAATGGCTTGGTAATGACAGGATGCAATCTACATTTAAACATATGTAAATTTTTCGGCAGTAATCATTTTGCTTCGTATAAATAAGGTTTTGAAACCAACTTTAGTCGCTGTTCAAAATAAATTTCTTGGTGGGTAGTACGATATGTAGCGTTGTGCGAAGAACAATTCCGCAGAGAAAAGGAGTTCCTTAAGACCAACAAAGAGAGACGGTGAGCCAGTCAGTTGTTTTTAACATCGATTTTATATTTCTTTATGGGTAGCTTCCAAGCAAAGCATTCCTTCCTCCCTAGGTATTGGATTATCCACGTAGGATATTCGCAAAGTCAGTTATTGCTGCTTTTGCCTAGAAACATACTGTAAACGTCTTAAAGGCACTACGAGCATTTGCCATAGATCTGGTATGGGTAACATTTTCCCTTCCGTTCCTTGACCAATGGGCCGAAATGATCTACCGTTTCAGTTTTTTTCTCCCGTTTTTTGGATGTCAGTGGGCCTTCCTCCGAGTCCCTACCACTAGGATTATTGAAGCCCGATTCCCCGGCCAAAAGCTGATCGTTTACAAACATAAATAACGCTCCCTGCCAGGAGCGTACGATGGCCAAATATGAATTTCATGTTTAAGGGAAAAGCCAAAAGCAGTCGTCTCTGCCATAGCCGAAGAAAAATATTCGATATAAGCAGAACACGTCTCGAAAAAGAAATATTCTTTTACGTTTCTTTGCCTGATATTTGGTCTTTTTGAATCAATTTGTATGCTGTTCCGGGCCGCTTCGCCGAAATAGCTGGGAATTTGAATGAAATCGCGATTTTGGGTTGGTCAGTCGTGATTTCTTAGTTTTTTTTATGCTTCTTTTGGAGCCATCATGTTTGGATCTGAGATTCCTTAGAATCACTTTGGGAGTAATGTATTGCTAACTTAAAGTATCTCTAGTTGAATGTAATACCAGAAAATCTACAGCGTTAACGTAACGAAATTTTTTGAAACTCGGTTAACACTACTGGGTCGTACATGCACGATCGTTGTTCCTTGTTGTCGCATGGTCCAAAACCGGATTCTGGATTTTACTGGAATACCGGAATTTTTTTCTGGAATACCGGATTCTGTGCTTTTCAACCGTCTTGCCCAAGTGCTTATAAAAGTTGCTTGTGTGTTATTTGTTTGTATATGTTACTTGAAAGATTAAATATAAAATCGCGATGTTTTTCAAGTTTTATCCTTTCAGGAAAAATGAACACATCCATTTGTTGATTAAAGTCACAATCATCAAATAATAACATACACATCTATCGGTATGTTTTATGTTAATTGGCGGATTATGTCTATGTTTTCTGGGCTTAAAATAGGGCTGTATGTAAAAACTTAAAATCGGTAAGAAGGTAGCTGGCTAATAATAATAAGAATGTCCGTTTGTAAAAGACTTTGTGGTGGGGGTAAAATTTGCATCATTGGCATAACCAAGATGGGACACAACCCCACCTAGGGAAAAAGTTATATCTTTCCCTAGAAAGTCGAAAATTACAATTAAATGTTTTGTGCAGAGTATTAGGTTGAGGATTACAGCACACACCTCCTCTTAGAACCCTATAGCCTTCTCTAGAAATTGAAGCTAGTGACGTCAATGGTGTTCAACTAGCTAACGCCAACGGCTTGTGTGTGTGGGGCTAGGGGCCATAGCCCCAACTAGAAAAATGTTAGTCCTTTCCCTAGAAAGTCAAAACTTACAATTGAATGTTATGCGTCGTGTATTGGGTGGAGGATTACAGCACCTCCCTAGAACTCGGACCCAGTTAGGCCAATGGTGTTCGCCTAACGTGCTGTCAATCAAGGTTAGACCCTCGATGGTCCTGAAAATAGAACACACCGAATAACCGCTGCCTATAACCTAGGTATCAGTTCCCTGGGCCTTAATACGTCTGAAATTCTAGGGAAAATACAGGTTCGGTACGCGTCCTAAGGTGGTGTATTGGCAACTTATTCGTCTGTCTTATTAGACCCGGATGAGACCTCCAATAGCATTGCAGAACACGTGCCGTTTTTCTAGCCATTGTAGACCGGGGTTTCGTTCCCTGACTGTAGAGGTTCGGATTCCTTGAAAAAGTGCCGCATATCCTTTGTTATCCTTATGCCGTAATAACATAGAAAAAATAACGGTGTGTAAAATTCTATCAAAGAAAATGAACTCGAATGTGCTTCGGCATAAGATGTTTTATGAGCCATTCTTGTTAAGTATAACGACTTTATAACAACAATATTTGTTATGTTTAACTAGCAATTTACGAAGAAATATTGGCATGAAAGCTATAAGATAAAGAAATGTTAAGCAATACGTTAAAATTGGTGGAGATCTTGAAGTCATAGATTTGCAAAATGGATGGCCTATTTTTCGCAAGTAATAATGAACTGCAAAACACCAGGTTTGGTACTGGTGTCCCTAATTTCCATCAAATAAATGGAATTTAATCTTTTTTATTGTTTCGTGTCTCACTGAAGTATGCGGCTGGAGCCCTCTCCAGTTTTTCAGCGAACCATTGAATACTCTCAGACGATTGAGTCTCGAATTGGAAACATGTATTCATTTGAATTCTGGATCATTCAAATGATGCTTCTGTTTCTTCCCTGTCGATCAATTTGCATACGCTGTCCTGATTCGACGTTAAGCAGGCCAAGATGATCCACTCCCAAGAACGGAAAAGGGGTGGAGTTCCGGAGCATCCCATTTCCCGGAGGGATGAAAGGTTCAGAATAATATGCAAATGTTTATGGAGTGAGTCCCCCTCAAGGGGGAAGTGAAGTGTTTATTCATTTTTTTTTCTTAGTTTTGCATTGCCGTATTGATCTGCAGGAGATACGCATAAATATGGCAGGCATGGTCGAATATGTAGATTTCAAAATGTGACCAAAATACTCCTTTCTATTCGGCAAACATGGACGTCCTTGAAATTTTATGAACAACGAGTGGGATACATAGGCAGTTTCGTATCCGTTTGACTGAAAGCTAATAAAAATTAATTAGAATTAGAACAAAATAGTTAATAATATAATAGTTAATATATAATTATAATATATAATTTGTAATATATATATAATTTATAATATATTATATATAATATATTATATATAATATATAATATATTATATATAATTTTATATATATATATAATTTTATATATATATATAATTTATATATCATATATATATATATCATATATAATTTATATAATATAATAGTTAATAATTAAGCGTTGAATGGAGCGTTTTTCCCTCTTTCTCTATGTAACCTATTTACAATAGTTAAATGTAATCGACAAAAATTATTCTATAAAATTGAGCTGATATTTCGTAGTCTATCCATGTCATGAAACTATAATGCTCTTTAATTTTTATGACACTTCACTTTCCTAATTTGTATATACAACTGTGACTAGACATATACTGGTTAGTCTATCGCAAAGACCATCGTAATTAAGCTATTTACAATAGGCAAATGTAATCGACGAAAAATTATTCCATACGGTTAAATTACGGTTAAATTTCATAGTTTATCTACATTGTGGAACCATAATGCTCTTTATTTTTTGATACTTCACTTTCCTAATTTGTAAATACAACTGTGACTAGACGTATACTGGCTAGCCTATCGCGAAAACCATTATATATAAACTATTTACAATAGTTATACGTGATCGACGAAAAAAGTATTTCATAAAAATACGTTTTTATTTCATAGTATATCCATGTCACTCAGGTATAACAGTAGTAGTGCGGGATACCCTCTGGGGACCAAAGACCGCGGGGGTCTTGCCCCCTATTCTCGAGCACTGGAAGTCACCCTCTAGACGGGGTCCGGAGTCCATTGTTTTCGAAGAATCAGATGACCATGACCCTCTCGACAGGGGTCCCGGGTCGAAATAAACAACTTTAAATGAACTAAACAACTTGACTCAACTGAAAATTTCCGTGCTTCTCGGATGCGTCAAAATTCTTGCAAGAAATGTTAGGGAAAGGTGGCTCGATATATTCCCGCCCATACGTTTTTCTGCTGGCTATTATAGATGGTGCTACTATTTGTGTTAAAGTTTGTTCTCTGGTTTGGCAACATCAAAGTTTCCATTTACTAATTTGAATATTTATTTAATATTTGTGGACGTCGAAACTTTTTCGGATATGTGTGGGCTTTGAAATTTTTTAAATATGTTTCTATATGTATTGTTGATGTTCCCCCCTCCCCCCCACATCTGGACTTTGAAAACGTTTTTGAAAAATGATTTGGGGAAAGGCGGCCCGAGGTAAAACGTCTCTGTATTCCCTGATGGATGATTCCTATTTCTCAGTTGCCTACCATATTAAATAATATAGGTAGCGCTGTAAGGCCCAGTAAAGTATATATTTTAAATTTTGACAATTTCCCCATGTATGCATATGATGGTTCAATCCCTACAAGACGATCACCTAATATTTTTGACTTTGATTTATTTCCCGCGTTTTGGAGGAAAGTACAAAATCGTTCAAACCTTATAAGAAGACCACATCATATTTTCAACTTTGATTATTTGCCAAGTGATTAACAAAAATATATGACTGTTCACCCTCTCTAAGACGACCATCTCTATAAGACAGCCTTATGAACAATCGTATTTATCACATATAAGGATTCATGACCTTGATTATTTACCATGTGTTTTATGATGTTTGGTAAAAAATGCATGATCGATCACTTCTTTAAGTCGACCATTTCTGTAAGTCGGCCTTAGGACACGATCGTACTTATTATGGATAAAGATTTACGAGTTTGATAGAGAGATAAATAGAGATAGGTAGATGGATAGATAGATTGATAGGTAGGTAAATAGATATAGTTAAGTAAGTATAGGTAGATACAGTTAGATATAGGTAGATATAGCTGGATAGACAGACATAGATAGATCTGCACATCGTCATATTCAATTACATCCATCGCCGGATGAACGTCTCGATTCTTTTTATGAAAGTCCCTCCTGGGCAATTCCTTTCCCTATTGCTCCAACCCCTTTTTATTTTATCTACTCACCCCCAACTCTGCTCTAAGAACATTTTCCAAGAATTCAGTGGTCTTTTGGAATATAACTCTATATACTAGGTATATAAATACTATAGTATGGCTACAACCTTGCAAATCTATACGGAGAAATAAAGGAAGAGTGATGTGGACGCCATTTCTCAGTAAGGTAATGTTCATTTTAAAGGGCTTTAAAATCGAAGTGAAAACGACGTTCATGCACGAAATAACGTCAAAGGAAAAGTCAATAATTAAAATTTTAAAAACACAATATGACCAAGCGACTTTCGTATTAGAATCGTTCGATACATTTTGAGTTTAGTAAAAAACAAATCACTGTCTGCAAGTAAAGCAATTCCGATAAAAGACTGAGCATGCGCTGTAGGTACAAATATGTATAGATTACCGATATTCCATTGCTAGTTTTGTTTTTCGAAGGTTCTTTATTTTCTTGTCTGTTGGGCTCATTTTCTTTCAGATGCGATCAATCCAGAACAAGATTCTTCCTCTTTTATTTTTAGTTTTTTTTCTATTCACTGCTTTAAAGTGGGTTGTGAGGCGAATGCACTAGGATAGGAGAATATACTGTTTTTGGGCTGTGTGTGTATGTGTGAGACTTTACTGAATCTCGATACATCATAGCTATAAATCAGTCATGAAATGATTATTTTGGAATCAATTACTATCGACTGATTTCGTTTACCTTTTACCTGTATTGGTTTTTAATACGTGTGTCTTGAAGTAGTTTCCCACTCTTGTATGCAATCGTTTGTCTATAATTTCATCTCCGTATATTTTTAAATTTCCGTTTTACGTTATATCAAAATGATAAAAAAAAAACCAATTTCCAATGGGGTAGGTGCTATATATTTATTGGACGCCAATATGCAATCATCCGAAAGTACTATTTTGTAAGTAAACGGCTTATAATACAAGTTTGTTTTCCCCATCATTATAAATTATTCTTTCTGAATGTATGTTCCCAATCAAAATATAAGAGCAAACCTTGATTGATTCGAATTGGAATTGCGCAAAATTTAATCAAATATGCGTGACGGAATATTGCGCTGTCATTCGTGGATGGACTGCAATGATAGGCTATCTATAGGGCGTTCGCGCAGACCTGACGCCTGATACCGTTAGCAGACAGGTTAGTCCATTGCAGCTTAGGGAAGGGCATCTTGCCGAAACTGGTTTTTCATGCGGGAAAAACCAGTTCCTCCAAGACGGCCTTCCCTAAACTGCAATGGACTAACCCGTCTGCTAACGGTATCACGCGCCAACTGAGCGCTAATGCACAGTACCAACTACCCACCATAGTTCGGGAGTAGGTTCACCAGGCCTTCAGAGGTTCAGCTTCCTCGGAAAACTGTAGGTCCCGGCGCAGTATGGTCTTTTGTTGGCCTTACTCCGTGAAAACAGACATGAACGGCAATATTCCGTCCCGAGTCTGGTTGGAAGATCCAAAATTCGAAAGAACTTTTCTGCAACATTCCAGCCGTTCCTCAAGGCAGATGTCCTGTGAATGAGGTGGCCCTTCCATCATGGTAAAATCTACAGAACGCTCTTCTAATCACGTGCTAATCGCCGATACTTTATGGAGAGGTACAATCTCGTGCAGTAACAATCTACTGCTCTATGAAGTGCATGAAGAGGCATCTGCGAGGAGAATCGCGCAACCCGGACAGTTGAGAGGTGCATCTAAACATACCATTTTTAATAGGATACTATTGCCCCTACGATGGCTAATATTTCGACATCCACGTTTAAGCACAAACTTGAATATTTCATTAAAAAAAAACCAGTCTCGGCATGGAGTCGAACTGGAGGGCCTCCGGATAACATGGAGTGCTTTAATTGACCACTAAGACCCTAGAAGAGTGCTCCATTTCTTTGCGTAAAGAAAATAAAAGTAAGAATTTTAAAAAATGGAGTACCTTTTATCTCGTGTACCTGTAGTCTGTTAAAGACACTCTGCGTCACACAGACGGTCTTCGATTAAACTCCAGGCCGAAATGGTGTTTCATTTTCTTTTTTACAAAAAGCCGACATTATGTGGGGGGTATTCTGAAATGAGAGAATATTTGTTGTGCAGCCTTATTGAAATTCCTTATACCACCGGAA
>QLNU02015003.1:76038802-76067263 GCA_006491805.2 Dysdera silvatica
GGCTGTTCAAGTATTTTTTACCTATATCTTTTACTTGTATATATCTGGAGCATGTAGTTTTTAAAGTGCAAATCTCAAAGTTAATACCAATGTTTTAAAAGTTGGGCCATTGATCTGGTAAGTGGCAAAATTTGCTTTTAAGAACATCTTGTATGAACGATAAGGAAAGAGAGGTAATGAGGCTTTCAACAAATCTAACATTAAGGGCATTTGTACCTTTGATTTCTTTCCTAATATCAGTTCCATTTTACTAAACATCTAAAGATTTATTGTTATCGCTGTCTCCGCAATCACATTTAAATAAACTGAATTCAAGTTTACAAAACTTTTAAAATTAAGATAAACTTTACGTTTTGTTGCGTCATAGAACAAATTAAAAAGCGTTTAGGCTACCCCAGAAGTTTTTTTCTACAGTGATTTCTAATAACGAGAGTTCTCTTACAGAACGAAAAGCAAAACTGAGTAAATGTAGTAAAGATTGTCTTTGAGAACCTGCAAAAAGCTCCCAAAACGACGAAAAACCTCAGAAAATACGATGGTTAAAAAAAAAGCCAGAATAAAGAAAGAAAGAAAAAAAGAAACCCAAAATAAAGATATCCTCAAATACAACACCGACCATAGTGACGAAGAAATGCAGGAACAGAAAAAAGAATAGTACAACTTTTCCTTTTCCTGGAAATACCACGCAAATCCTGGGCGTAGCTGGTCGCCACGAGAAAAAGGAAATTTTTCCCCCCCGAGTCCGGAAAAAGGACCGCCCAGGCGAAATTGCAGGTTGTAGTGTAGGCGCCTCTCTGTCCCTTATCGACAGACCGGGTACAGCCCAATAGGTACCTACTGCTCCACCTACCCATCCGGACGATTCGTGCACTGCAAATCCAATCGAACTAATACACGGTTTAGGAGATATAGAAAAAAGTATTGTTAACCGCTTTTTCCCCCGGTTCGTCAAGAATGCTTATGCGTTTGAAACACAGACCAAATACATCTAACGGGATCGATTGTCCCATCATTTCCACAGAAACACATGATATAGAGAAAATGTATTGGTTGCGTCTAGGGAAGCAGGAATGCTTGTCACATTAATTTTCAATTAAGAATTTTTTAATTTTATGTACATAAGCAACAGAACACCTATATTTTGTTTTTAATATCAATTATGTTATTTAAAAATATATTTTATTTCGGATAAAGCGGCTGTTAAAATTGTTATAAGGAATTGAATATATTGGCTTATTTATTTATATAAATCGAACACTACGCAGATTAAATTAAACAACAATATTAATCAACGTTTTTTAGTTAAGGCGCTGTTACCAGCGCTGATGTTACGGCGTGGTTGGGTAGTGAAACGCTGGAAAGAAATGCTGTTTTGCGTTCGGTCGGATTGGCGCAGTATAGCCCAGATGCTCTTGCGCCATAAAAAAGCCAAACAAACAGCGTTCGGTCGGGCCTGAACAGGCCCCTCTGAATATTGGCTTACGTTTGACACTTGACCGAATGTAGAATTATTAAATATCTGCCAATAACAGATGTAGAATGAATTAGAAAAATAAATTTTATAAAATAAAGATAAAATTCTTTGTTAAATGTATATTGTTTAAAAACTAAGAAGTAGAGTTTAGATTATTCCTAATTTTGAAATTTTTTTTTGGATTAATTAAATAATTTTCTTTTTAAGCGCTTCCATACTATTCATGAACAATAAACTATTATTTACAAATGAGCAATATTACTTATGAATGACCAATATTATAAAATAATTATTTATGAATGATTAATATTACTTACAAAATAATTACTTATGAATGATCAATATTACTGATAAAATAATTACTTATGAATGATCAGTATTACTTATAAAATAATTACATATGAATGGACAATTACTTATTAATGACCAATATTATAAAATAATTACATATGAATGGACAATTACTTATGAATGACCAATATTATAAAATAATTACTTATAATTTACTAGCTTCAATAAATAAACGAGTTAGTTTAAAAACTGAGATGGCGAACTTATTTCTAAATTACTCTCTTCTCTTTAGAAAGGCTGCCCTTAAACGTTTAATTTCAAATTTTCATTCATACATTAATCACAATTTTCTAGAATGAGGTCTAAAAGCTTCAGAAGCGTTAGAACACTAATAAATGCACATTAAAGGAATCTTACAAACTATTTTTTATTATTACATACAAAAGGTTAAACACTGGTAAAATAGCAATGAAAAAGATCACCCAAGCTTTCGGACGCGTCAGCAGCAGTCCTTCATCAGGAGTAATGACGATGTTATGTTTCTGTCTCTTTTTTATACTTGAAATTTCTGGAAAACCCTTCATCAGAGTAGTCCCGCAGAATGGGAAAACCCAATGAGAACCAATGGGAGGCCTCCAATAGAATCATGGAAGAACCCCAATAGGGACCAATGAGAAACCCATATCGCGGGCTACCTAATTTGGAGGTGTCTCATACATTTCAGAGTAAGAGTTGTTTATAAGTTTCTGGAAGTGTTTGTGATGTATTAATGGCTTTCCCATGTAGTTTGTAAGTTTCCCAAGATTCCAAGAAGAGTCTACTATTTTTGTTTGTGATGAGCCGGTGTATAATTTTTGTTGAGCCCCAACCGGGTTCGTGTCCGTGTTATAAAGCGTGTTCTGCCAGACGTGAGGCTGTCTCCTTTCGCGAGACATTACATAGGACAAACAAAAAGAATGATCAAAACAAGAAAAAAAGAACACAAACAAGCACTCGCGAAAGGAGACATAGCCTCACGTCTGGCAGAACACGCTTTACAACACGGACACGAACCCGACTGGGACTCAACAAAAATACTACACCGTCACATCACAAACAAGAATAGTAGACTCTTCTTAGAATCTTGGGAAACTTACAAACTACACGGGAAAGCCATTAATACATCACAACCACTTCCAGAAACTTATAAACAACTCTTACTCTGAAATGTATGAGACATCCCCAAATTAGGTAACCCGCAGTGTGGGTTTCTCATTGGTCCCTATTGGGGTTCTTCCATGATTCTATTGGAGGCCTCCCATTGGTTCTCATTGGTTTTTTTTCCATTCTGCGGGACTACTCTGATGAAGGGTTTTCCAGAAATTTCAAGTATAAAAAAGAGACAGAAACATAACATCGTCATTACTCCTGATGAAGGACTGCTGCTGATGCGTCCGAAAGCTTGAGTGATCTTTTTCATTGCTATTTTACCAGTGTTTAACCTTTTTATGTAATTTCCTCCCTGGTACCCTGTATTTTATTTCTATATTTTTTATTAACTATTATTTGTACTTTTAAAGAAGTATGACGAGGATCGACGAAAAAAAATATTTCTTGACTGTAAGGCGACATTCAATATAAATTTTTAATTTAAATTATTTATACTTGATAATTATGGAGAAGAATCTCGTAAAAAGTTACGTTTTTTCTTCTACATTTTAATCTAATCCTTTTATCAGTAAGTCATCAACATCATCATCCTCATACGTAACTTATGCTACCCCTGGAAAAAGTTTGGAATCAACACCTCTGGTCCACAAAATTTCACCAAAATCAATGAGGTATTCTAAAGAAAACGAATTTATTAAACCAAACGGGTATATTTCCAAAAGTTCTTATTATATTAACATTTTTATTCTTTTTTATTCTCTATAGCTTGCGTGCATGAATTATATATGTTAATTGAGCTCTTTTATGGGTGCCATTTTTCTTTGCTAGCTAACGATATGAAAGCAAATGATGCTGGTTTTATATATTTACCTCCACTCAGAATTCAACCATGCATATTACATAATCATAACATCATTTGCTCACTTAGAATTTGCATAAACAAGCCTTTGATTTCATACTTTTTTCCCGTACTTCCAACGGTTCCATACTTTTTTCTCACGGTGTTGTGAGTTAAAATTAAATAATTTAAAAAATACTGCTAATTTAAATGATCCCTTTACATGTAAATTTTAGAAACAATGTATATTTTTGGAAATACACCAATTCGGTTTAATGAATTTATTTTCTTTAAAATACTTATCAATTTTTGTGAAATTTTGTAGACTATAGGTGTTGATTCCAAACTTTTCATCAGGGGTTGTATATGTGGTCGCTCTATGCATCCATTCAGTAAGTACTTTAGTCGAATAAAATGATTATTTTATATTTATACCTTCAGTTGGTGGTACAGGTTTGAGACAAGCAGTGCTAAGTACGCATGACTTCAGTTTGTACGTTATTCAGATGTTATGTCTAGGAAATTCCCGATTCTTCGCAATGTGTTCAAAATTGTACCTTTTGTAACTCAATGTTGTTGTTGTGGTCGACCTTGGGCATTTCTCAGCTTCTGTAGAATATGGTTAGTATTAAGCCTATGATTGACAGAATTAAAGTACGTTATCTACTTTTACTTTACATGCCATATGCTTTTAATTTCGTATTTGAGGTCAGGGAATTTGGTGATATTTGTTGTGTATGTGGTTTATAGGTTTTCGTTAAGAATTGCTATATCTACAATGCTTGCGGTTTTGTTGGTTTTATTAATTATTATTAGAGAAAGAGACATATAGACTAGTATAGATTACGCGCATTCATTGTTAGTTTTTTGTCGCTTTCATGCAAGCTTCATACATAACAATTTGGATTTCTACGCAATTTAAAATTCTTATGTAAATTGCAAACTAAGAAATGTATTGTTTTTACGACAATTTTAGTTTTCAATATTATGATAAAGTTTTCATTTTTATCGAAAATTTGCGATATTGGAAATATAACGCAGTTATTTTCCAGGCCGAAAACCTGAGCTCTGACCTCAGTAGTGGCAAATGCTTATTATTTTCCTAGATTCTTATTTCGATGTTTTTTCCTTGATGATAAATATTCTAATTTCTTAGAAACTAAAAGACGTATGACTTTTGCATATATTTTGTAGCACAAGAAGCACTGATTGCTTACATAACATTTTATTGGCTATTTTATGACACTTTCGTACTAAAATTTTATTTACGTACATCAAAAGAAATACCAAAATTTATATTTTTATTTAATTTGTAATACTGAATTTAAACTTTCAACTAATATGAGGATGATAATAAGAAGATAATGATGTACAGGGAAATTTTTAATTAATGTCTTGGTTTTCAATAATCCAAAGAGATTGAATTTTTCAGTTAGTACATATTAAGCTCCCTTTATAAAGATCAAAATGTAAAATTGCAAAATACAAGTGGTAGCAGTTTATATTGTAAATGGTGACAATGCATTTGTTTTATATACTTCATATTCTTATTATGTTAACTTTTTTATTTTTTTTTCTATAACTTACGAACATGATTTATATACGTTAATTTACACCATTATGGTTTTAATCTGTTTTCATTATTAAGTCGCATATACTGTCTCACCTTGTTCGACGCAGATAACATTTGCTGTCCTTGCGCCATAAATATATAACCAACAATGTTATACGTTAATCTTTAATAGTTATATAATGATTGTGATCACAAATTTGATTTAGTTGTGATTCATCATGGTCCATTGTGAACAATTATAGTGCTATATATATTTCTTATCTATTATGATCAATTTGTGATTTATTGTGACCAATTTGTGATCTACTACGATCAATTGCAATCTATTTGTGATTCATGAAGATCAATTTATGGTTTACTGTGATCAATATGTGATCTAGTATGATATATTATGATCTATTTGTGATCATAATTTATAAAAAGAAATGAAAGAAAATCATATATAAAAATACGTTCAGCAGAAGGTGGTAATATAAATGTATGTATGTATGTATGAATGTTTGTAGGTATTTGGTGTATATGAATGAATGAATCAATGAAAATTATAAATAGTATTTCTTAATCTGAGGAATTACAGTACCCTGGAAACGAACTTTAATATAGTCATGTGTTTTAAATATTGTACTAAATTATACAAAACGTTAATTTTGACTCGCCCCTGAAAATTATTCTAGAAGATTTGCTTTGATGCACTCGCTAAAGACATCCACATTCTAATTAATTCAAGCCTCATAATCCAGGTTATGAAAACTAGATATAACGACGCATGAGATTGCGTGTTACGTTGCGTTACCGTTAGTGTAGCTCCTACCAAACCAACTACAGCTTGCCAACTTGCATGTAGAATTAATTTCAACAGCGGATAAAATAAAGTGATAAAAAGTTTTTAAAATAGTAAACAATCGATACTTTAAACGATACTTACATTTAAAGAATCCTACTCTTTGGGTTCTAAGAAAGAATATGCTTGCTAATGTGGAAGCTGATAACACAAACAGAATTCATTCAAATATCTTCTGTATTTTTAATCTCACCTCGGTATTAGCAAATATCTAAGACTGCGGAATAATAAGTTAATTTGTATCATTAATACTACAAATGTCTATTTAAAATGTAAATTACATTCAAATGAAAATAAAATACCAAATCAATATAACAAAATAATTATTAGAGTTAGATATTGCTTTCTGGACCTCCGCTGAATGCTGGAGAACGATCTTCACTTGTTTACTTACACACTAAAGTTTCAATATCATGAATAAGCTCATCGGATCGCCATTATTTGCCAACGATGGGGTTCTTTTATTTCAGTAAATTCTGGAAGCTGTAATTTTCGGTTTAAAATCAATTAGTTTTCATTCCATATATAATATATTAGTTCCTAATTAGGCAGTAATTAAACATGCTTTGTTGGAGTTCAGTTATCGATGATTGAGTTTGTTACCTTCGAATTTTCTATTTGCGAACTAGTCATCATGTTACGTGAATTGGAGAAAATTTGAAAGAAGCAACACCAGTCGATTACACAAAATTACGCAAATTAAATAGCCAACTTTACAAGTAAAATGCAATGCGTAGAATATAGTGAACTGTAGCTTATGAGAGACAAATTTTTAAAGAAATACAAGGGTTAAGAAAGAAATTTGAAACGTGAATGAAAAAAATTCTCTTGGAAGCAAAGTGCGTATATTTCTTGCCTCTCAGATGTCGAGAAAATATAATCATGCAGTAGTTTCTTATATATGCATGAAGCTTTAAATGAGTGGAAGATATCCTTGACTTATTGCAGTGAAAGTAGCCTGCTGATCTTCGTAAATATTCATGGAACTTTTGAGAGCAAATTTCAACCTCGTGTTTGGTGTTCAGTTCCAACAGGGGCAGAACTTTCGGCAAGAAAGGGGAAAGGGAATGGGCGCGGAAATACCATGAAGACGGAATAGAAGAGTCTTCTGAAATTTTAAAAAGTGCCTCTGCATTATTAAAACGACTTAGTTTCTCCATCTGAGCCTCCTCCTCCTGCACAACAGATTCTCTTTATCCTTTTGGTTTGAGAAACAGAGGTGGAGGATAAATTCACATAAAGCTCATCCCATTGTGACTCTTTCCTTGTCCGCGATTTATCCTAGGTGATAGGTGCATTCTTTGGTTTGCAGACCCCTTGCTTTATTTTCAACGCAGTGACCTTTGGCAATTGGGAAAGTTCCAAAATTCCCCCATAAGAGAACTTACCATCTATGCCATTCGATTTTTCGTTCGATGGGGCCCAGCGGTGGAATTGCTCCTTGTGTAGCATTGACTTGTATTCTCATTGTATGCAGTTCTTTTTTTATGCTTATACTAGGTGTTCAGTTTTTCAATTTCGGAAGCTTTTCGAATATTTTTCTTTGACGTTTTCTCTTTGCCTTTCTTTGGGGTTTAAGGATTGACATCTTGCTTTGAGGGTATGCGGCATCACGCTCCGCAATTTCGCTTTCTCTCTCTGGAAACCTTTTTTGTTTCGTTTCGTGAAGGAATTTTTTCGTATTTTAACCTGATACAAGGCCTGGTTTTGCGAAATAAACAAAAGTTTACGATACTACTTCCAAGATATTGCGAATTTTTAAGGTACTTTGCTTTTTCTTTCCTTTTAGTGAATGTGACGGAATTTCAAGCACTCAAATCTGTTTTCTTTTGGTGGTGGCTATATCAGTTTACGAGAAAGTATTGAAAACGGAGAAAGGCCTAATAGCAATATTAAAACGAGCCAAACTATAACGCAGAACTAAAATAGGAGACGGATTTTGCATGATTTTCCAATGCCTATTATTGTTTTCTAAGAATTTCTGCCTGCATCTATAAAGTTAGAGCACGAAGTTTCTCAGAATGGGAATTTTATAAGCAATTTTAATAAGCAAGAAACGCTATATATATCAGAGGCTTTAAAACTGTGTATCGTGGTTTTTTGGTGCTTCACGGCATCGGCATTTTATGTGAAATGTCATTCAGAACTATTTATTTTATGTGTTTCGTGTATTTTGGTACATTTAGAAGCACGTGGACAATTTGAAGGATGAAGGAATCCGTCGGACAAAAAAGTTTAAAAAACCTTAGTATATGCGATTTTTAAATGGTAAGAGTGCTGTGGAAAATGTATTAATCATTGTTTGAATTTTAATTTACTAGCTTAAAGATGTAAAAATGTACTGAAAGGAAAATTTATTTGTGCGACGGAAAGGTAGTATTGCGCTCGGAGGTAGGCTAGAATATAATTATTATACTCATTCATAAAAGTAATTATTCTATTAAAACTCGTCGTGCATTCACGCATTACATTCAAACGTTCATATTGATTGCTTACCCAGTGGTTAGGATAAATTTATAAACCCAATACTTTCGGTTACGTATCAGGTTGATGTTAATTTTCTGTGTCCAACTAGGGAAGTCCGCCTATGAAATGTCTAATATTTTTTTTCTAAAATGACAAATACTTTATTACAAATCTTGGTAAAAAACTCAATGGGCAGAATTTTTAAGTACAATAGGCAAAGTGTTTTCTAAAAACTGTGCCCATTGTGTTTTTTACCAAGATTTGTGATATATTCAGCACAGTGAGGAGCTTTACATCCATTCCCAACGCGTACTTTTTCAGTAGGAAGACTGAAGTCACGGGTGGGACAGTTATGAGGTTCAAATGAAATACATTTTATACGATTTTGATCATGAATTTTTTTGGTTTCTTTTAGCTGTATTTAAAGATATCCTTTTATGTAAAAAATAGGATATTTGCGCATAAAAGCCAAAGCATATTTAGGTAACCGTATGTTTATTAATATTATTAATTTTTGTAGTTTTAAAGTGTCTAAAAAAAGGAAAATGCTATTTTATATAACAGAGTTTTATAAGTATATATATATATATATATATATACACATACAGTGTGTTCGGTAACTACCACATAAACTCCTTGGCAGACATTCTATGGTCAATTCTATGACGAAAGTCAAGAGGGACAATTTTTGATTGACGGCTTCGTTTATGAATAATAAGCACTTCAAAATTTCTATTTGAGAGCCAATAGTGTTCCAAGAGAGCGTGCTTCTACGTCGTTTCAGCCAATGACGAAAGCTGCACCCCTTGGTTTCCCCGCTTCCAGAATAAAAAGGATTTAACTCGCTATTGTAAAGAATTTCTTGGTCACGTGCTATTTAAATTTAACCTTCAAATTTCAGTCGTCCCCACCTTAAAATTAAGTCATTCTACGTAAATGCTAACGTGTACAACCGAATTTGACAATGGCGCACTTATTAACACTTATACTTTTAAATCCCACGTTTGCAGTGTATATGGTAGTTAAGATATGGTGCAGCTAAGATTGTTGTTACCCACGGAAAATTTAGGCTCCGACGCTCAACCCCTTCCATGAAGGTGGGTAGTATAGGGTTGCCAATTCTACATTTCTTTATTTTTATAATTTAAACCGTGTGATGATGATTTTTAAGGCCATACTTCACTGAAAATATGTTGTTCTAAGTTTTATTTCAGTTTACAGTATTAAATTTAGCTAATTTTTATTTTATTTTAAAATAAAATTTATTTTACTTTGAACAGCAAACTAAAATAGTTTGAAGTTTTTAAAAATAAAACTAACATAAGATCTAAAGTAGTAAAATATGGCCCTCCACAACTCCTTGAAACGCCACTAAGTTCAATCAAAATTCACCTTATGTATTACAAAAATGCTTTAGATATTTAAAAAAATACGATGGAATTATAATTTCAAATAAAAATCCAAGGAAAATCTGAAATACCAAAACTGCTCAATCTTACCCTTTTTGCAAACAATAAATTATACACTTATCTGGAAGGTTTATGACGCGTACGCTTCGGACGTAGCATACGCATGCGCTCCCAATTCGCACAAGGATTTTCCTTGTGATTTTTGAAGAACATTTCGTCGAATTTCTGTACTACTTTTTCGTTGTGAACTCGTTCGTAATTTAATTACTTGCTGGGAGAAAAAAAATTATACTGCGATAACATAACTAAATGTTAATAAAATTATTAATAACATCTACCACGGCGTACAGTAATAGTAGCGTGAAGAGGTTTTCTATTGGTGTATACGTTACTTAATTTTGAAATTTCTAATACTATACGTTTAGCATTACAATATATATTTCTAAAATACTACTGTTAATTCTGAATTATATATTGGCTTAATATATATTTTAATGTGTAATTTACAATTACTATCAAAATTAAATTCTGATTATAATTTCATAAAGGTTTTTAGGATGCCAAAAAAAATCTGTTTGGTGTATACTCAATTTTGGGAGCCGCTGTATGTTAAGATGCTTTTCTTATAACACCGATTAAATGCTCAGGACCCTGTCTGTCGCTTTAAATCAAACATGATATTTCAAATACTACATTTGTACAAAGTTAATTGACGATTCTTTCGCCTTCTCTTCCGATATTTGGCGATGGTTTATCTTACATTGGGTTGCAATATTTAAAAACGTCTGACGACGCTTTCTGTTACATCACTGCATTTTGCACACGCGTTACTTTTCTTTCAAGCTGAACTCTTCCAATAAAAAAGGCTGTTCATTCTAAGGCGGGGCCGACTGAAATTTGAGCGCTAAATTTAAATAGCACGTGATGAAGAAATTTCTTTCTCATAGCGAGTTAAACCCTTTTTATTCTAGAGGCGGGGAAATCAAGGGAAAATCAACTATAATTTGTGATTAGGTTTTTATTTAAATTTTTTTGTTTTTATGCTTGAATAATAAATATTTGGTTTTGTTTATGTTTACACTAAAATTATTGTTTTTAAACCAAACCTCCGTTATTTTTAATCTATGAATAAACATTTTGCTGAAATTGCAAAACAATTTAATTTGAAAAATGAAAATGATGATGATAAGATAGAAACTGTTGAAAATCAAAATTCCCTATATCTTAATGAAAAACATATATGACGGATTGAAAAAATACTTATCATGTATTAATGAAAAAAAGGGACCACTTATTAGTCCAAAAATAATTAAAAATTGTAGCGAATCATTAATAACACCTCTTCTGCTAATATATAACGACATGACTACCAATGAATGTATTCCGAAAACTATGAAAATTACAAAAATAATACCAACCTTTAAAAAAGAATTTAAGACAGACAGTAATAAATATAGAACAATTTCAATATTGAATCTTTGCAAAAAATTTTGAAAAAATATTAAGTAATAGAATAATAATTTTTTAGAAGACATAGTTTATTTTCTAATTGCCAGTATTGTTTTAGAAAAAAATAAAACTACAGAAGGTGTACCTATAAAAAATTTCACAAAAATAAATAATAAATTGGTGGACAATAATTTCCTATTGGGAATATATTTTGATTTAACCAAAGGATTTGATCTAATAAATAGACAAAGATTGTTGAAAAAAAATGGAAAAATATGGTCTTAGAGGGAAAATCGGGAAAATTCTAACGTGTTATTTAACCGATAGACAACAAATTACTTTACAGTATTATACTAGTAACTATTTACAGTATATAGTATAGTAATTATACTAGTAATTATTTACAGTAAATAATACTCAATCAGATATGGCAAATAATAACAACGGAGTGCCCCAGGGCTCAATATTGGGACTACTGATGTTTTTAATGGCGGTGAATGATATTCAATTAATTAACGATAATATTTTGATTTATGTAGACGACATATGCTGGTTAGAAGGCAGTCATAACATAAATAATTTATTTATTTAGAAATACTGGCAATAAACAATTACAAATGGAAAATTGGTTCAAAAGAAATAATTTTATAGTTAATATAACTAAAACCAAATTTATGATTTTTAGACATAATAAAACAATTAATTTAGAACAATATTATAAATTACAAATAAATAATACTATTATAGAAGAAAGAAAAAAAAATTTTTAGGTATTACAATTAGAAATAATTTAAATTGGGATGATCATATAAATGATATTGTGAAAAAAAATTAGAAGATGTTCAGCTATTATACATAGATTAAATACGCTAGTGCCGTTGGAAACAAAAATTAATTTATATTACTCTTTTAATTCATTACCATTTAACATATGAAAACTCCATATGGAGTAAACTAAATACAATTAATGATAAAAATATACAAAAAATAATAAAGAAAATATTAAAGAAATTAAAAAAAGCTCCAAAGGAATCAATTACTCAAACTATATTTAACAATAAAATAATTTTACTACAGGAATTTTATTTCAAAAAAATTCTAAAATACATATATGAAAGAATAAAAGAAAACAAACATACTGACTTTAATTGATTTGAAATACAAAAATAAAACATATGGACTAGGACACTATGTAGAATATACAATAAAAAAATGTAAAACTAATAAAGGTCAGGAAAATATAAATTATATAGGAATAAAAACTTGAAATGAACTTCCTGATACAATTAAAAATAGTAGAAATTATATGCAATTTGATAAAAATCTCTCGGTATATTACTTAAAGCAATATAAAATGTAATAGGTGACTTCAGAAACGGCATGTAGCTTTGGAAGTTCCCTGTGGGTGTATGTTCTTTTAATTCGAAATTTTAATTTTTTGGATTGTTGATATTGTATATACTTAGGATTAAGGGTATTATATGTAAGTAATGTAATTGCCTTTGTGTCTAAAAAGAAAGGTCTTCAACCAGTGTGTATTGCCAGTCCTCTCTTATGGATCAGAGACATGGAGTCTAACAGTTGGAGCAATACGAAAGTTACAGACAACGCAAAGGAGCATGGAGAGGTGCATGCTTGGAATAACTAGGAGAGATCGAAAAAGAAACACTTGGGTGAGAGAGCAAACTAGAGTAGAGGACATCATTGTTAAAGTAAAAGGGCTGAAATGGCGATGGGCTGGGCATATTGCAAGAAGAACTGATCAACGATGGACAACAGAAATTCTGAACTGGATTCCAAGAGACCACCGAAGACCTAGAAAACGTCCTCAAACTAGATGGGTGGATGAAATAAGAAAACAGGTTGGGGTGACGTGGAAGCGAATTGCTCAGGATAGACTTGTGTGGAAAGCATTTGGAGAGACCTTCATCCAGCAGTGGATAGATAATGGTTGAATATGATGATGATGATGATATAAGTAATGTGTCTTAATATTTTAATGTGCAATGAGTGAATATTTTATTTATATCTTGTATTTGTTTTATATGATTCTGTTTTTTTGTTTATTTTATGAATACGTTATTGTGCAAAGTTGATTTCATTAATATGTGATTGATAGGAGGCATGTTCCTAAATAAATTTCACTGATAAGATTGTAACATTTGCACACTCACGAAATAAATAAATAAAAAAAGTACGTTGTAATAATGACGATATTATATATATCAATAGCGAATATTTTTGAAAATAATAATATATTTATATAAACTGAGTTTATTTCATATAATTAAAATAGGCTAAGTAGAAATGAGTTTAGATGTGGGTTAAATGGTCCATTCACTGAAAAGAATATACTTCTGCATATTTGATAAAAAAATACAAGTTAAAAATTACAAACATACTCCAGCTAATAGCTTCCTAATAGAAATCCACCAAAATTACTGAACACTATTATTGCAGAGACAAACCACCACTAAACTTAGAAATGTTTCTACTTGCTAGTAATTTTAAAACGATAAGAATACTAATTTAAGGATTGACAGAAACCGAGAAAGAATAATTTGTAGATGGCAGTGTATAATAAACGTGGGACCACACCCAGTTGTGTTCAAATACTGTACTTTGTGCTCGAGAATCATCCCCATGTTTTGTAATTCAGTATCGTGGCAAAAGTATTACTAATGATAAGCGGAATAAAGTTGGAGTTACTAAAGTCATTAGTAAGAACGAGTAAGTCTTAGGTTGAGACATGTAAAAATGGCGGTGTGGTAGTTCTGAATATGTAAAGGATGTACTTTTTTTCTCGCTGCATTTAGACAACCCAGACTCACGTGAGTCGCAAGTCGTATTTTAACCCGAGTCGGATGGAGTTTCCCACCAAAATCCGTGATCATTTTCGATCACAGATTTTGGCGCGTGATCCCGTTCGATCCCAGGGTGTAGTTGAATTGGATCTATTAACACTCCGATTCTTGGGCTCTGCAGGAAAGAGAAAATAATGAGTGCTCCCATGCCGTCACGCAGCAGCAGAAGCAGCTTCGTACATAATAGATAATGTAATGATGGTCTCTAGTCACATGACAACGTGGTAGAAATGTGTACGGGTGCGGTCAATGAAACATCAATAATATTTGCAACGGGCGCGTCCATCACTCCAAGGGGAAGGCAGCGGATAGAGTGCTAAAAAATTGGACATGGCTTTACGCGTGTTTTTCTGTAAGGCATATTTATTTTATATATGCATTACTTTGGTTTTCATAACAAAGGCAATTAAAAATAAGGTTCTGATTTTGCAACAAATGTATCCTGATTAATAATGAAATTTAATTATAAGATCCGTGCTTTATTCTACTCCGATGTTTTAGTAAAAAAATCCAGTTTAAAGTAATACGATTTTTTTGTGACTACTGAAATGTAATTTAGATTATCACTGCTTTATAAACGTTAAAATATGTATATATTATGAATATGAATGTAAATTGATGAATGTAAATATCTGTTTACAAATGTACGGGTGCAAAAATAATGTTACCTTGCGCGGAAACTCAATTATAAAATCAATTCATATGTTAGAATTATTAAAATTGTTTTATAACCTGCTGATGCCCAGCGTAGAGAGGCACTACATTTGTTCAGCTTCTACTAGAAGGAGAATCATTGGCCAATGTAGAGAGTATGTTACATGGAATTATGGGTTAAAATTATAACAAAAAATACAATAATAGCACAAAAACATTTTTTTAGCATCCCCATTACGTCTAAAGCTGTAAACAAAAGTCTTGAAAAAAGTTGAATTTCTCTTGGGCATCAGGAAGTTATGAGAAAAGTTATGAACACGGGAAAAAGTACGGAGAATTAGATTCACAAATGTTTATTATCATTAAGTTTGCTTTACGTTTATTGTGCGAATATGTGCTCTGGATTTACAAAATCCTTGTTTTCGTAACGAGGTTACACAAGGCTTGATGTACTTTCTGTGTCAGTTCTGATATGTCATTCTGATGTATCACTTTCGATATGTCACTCTGACCTGTCTATTATTTTCCTTTGATGGAACTTTTTTCGGGTATCCTTTGCCTTAAAAGTATTCTATAGACAGTGACCATATTGACCATTTCAATACATGCATGCATGCATACATACATATATACATACACGCACACACACACACACACACACACACACACACACACACACACACACACATATATATATATATAAGGTTTTCCTCGCCCATTCTTGGCGGAAACAGGCTTTGGGACGGGCAGAGCGCCATGTTCCCAAGCCTCTTTTTACATCACTTCTTAATGTGCCATGTCTAGAAACTTCCTGACAATGTGACACGTGTTTAGGATTGTGGCTTTTTGTATTTCAATGTAGGTGTTTGGGTCAATGTTGAGTATTCCCAAATTCGTCGCAAGCGTTTTTGGTACTATCCCTGTTGCTGAGATGACTAACGGGATGATGAAGATCTTTTCCATACCCCATATATCTCGTACTTCATGTCTGAGATCTTGGTACTTGGTGATTTTCGTTGTGTAGGTTGTCTGTATGTTATTGGTGTTGGGTACTGCTATGTCGATTAAGTACGTGGTCTTATTCGATTTATCGACGAGGGTTATGTCAGGACGGTTATGTGGGACTGTCTTGTCTGTTATGATTGCTCTATCCCAGTAAAGCTTGTGTGTTTCGTTCTCATGCACGGTCTCTGGCTCATATTTGTAGTACGGGCATTTTTCTGTCAGAAAGCCAGCATTCGCTGCCAATTTCTGGTGGACTATTTTCGCTACTTGATCGTGTCTATGTTTGTAGTCTGACTGCGCAAGGATCTTGCATCCTGCCATCACGTGTTGGATTGTCTCCGATGCCGCATGACAGTGTCTGCATTTGTCGCTTTCTATGTCTTTTCTCTGGATGAATTTCTGATTGTTCCTTGTTGCGATCACTTGGTCTTGGATGGCTAGCATGAATCCTTCTGTCTCTGGCTGGAGAGTGCCTTTGGCCAGCCAAGAATTTGATGCCTTTTTGTCAACGTGTGGTTGTTGCAGGTCATTGTAGTGCCTGCCATGTAATGGTTTTCCGGCCCAAGTTCTCAGTTTCTGTTCGTTGGCTGTTTCGAGGACACGCTCTTCGGTACTACACAGGTTTAGTGGCGTGTAATTTGCATCTGCTTGTATTATGGCTTGGATGAGTGGCGATCGGGGACTCTTCAACTGGAAGTATTGCCTCATGCTCTGGATCTGCTTGTCATGTAAGTCTTTGAGGTCCGCTTGTCCGCGTCCTCCTTCTTCCCGGGGTAGTGTTTGCCGTTCAATTGCCGTTGCAGGGTGTAGTTGTCCGGCTCTTCTCTGGATGGTTCTCATTTTCCGCTGGAGTTGTTCTAGTTCAGTGTTGGACCATTTGATGATCCCGAAGGAGTAGGTGAGCACTGGTACCGCATATGCGTTAATTGCTTGCGTGGTGTTCTTCCCGCTCAGTTTCGTCTTCACAATGCTTCTAAGTCTTTCTTGGAATGCTTGCGTGAGCTGGACTTTGACTTTCTTGTGCTCCTGCTGCCGTTTTTGCATTATCCCTAGGTATTTGTAGGTTTCGCCCTCGTCCAAGGTCTTCAGTAGTCTCCCGTCTTCGAGTTCGATGCCTGGTAAATCTTCTTTGCTATTCTTCTGTATTTTGCACTTATCGAGGCCGAATTCCATTCCTATGTCCTTGGAGAATGTCTCTGTTATACTGATGAGTTGTCGGAGTTGGGTGATTGTTGGCGCGTATAGCTTGATGTCATCTACGTACATGAGGTGGGAGACTTTATGTAGGTTTCTCTTGTCTTTCTTCAGCATGTATCCGTATTTACTTGTGTTCAGCATCCTTGACAAGGGGTTTAACGCCAAGCAGAACCACTGGGGGCTTAGTGCGTCTCCTTGAAAGATTCCGCGGCGGATGGGGATCTCGGCCGTTTCTATTTTACTGTCTGGCGTGTTTAGCTGTAACCGGGTTCTCCATTGTTTCATGCTGCTCTGTAGGAATCGGATGATTGAGGGATGCACTTTGTATATGCTGAGTATTTCAAGGAGCCACGAGTGCGGAACAGAGTCGAAAGCCTTCTTGTAGTCTATGTATGCGGTGTTGAGTTTTCGCTTTTGTTTTCTTGCTTGTTCCAGGATAACTGAGTCGATGGTAAGCTGCTCTTTACATCCCAGAGTCCCTTTCTGGCATCCCTTTTGTTCTTCCGTCATTAAGTTGTTGCTTTCGCTGTGCCGGCTTATTTTTTCAGAGATGCACCCCGTGAGTATCTTGTACAGGGTGTTAAGGCACGTAATGGGTCGGTATTTCGCTGGGTTACTGGTATCCTGGTCCTTCGGTAGGAGGTAAGTTATTCCCTTGCAGAGGAATTCAGGCATTTTGCTGGGGTCTTCAATTATCGCCGTGTATATATATATATGTGTGTGTGGATTGGATTCAATGTGCAAAATTAAGAAACTTTAAAAATTAAAAATTAAATAGAGGACTTTTCATATTACATGTGTGTGTTTAACGTGTAATGTAATGAAGGGCTTATTACTTTCAACGTTAAACATAGTAAGGTGCCGAACAGAATATTTTTTGACAAAGTATAGAATATGTCGCTAAATCGAACACTACGCGGCTTACTTCATTAACAATGTCAATCCAATCAGCGTTTGTGGCGTAGTGATAGCTAATAACGTAGTGTATGAAATGATACGGTGATCTTTCGTGGGTTCAGGTCCCACCGAAGGCGAAATGTTTATTACCTAACAGACATTTCACCATCCTGATCACGCCTGTCATGTCGGGTGTTGTGTGTTGTTGAAAATACTCAAATATTAAACTTGTCAAGATTTATTAAATTATTTTTATTGCTTAAATTATTAATTTTTTAAAGCTATTCTTTTATAACCTTCAAATTTCTTGATCGCTGTAGTGATCTGCTAACGCTCTTAATTCGTTATAATTATTTTAAAATAATGTTTAAAACATTGAATGATGAGCTTTGGGTGAGTGAAAGCTTTCAGTGACTATTATGCATAGATGTAAATATATACGCATAGTTCGTTCACGAAAAGTAGTCCGATGGTACCGTTAGAAATAACGGGAGTTGACGTCACAAACGGCCTAGCCGATTACAGCAGAGGGGAGGACGTCATTTCAGAACTGGTTTTTGGCGCAGACAAACGTTCGCTAAAACCTAGTTTTGAAATGCTGTCCTCCCATCTGGTGTAACCGGCTAAGCCGTTCGTGACGTCAGCTTCCTTTATTTCTAAAGGTACCATCGGGCAACTTTTCGTACACGAACTGTACTTACATGCATATATACAGCTGTGCATGTATTTATAGACGCATGTACAAACCCATGTGCATGTATGCATATGTATACAAGCACACATGAAGTTATACATATTCAAATGCGCATAAGTATGCGCACATTCAAGTGAAGGACAAGTACTTATGCATACATATCCAAACGTACATGTACATATGCAAATATGTTGAGTAGATAAAATTACCATACACTTAACACATATTACATATTACCTTAACACATATCTATCAACATATGTATACTTATACAAGCGTATATATATGTGTGCATATTCATATGCATTCATAAGTCTTGTTATGCATATTTGGTTATATTGCAGAAACAGCTGCTGCATAACAAATGGTATGTGAGATGATCCAACACAATAAATCAATGATTCTTGTAAGAACTTCCATACTTTTTAGGCCAATTTCATGAAAAGGTCAACCCATAAATGATTTTTGAAATATGAATACTGCCTACATTTTTCTATTTCTGTTAAATAACAGATATTCAGATTTCATAAAAATAACAAAATTTAAAGTTTTCCTCAAATAGTTATTTTTCAGCAGATGTTTACTTCTAGTCATTTTACCTATTACTAAAAAGTTTGTTTTAACACATAAATGACATGTCACTGTAAATTGTTTAGTTTTAATTTGTCATATTTTTTTCTATTTTGCAAATAAGTCTAGAAAGCTTATATTCATGAAAAATATATTTTTTTTAATTTAAGTAGATTTGTGTTTTTAATATAAAAGTTTTATTTAGTCTTAATCTGCTTGTGATGTCTGTTACAAAAAAGATGTTTTTCTTTCATTTTAAATAAAAAAATAATAACACAAAATACACAATACTTCATATTCTCTTTCTGTAGTTTAAAGTAAGTTATCTAACCGCAAATTAGTAAACAAATATTGGTTAGGAATTGAAAAAATGACGATTAAACAGTGTCATGTCTGTCACATTTTTTATATATTGTCATGTCTGTCATGCCTTGCCCTATCCGTCATAAGTTTCTCATTGTGGAAAGATAAAGTATTTAATACAAATTTCATCAAAAGAGTGTTATTGGCAACGCAAATTAATTTTCCGAGGAAGTAACCTACTTTCAGCAAGTTTTCTTTGTCTTCAAAACATGTGATTTCATATATGCCATGTTTCATAATTTTGCTCGAAGTCACATAGTTTCTTAGTCTTGTATAAGCCTTAAAATTTAAAGTTCCTTTCTTAATTTTATGTATATAGCTGAAACAGCTTCTGAAAGACGGAAGGAGAGAGAGATTTGGAAGGTTTAGTATTGCTGGTAAATATGAAGTGTATAAATAAAACGCTACTGAACAGAAAAAAGTGCAGCGGAAAAAACAACGTAATAGCAAAACTGAGAAGCAACGAGGAATACGACAAGAAAAAGTTAACCATAGACTACATAGATTAAAGATGGAACACATTTCACAGGCAATGCTTAGTCCTGAAAAAGCATTAAGAATCAAGCAAGCGTTAAGAAAAGCTATTTCAAGAGTAAAGTGTTGTCTTCCCAATAGCACTTGAAAGATTGTAGCAGTAATACAAAAACTAGTCAATATGATGCTAAATATAAAGATGTAATAACAGAAACGAAAAAGCAACAACAATATCACATGAAATGCTTTAGGGTCGGCAAAAATTAAAGATACTTTAAAATTTGAACAAGCTGCTCATACTGTAGGGTACACGAGAACTAACATTTTAAAAAACATGGACGCACCAGTCTTAATTAATACTCGTGGATGTTGTAAATTCCAAGATTAATTGTATTATAGTTTTTAATCAGACTATAACACATTTTTTATTAATCCTATAAAAAATTAGATATATTCAGGTGAACTTACAAGTTCGTGTTTAAAATCGTCACATGTGTCATGTCTGTCACAAACTCCCTGTCTGTCAAGCCGTTTCATAATAAATAAAAATATATTTGAATCTCTATTATATCTTTTACAAAATGATTGTTCTAAATAATATTTAATATGAAATAATGAATTAAGAAACTGTCTGATGTCATATCTGTCACAAATGAAATTGACCTTTATGCATTTTTATAGGGTTAATGCATGTAACGTGGGATTAAATAAAACCCCTCTAAAATTTGTAATTCGACTTGCAAGACGCTAAGAAAGTACTTTTTAAATTTATTTCAAAAATATTAAAATTGTTTATTTTTCAGAGGAAGTAATGCTTCGACATTAATTTATATTTAATGGATTTGTTTCTTAAAAAGGCTATTTTAGTTTCTATTTTTTGTATTTTTTAAAAGGGGGATAGTCCTTTAGGGAAATAAATATGCAGAATTTGCTAAATACGATTACCTCCAATTTAAGGCATTACGAGTAAAAAATAGCGAAAATAATTGAATTGGGAAAATATCTCTTAAAACCCGAGTTTTTCTTAATTGCAATATTTAAGTGCAATTGACTCCTCCACTTAACATTACTTAAAATATGGAAATATCAAAATATGTAAACTCATCTGTAATGGACACTTTTTAACGAAGCTTTAATTGCATAGATGTGGAATGAACGATTTTTTACTTGGATTTGAAAGGCGAAAAAAAAACTGAATTGTGGCTAATTGAAACTCAAAATCTTGTATCCAATTTCATTCTGCTAAAAGAAGAAAATGGACTTAAAATGTTCCTACACATCGAAAAGATCCATTTAGAAATTTAATTTTTTGTAATTATTTCTAGTCTTAAGTATGCATTTCAGAATTATTAGCGAAAGAAATACTTTGCAATTCATACGAAATTAAACAATTCATTACAGTTTACAAACATTATCTAACCTTGGTTACGTGGAAATTCTTTAAAGATTCTTTCATCCTCATCCCTGATGAAATTGATCCTTTGTTTTGCCAATCTGATTTCCAATTCCATCTATATGTTTTCTTACAGTTCTTTCGTCATCAATGGCCTCGTAATATACAGTTTATATTTTCAAAATTAAATACCTGGTCAAATTTATTCTCAAACTTGGAATGTATTCATATCTTTCATATATCTTTTTATGCTGTGGATATCTTCATGTATCGAGACTGTGATCTGACGTTGGAAATTGTTTGCTCAATTTCCAAATCGTTTGCTCAATTTCGAAATTGTTTGCTCAATTGCGAAATAGGTTGTCAATTTCCAAATGGCTTGCTCAATTTCCAAATCATTTGCTCAATTTCCAAATTGTTTGCTCAATTTCCAGATTGTTTGCTCAATTTCAAATTGTTTGCTCGATTTCCAAATTGTTTGCTCGATTTTTAAATTGTATGCTCAATTTCCAAATAGTTTGCTCAATTTTTAAATTGTATGCTCAATTTCCAAATAGTTTGCTCAATTTTCAAATGGTTTGCTCAATTTCTAAATTGTATGCTCAATTTCAGAATTGTTGGTGTTCGCTATAAATATTGTCATCACTCGATCTACCCAATCATTGAGTTAAATCGTCTATTTCTTTCTTCCAGCCTGTCTGTTCCTTCCACAGATTTTTCCCATAGAAAATTATCTGAAGAGTTTTATATTTTCTGGTTGTTTAACAACATAATCGAAATAAGCGAACTTTTTTCTCAAAGTGATGATTTCTATCCTTTTATCCATTTTATTTATGATTCTTCATATGACCCTTTATTATGTATATTTCTATACTCAACACAAAAAGGTCTAAACTAATAATATATTTAAAAATTATATATTAAGACATTTTGCAGGATTTGTATAAAGAGGTGAAATATATATCTCTAAAATTTGATTCTAATTGACTGAACCATTATAAGCGTTAAAAAACTCTTTCAATGCCACACCATGATTTAACACTAGAACGCCCGGTGCTTTTTTACCCTCTAGAAAGCCTGGCGGTGCCATTTTTAACAACAGCACACGGGAGCATGTAAGTAGTCAGAAGCTTGAATAAAAATGTATATTAATATCTCCTTTTTTTGTCCTGTTTCAAAAATATTACTTATACCCTGTATATAATTACTTAAATGTTTCACCAATTTTCACTGCCATACTAATAAATTTAACTATTATTACATTAAGTCGAAACATTACCGTTCCATAATTTGTTGTACATTTAAAACAAGAACATTAAGAAAAGAAAACATTTACAGGAATATTATGGGAAATTTTTCATATATAATAAGAGTTACCACTACTCTGAAATGACAATTTTGCGCCTGAGTTTTCCAACTTTGTGTTGAGCTATTCGATTTCAAGAACAATGCAAGTAGCACTTAATTGCAAAGTTTTTATCAAGCGTTGTGTGATCCATTTGTCCTTAACGAGGATTTTGAAATATAATGCGATTATAAATTTCCAGTAAAAATTTTCAAGCATCTGCAGACCAGCAAGCATTTAAAGAATTTATTAACCCAACAAATATATATCCAAGACTTCAATATAATAATAACAATTTTTACTAACATATTTATTCCATTAATATGTTACGTTGATAAAATAAATTATTGTACACGTGTTTTTATATCTGCATTTGTTAACTCAATTAACAAATTGGAAATAAATTCTTAGAACAAAACAAAAACAAAAAATATAAATAAAAACATAATATAAAAATAAGCTACATAAATTCATTACCTATAAATGCCAAATTTGCCGTTGTATTAAACGCTAAATTTGTTGTTTAATCAAATTCACTCTGGACACATTTTTAAATAGCTCTCCAGCTTCGGCATTTTATTTTTTCCAGGCTGAGAGATGTCTTTCTAAAATTGCCTTTTCCGCTTTTATAAAATGTGTTTGCACTTGAAATATATCGTGATAACTTCTCGCCACTTTCGGGTAATTCAAACAAAAAACCGAGCTCTTGAGTTACAAAGGGTTCTGTCATTTTCCCATTGAAGGATGGTACGTGTTCTTTTATCTGTTTTTATATGCTACGGGGGACCATAAGAGCATGTGTTAGCAAGGCCGTTATTTTTATCGCTCGACCCATTCTTTTTCCTCCGTGCAGAAATAAATTTCCCGAACTGCTTAAAATATCGCCCACTAATTGCGGCTCCGGAACGACCCTTGCGAAATAAAGTTATCAAGGTCCATACGAGGCGCAATCCCGAATGCCTCATGTATTACATCCTTACACAGCGGTTGATATGTATTATTCATTAAAAGAAGTTTAAAGCATGATTACGTCTTGACCTTGTCCGCTTAAATACCCATTTATTTCATGAAGCTGAATGAAAAAACCGAGATCCTTCAGACTTCCCGGAGCTGAAAACTGGTAGACGGATGAGGTTTTTAGTATGTACAAAGGTTCATTTTTATACCGAAATAAGGTGCAAGGAAACTTACGTATTCACAAAAGTAAAAGCATTATTTCTGTGAACATCTCATTATGCTTTATTTTTCATATGTAGATTTTTCAGGACGTGTTAGACCAGTGGTTCCCAACCTTTTTAAAGCCGCGACCCCCTTTTATAGTAATCAAAAGATCCGTGACCCCCTCTGTCTGCCACCGCAACATTTGCATAATAAAAGCATTTTTAACAGTGAAACACGTATCTTAAATATAAAATTATATATTATTTACATGCACCACATTGATCACGTATTTTATATTAATTATATATATATATTATAGAGATATAAAGTTAACAACCATTAGTTAGTACAATATTTAAGTGTGGGTAGTCAAATTGAAATATAAAAGCGTTGGAAACATTTGGTATGAAATTCTTTATAAAAATAATTGCAACTAAAAATAGTTGTGGCAAACCCTCCCCACCAAGTAACCTGTTCGCGACACCCAGGTTGGGAATCGTGTTAGACTTTTCATAGGGCTGTAAAATGGCGTAAATATAGCGCACTTGTTCACTGTGCAGAACATCCGAATTTGATTCGTGATGGTACATGTGCTCCGTATTCCGGAAGTTGGCTGTGTATTAGTTTGACTTTCGTATTTCACGTACAACTGTAGATCTCATCTCAACATGTCCTGAGCAGTCTTTATGCCATAGGGTACCACCAACCATTTTGCATAATTCAGAGTAATTTTGGACTGAAGTTATCTTCATAAAATAATTGAATTAATCACTTTGGAAAGGGGTTATGTGTCATTATTTTCCTATTGAGTTGACCCCTTTCAAAATGACTGATTCAATTACAAATAAATGTAACTCAATATTGCATATACAATTCAATAAATGTTAAATAAATTCCTAGAAACGCGCGTTACAATTCTCTTAATTGATGTTATTAAATTTGAGCTGATTATTTTCCTTTTTCATCCTTTACGAATGTAACCACCTTAATTACAATACCTATATTAAATAGACCCAAATGACATCTTACTCGAGTCTGTGTGTAAAAATTTAACAAAATTTTCTTTAAAAATCTTTCCATTTTTGGCAGAACTATAAAGAAAGAAAAAAATTACGTTTTGCCTCGAAGAATCAAAAATTCTTTGTGGTTGCTGTTGAAAATTAGAAACGTTTGCCGATTCCTCACAAAGGTCAAGTTTGACCGCTTCCTTTTTGATTTATTGTACGCGACTTTTGCTTCGATTTTTCAAAACGTCCGCCGAATTGGAAGCTTGCCGTTAAGAACTGGGCATCTGCCAGGAGCCCTTTGTCATGAAGGTTCCCAAATGGCATTTGCAGTCTTATTGCCATTTGATGAGTTTTTCCTTCATAACACACTTTATTTTACTGCGTACGTTGCAATTTTTAAAACGCAAGGGCAAAGGTTCTAAAGGTGCCCGACCTAAGGCGTTCACCCCAATTTGAAACATCTTTCTACTGAGATGGTTTATTGGTTAATATATTTTCAAGCTTTGAACTGTGTTCCTAATAGTTATTTCGAAATACAAGTATTCTAAAATTCTTAATTATATTGTTACGTCAGTCACCTTTAATTCAAACATAACGTCTTTAAAATTTAATAATTGTGATTACCTAAGTTTAACAGTTTCAAACATGATAATTATCATACATACATAATTGTTTTGATATATACTGTTAATTAAGTGTGTGTACAATTGTTTAGATATGTGCCACCATCATGTCGACTCGATTGGTCGAGTTCTGTAGGCTATATATAAAATAATATATTTATATATATATATATATATATAAAAATAATATATTTATATGTAATATATATATATATATATAAAAGTTTTCCTCGCCCATTCTTGGCGGAAACAGGCTTTGGGACGGGCAGAGCGCCATGTTCCCAAGCCTCTTTTTACATCACTTCTTAATGTGCCATGTCTAGAAACTTCCTGACAATGTGACACGTGTTTAGGATTGTGGCTTTTTGTATTTCAATGTAGGTGTTTGGGTCAATGTTGAGTATCTCCAAATTCGTCGCAAGCGTTTTTGGTACTATCCCTGTTGCTGAGATGACTAACGGGATGATGAGGATCTTTTCCATACCCCATATATCTCGTACTTCATGTCTGAGATCTTGGTACTTGGTGATTTTCGTTGTGTAGGTTGTCTGTATGTTATTGGTGTTGGGTACTGCTATGTCGATTAAGTACGTGGTCTTATTCGATTTATCGACGAGGGTTATGTCAGGACGGTTATGTGGGACTGTCTTGTCTGTTATGATTGCTCTATCCCAGTAAAGCTTGTGTGTTTCGTTCTCATGCACGGTCTCTGGCTCATATTTGTAGTACGGGCATTTTTCTGTCAGAAAGCCAGCATTCGCTGCCAATTTCTGGTGGACTATTTTCGCTACTTGATCGTGTCTATGTTTGTAGTCTGACTGCGCAAGGATCTTGCATCCTGCCATCACGTGTTGGATTGTCTCCGATGCCGCATGATAGTGTCTGCATTTGTCGCTTTCTATGTCTTTTCTGTGGATGAATTTCTGATTGTTTCTTGTTACGATCACTTGGTCTTGGATAGCTAGCATGAATCCGTCTGTCTCTGGCTGGAGAGTGCCTTTGGCCAACCAAGAATTTGATGCCCTTTTGTTAACGTGTGGTTGTTGCAGGTCATTGTAGTGCCTGACATGTAATGGTTTTCCGTCCCAAGAGCTTAGTTTCTGTTCATTGGCTGCCTCCAGGACATGCTCTTCGGTATTACACAGGTTGAGTGGCGTATAATTTGCATCTGCTAGTACTGTGGCTTGGATGAGTGGTGATCGGAGACTCTTCAACTGGAAGTATTGCTTCATGCTCTGGATCTGCTTGTCATATATATATATATATGTATATATAAGGTGTTCATATAAAGAAGGCCACGAAATATGGCTTACATTATGTTCTGTACACGTCAGGACTAATCCTTTATAGGGTCACCTTGTTAGGTGATTGACATAGTTGGGACCAGTGAGGTTGCAGTGATAACTTGTTCGCTTAACTCGCCATTGTCTCGGGGTAAACACTCAACTATACCAAGAAAAATTGTTGGCCCAATTCATTGTTCACTGTAGTCCAGGGATGCCTTCGCTTGGCCATAAGAGGTTCGGATTCCTAGCAAACATGTAGACTTCGGCTCATGAGCCTTGTTATCCTTGCGCCATAGAACTCTAACGAAACTGACATATTACGATCATAGGCGTAGGCAGAAAGTTCATAAGGGGAGGGTTATAGGCTTAATGGGAGGGGTTACAGAGATACAACTCATTTATTCTTACGTTAAATTCACAGGATTTAATGGCGATGGGGGGGGGGTGTTACAACTCCAAAACCTTCCCTGGATATGCCTATGATTACGATACAATTTCGACCAACCCTGCTTACTTATGCATTGAACGTGGAACCAAAGGCTGTGGACATCATAAATGAGGAGACGTTATTTGATATTAAAGCTTCTAAAATTGAAAATACGGGTATTTTGAGAGGATACGTTAATTTCTTTTTTTTCATAAATTTGTCCTCGTTCCCCTAATGTACCTTAACGTGGCTTAAATTTAATGGCATATGGTGGAACCTACGCTTTGCCTTCTGTAATGTTTCTACTAATTACAGGGACTTCCTAAACGAATAAGAAAAAATATACTGAATTCTAAAATTATTAATTGGTTAAATACGTTTGTACTTCCATTGCGATTCCCAAATTAATGGAACTGACAAGTAATTGAGCAACTTTACGAAATGGAAATCATTTCTTTATCTCTCATCTATGTTCTTAGTGAATTAGACTCTGATTAAGAGAAAGGAGTTTAACATAACAACGTGATATTACTATTCAGAAAACTGATAATGCTTAGCGAATAAAGAAAATCCAATTACCTTTACTGTATAAAAGAGTATTATGTTTTTTCTATTTTCGAATGAACCTTGTGAAAACATGATCTAAAAATAAACGGGTCCATGGCATGCTCTTCTAAACTACTTAAAAGTATTGACTACCAGTCGTTGCGTGCTAAATTTTCTTAATAATTGTAAAAGCAAATGCAAAATTTTTGGACGTTAATGGTGCAATAGCACGATATAAGAGTAAAAACATTTGGCGCTAGTTAGGGGCAAAAATGCCCAAGAAATTTCACAGAACCATAGTTTCCAAATACTGTAATCATAGATTTGATATAACTAAACCTTTGTTTAAATTTAAGAAAAATAATCTTGACCTTTCGAAGAAAGCAGTTTTCAATATTGCAAGGGCAAGACTTTTTAGTTTTGATACGAGATCATGATTTACAACTAACCGAATAAAAGGTGCAA
>QLNU02015003.1:76067363-76112085 GCA_006491805.2 Dysdera silvatica
TTTACAATTCAATATAACTTTAACAATATACTTTACAATACAATATATATAGCACGGACGAATGCTCGAGGTGTGCGAAGTATAAGCCGCACACATACCGATTTGAAATATCGCTTATATTATAATTTTGTTGTTTATATTTCTGTTGAAAACTCATAAAATTGTTTGCTGGTTTTGCCTGATTCCTACATTTAAACACAATATTTGAAAACTGTACATACGGCCTTGTTTGTTTGTTTGGCTTTTTTATGACGCAAGAGCATCTGGGCTCTACTGCGCCATTATACGGCCTTGTCTTGTTTCACCTTTGTATAAGGTTATTTTTTTTTTCATTTTAAAACCGTACATACGCCCTTGTCTTGTTACACCTTTATATAAGGTTTTTTTTTTTTTCATTTTAAAACTCTACGTACCACCTTGCGCGTGTTTATTTGTTGCAGAATGATACTTACTATCCTTGCGCCATGAATATTTGAGAAATCATCCGACTAAACACGATATACTAATTCTTAGTAAAGAGGAGTATGTTGTAGACAGTATTAATATTGCATTTAAATTCACATCAATAGCCTGGGTGTTCTAATTTCGAACGCGTAACTTCGTGCTGTTTTGCGTAACTAACACTACTCTGCTGATTTATAATGTATTCTATAAAATTATGAAATGAGTTATATAATATATAACATTTTACGAAGTCCCTGATGATCTAGAAAACGCCTTCAAATTAGATGGGTAGATGAAATAAAGCAGATTGGGGTGAAATGGAAGCGAATTGCTCAGGATAGACTTGTGTGGAAAGCATTTGGAGAGACCTTCATCCAGCAGTGGATAGATAATGGTTGAATATGATGATGATGATATATATATATGTGTGTAGCTATATTAGAAAATTTTCATATGCTTTGAACGAACTCGGGTAGCACAGTGTATATATTTTATCATTTTGAAGTTGCGACCTTAGATAGTAAGTGAATTCGTTTTGTATTTGGGTTTTGTTTTTTAATGCTGTGAGCTTTATGAAACACTTTTTCATACTTATTAGTAGTTTTAGTTGTAGTTTAGTAGATGAAAATCATTTCGTGTATATAGTATGCATAATTTTAATACGTCATTAAAAATTCCGTGTAGAATTAAATATTTCACACGCATAAGACGTAAGAAACATTGCTTTTTTTAACGTTTTCTACCCCACTTCTAGTTAGCCTAAGAGAAGAAAGAATACACCTGTTTCAGGGGGTGAAAATATTTCAAATTCTATTAACTTCTGAAGCAAGAATTGATTTTACATGAGTGTGTCCAATTCTTGAAGACAATCTAATGGATAGCGATATAAAACATCAGCTGGATTCAGCCAAAGGTTAATAAAATAAAGCTGGGAAAATAAAATAACTACTACCTTCTCTGGGAATGGTCAAAAGAACTAATGTTATAACAAACTGCGGGTTTTATGTTCTGACCACTGGAGAGAGAGAGAGAGTCTCGGCCACTTCGTTTTGGAAAGTAGTTTAGTAGATTATATGGCTCAGGAAATGCTGGCGCATAGCCAGAGGGCGTGTGATCTTTTTGGTCTAAAACCAATATCTGAACGTTTTCTGACATCGCCAGATAAATGATACTGCCCCTGGAGTACAACGAAAAATTAGCTACGATAATAAGGCCATTGACTTTCGTATGTGCACTCTATACGGCTTGGAATTACACAGCATGTATATGAATTTTGACGTAGAAGAAAGCCGTATAACGTATATACATGTAGGTGTTTACCTTTACATACACTGCTATAATCAATTATTGATTTACTGTATAGAATAAAGTTCGCCATTATTTAAATAGACATTCATTTCTGGCTATCTTTTCATAACCTTTCGATACTTTAGAGTTTTTTATCTTCCGGGACTCGGCCCCGTGCTGGACCCTTGTACCAGTTATAGCGGACCACAAGAGATTCACTTGAAATTTATCATCTTCATTTACCATTTTTCATGAATAGATATTTTACGTTGAAAATAATTCTGAGGAGAATAATGCTAGTGAAAGCGTCGGAAAGCTCAGAGTCAGAAGGCTTAATCGACATCTATGCAGAAAATGTCAGTAAGCAAGCTGTGTATTTTTAAATATGGAAATATTCGTGCACGATCGGGAATTTTCAGGCATCGAAATCTTTCAGTAATCGACGAAGAGAGAGATTTAGCCAAGGTATGGAATTTGGAAGGATGATAACCGAAGAATATTCAAGAAAGCGTATACTACTAATTATGACCTATAATAAAAATTGCCTGTAAGCTGATTACTACAATTTGCTGTGCATTCCATGTTGTTAAAATTCAACGAAATAATGTGTTGCAGATAGTAGTCAGCAAGGAAGTAGAAAGTAAAGTGCATACTAATAGAAGAAGTGTTCTAATAATATTTATAATTATATATGCCGTAATTAATAATTCATATTTGTCAATTTAATATATGAAAATATGTTTAATATAATAATATATTCAAAAAATGGAAAAGTGTATTTACAAGTAAATTTTTGGAACCGGTTCCTTATCTTATAAAAAATGAATTTACCTTTCCATGGCCTCAAAGATTGAATATCACTACTCGAATGTACATATTTATCCTTTCCCACTTTTTATCCATTGCCCCTTAATCTCAATATATACTTCGAATAACACATTTAAGTTTTCTATTTCTTGTTTTCTGTTATATATATGACCTTCCAGACCATTTAGAAAACATCCAGTGGAAAAAGTAAATAAAAGGAATCTGCATTGAAAAGTACTTTTTAAGCCCAACAGAGAAAGGAGTTGAATTTTTCTTCTTTAAGGGAAACTTAACAGTTATCGGAAACTGCCTAATATATCTGCAACGTATTTAATAAGTGAGAGAGAGTTTGCGAAGTGTTGGTGGAGAAGTTGGGAAGAGTGTGGCTGTCAAAGGCAGCTTAGTAATCATAGAAAACGTGCTCAGCAAACGGCGTTTAAATACACCCATTATATGGTACGGTGGGTCAAAGGATTGTCATTGGAGGATTGATGCCAATGATTTAAAATGGTTTGATAGAACCAAATGTGAAAATGGCTTTTGAGACTTTCCTGTCTATTTTTATATTGAGATATGGACGTATCGTTGCGTTTTAGTTTGTTACATTTCATTAAGTATAAACTGCTTCGTTGATACTGAAACATAACATTGAATTAAGAAGCTTCTGTCTGGAGGTATATGTCAAATTATAATAAATAAAAGAGACATTTAAAGGAACAGACATCCTCGAGTTGCATGTCCTATTAAAAAAAAATCCACAAAATTTGAACAAAAAATTTAGATGAAATCGAAGAATTTGAAACAAAAAACTGAAATATGCGTAAGTATTACTCATTATGAACGGTATCTTAATATTTATGAAAATAAGGGGGGATATTTATGCATACTGAATCATTTTACAGATCTATTAATCAAGATAATTTATTGTGCTATTTATAAAAAATAAAATACGCGAATAATTAATAATTATATAATATATTACGTTCTTTAAAATAGAATTCTCTACAATCAGAGCTTCGACAGAGTGAAAAGAATATGCTTTTTTAAAAGGGGTGAAATTTAAACAGCGAGATTTGATCTATGTGTCAAACTCTCGCTCTCTCCTATTTCTGTTTAACATTTTGATAAGTGTACTCTAATCAAATGGTATTCAAGGCACTTATTATGTTCTGTAGTATCGTACAAATACCCTTAACAATCAGGTATCTATTTTGCTGGGGAAATGACATACGACATGAATTAGTTTTTTTTTCGAATAATACATTTTCCTATCTCAACATATTTTAGTTATCGTTTCATATGTAACTGTATAAGAGATTATACATAGAAATTAGAATGAATGTATTATGAACCCGTAAATTTTATAATAGTACTGCTCTTTGTCTAAATAATATTAACCTCTTATCTTTTTTTTCGAAGGCGGTAATAATTTGGACTGTTTTTAAATATTTTTAATTTTCAGTTCTTATTGTAAATTTTTCCTAATTACTGAATTCATGGAGTAACTTTTAATATACATTGATAAGGAATATCATTTTGCATTGTAAAGGAGTATTATTTTGCATTGTAAAGGAGCATTATTTTGCATTGTAAAGTAGTGTCATTTTGCATTGTAAAGGAATATTATTTTGCATTGTGCAGGAATATTATTTTACGTTGTTACGTTATATTATATTGCATTGTAAAGAGTATTATATGGCATTGAAAAGGAATATTATTTTATATTGTAGTGTAATTTTCATTGTAAAGGATTATTATTTTGTATTGTAAAGTAGTGTAATTTTCATTGTAAAGGATTATTATTTTGCATTGTAAAGAGTATTATATGGCCTTGAAAAGGAGTATTATTTTGTATTGTAAAGTAGTGTAATTTTCATTGTAAAGGATTATTATTTTGCATTGTAAAGAGTATTATTTTGCATTGTAAAGGAATATTAATTTACATTGTTAAGGAATATTATTTAGCATTGTAAAGAATATTATTTCGCAATTTAAAGGCGTGTCATTTTGCATTGTAAGGGAATGTCATTTTGCATTGTAAGGAATATCATTTTGCATTGTAAAGAAATATCATTTTGCATTGTACAGGAATATTAGTTTACATTGTTAAGGAATATTACTTTGCATTGTAAAAGAATATTAATTTCTCAAATAGTGTTCCGTTCGACACAAAAGCTGTAATGTCGGTAAAATTGTTTTTGTTTTTTTTTTAATTTTGCGCTCGATAATATCCAATGTTAAAATCTCTAGCTTTTTATAAGATATCGTAAGTAATATCTGCCTCATAGAAACAATCATTAAAAACAATTACCGTTTCGGGCCCTTACGAGCTTTTGAGTCAAATGGTACTGTCATTGTTCGTTAATGATAAAAAGAAAAGTAGTGCCATTATCTTTTTTTGTGTTTTAAATCATTTGCGAGGTTTCATCTTGGGCTTATCATATATTATTGGTTATGATCATACCCAAAAAACACTATTAAAACTTAGCATTAAATCGACATTACTTTGCCGTATGCAAAAATAGCAACGCTAAGAAATATTGTCCTCTATATCTCTCGGACGCGAAGTTGCGAACCTTTAACCTAGCATTTCTTATCATTTAATGGCTAAGGTGCTGTTAGTATTTAGGGACTATTTGACAAAACAAATAAATTCATATTCGGGAATTATTTTCTTCGTTAAAAATATATGTAGTATCTAGCGATTAATTTGACTTGCGTAGACGCATGGGAACGACCAGCAGCCATATTATAAAATGGATTATGGAACGCAGTAAGGACTCCACATATTAAGGGAATATTAGTATAGAAAAGCCCCAATGTGTAGTCCGTGGCAGCCTATTAAGTGGCCCACAGGAAAAATGTTTAAAAAATTTCAGAAAAAGAAGGAACGTATTTAAAATTATGGCGTAAAAATCTCTGTCCTTGACAAATAACTTGACGCGGACAATTTCTATAAATGAAATCCTCGCTGACGTCCGAGTGATTTATAAAATCTATATTGAGATGTATAAGAATTTTATTCGACCTATTTACAGATTTGTGATACATTTTATTATGTGATATTTAATTTTATTATGTGATATTTAATTTTATTATGTGATATTTAATTTTATTATGTGTTATGGTGAACAGTTTTGAGGTTAAAAAGTAATATTATGTTTATGAATAAATCTAAGCTGAATTTAATGCTTTCATAATTATTAAATATGAAAAATTATTTTTTAGACTGACTGAGAGTGATGGAAAAGGCCTAATGCTAGTAACAAGAATTGGTAATCTTAATTTCAGGCAGCATGTCTTCATTTCCTCAAATATAATGTTCCCAAGCACACTCCTGTACGCCGATGATCCGTGATAAGTAAAAATACTTAAATACGTGATAAGTAAAAAAATACTTAAATACGTGATAAGTAAAAATACTTAAATACGTGATAAGTAAAAATACTTAAATACGTGATAAGTAAAAAAATACCCAAATACGTGATAAGTAAAAATACTGAAATATGTGATAAGTAAAAAAATACCCAAATACGTGATAAGTAAAAATACTGAAATATGTGATAAGTAAAAATACCTAAATACGTGATAAGTAAAAATACTGAAATACGTGATAAGTAAAAATACTTAAATACGTGATAAGTAAAAATACTTAAATACGTGATAAGTAAAAATACTTAAATACGTGATAAGTAAAAATACTTAAATACGTGATAAGTAAAAATACTTAAATATGTGATAAGTAAAAATACTTAAATACTACTTATGGCGGTGTGTGAGCCCTTAACATTTTAAGAAAAGCTTATATAATCGGCAGTAAAACCTCTGAGTTTATAGGTGTGTTAAATTGATTGCTGAATAGATTAGTGATTAATTTCGTCTATCTTTAGTAAGCAAGAAAGTTAATTTAGTCAGGGGCGGCTCGAGGTTGATATTGAATTCGGGCGGCCTTACACGGATTGCTTTTTGATGCCCCTCCCCCTCCGGCGAAAACAGGAGATTTTCACAGATGCGCAGTGAGCCATATAACATATAAAAGTGGCCAAAAGTCTCTGAAAGAATTTCTCTAAAGATGTCTCTAAAATTTTCCCTTTTTAGAGAGATTTTCTACCGTTGGATCAATTAAAAAATATTTGAACTTCAGTTTGGCGCCATTATCCAAACCGGGACGCGGACTGCCTGCCGAGTCGTCCAGCCCTTAAGCTACCTCTGAGTTCAGTGATATTACTGAAAGGGTCTACTTGTTGATTGCTCGGTCAGTGATTGATTTGGCACAGCTCTGATAGACGTAGATGTATATATATATATATATATATATATATTCGAGGATCGTTTGGCGCCATGCACATATAAAAGGTAAAGAGGAAGATACTGTTTTTCAAGATGGCGAAGCCGGGCAGTTCGAAGAAACGGAATGACCTTTTTTTTCCCCCTATAGATCCGATTTCATCCTAAAGCGCCATCATCATTATGGACTCCATTACTGCGTCCTGAAATATTGGATTTCTATCGAAATATGTTTTCTTCTTCTCGGATAATACCACGTGGCATATTCGCACTCATCTCCTCGTCCACGAATCGTAATTTTACTCCAATAACACTCTTTTGGCTTCCTGCTCGTCATGCTGAAGCAGAAATGGCTGATTTCAAGAAAGCATTTGCTAAAGTGAAGTGTGATGGCGTGCTTCTTGATAATCTGACTTCATGGATTTGTCGAATGGCCACAGGCTTTTAGTTGCAGCTTGCATTAAGCAATATCTTGTTGAGTAACGGACGGTTATGGCTGGTTGGCCTAACTTTAAAGTACAGTTTTAATTTAATGAGTAGCGTTTTTTAAAGTTAAGCCTCTCCTGGAACGGGCAACATTTGCTTAAAGGAGAGTTTAAAGCCATCTCTAAAAATTTTTCATCTGCCAGTATTAAAAGTATAGGGAAGTTTTAAATTGGGAGTGGACAAAACCATTCACTTTGATGAATGCAATCTTTCATTCACTTTCCATTAAAATAATGCATTCATTTGACTTATTCTCCTTCATTTGACTCATTCTATTTCATTTGACCCATTCTCCTTCATTATTTGAATCATTCACAGAATGAAATTGGAAATGAGAATTATCGTTCTTTGAAATGAATATATTCCCCTTCACTGCACACTTGAAGAGTGTTTTTTCTATATTGGATATATTTTGTATGTATCTTGATATGTATAAGGCGATATCTAATACAGTCGAACCTATTTATAAAGTTTGTGAAGGCATCAATAGTTATTTTCGTTGAACCTGGGTCCGCTTTGAAATCGGGTAACTGTTCAAATGCAATAAAAATAGAATGAAAAATCTAATGGAAAAGCCGAAATGTAAAGTACATAATTTATGCATATCATATAACATATACCTAAATGTAAGTTTTTACATATTTGCGCCACATTCTAATTCCATTATATAAGTCGGCGGGAAAGGGGGTCAACTTGTAAGTCGTCATTTTTATCATTATTCGATTTAGGTTTGTTCACAACTTGTATCTCAGTGACGAGGTATTCAGGAGTAGGTGCACACCGGCTGTCATAACTTCAGGAGTAGGCACATACCAGCAGTTGTAACTTCAGGAGTAGGCGCATAACGGCTATCATAACTTTAGGAGTAGGCACATACCAGCCGGTACAACTTCAAGAATGGGCAAATGCAGGCTGTCATGACTTCAGGAGTAAGCACATAACGACTGTTTCATGACTTCAGGAGTAAACACATACCCTCTATCATAGCTTCAGGAGCAGGATATACCGGCTGTCATAACTTCAGAAGAAAAGAAATAGCCCTTTCTGTTTCTTTGTAAAAGGTGGAAAACATATTTTTAAACTCGATCTATGCCATTTAATGTAACATTTAGCTTCCTATAATGGATTTTCTCTCATGATAAAATATTTTCGTCCTGTGTATTTTGAATGTAAGTTATTATTACCCTTCTCAGTGACAACACAACTGCCAATTAATGGTCAACATATAAACCCCCATGGGCGAGTTTTTTGTGAGTTTTCGTGGGGGAATTTATTGCATAATGATTCTCAACATCTACGTATAAATAAGCTCGAACTAATTTTTTGGTTAGGAGAAAGAAACGCCATCCCTATCCTGAATTCGAACCAAGGTCCCTCCGTTGAACCCGGAATGTCAAGACGTCTAGACGAACGATATTTTGAATCTAACAAAACAAATATTTTATGTTCTTTCGCTGTAAGCGCATACTCGTATAACAGAACACGCTAAAACCAGTTTTACTATATACTAAACAGTTTCCGGCAACACTTATTAACAATGTATATAAATGATGATTGCTGTGATCAATTTCTATAATTTCCGTCATTCGCATTTTTTTAGATGTGATTATATCTTTGAAGGAAGAAACTGCGGCCTGTCAAAATTGCTACAGCTCAAACGGAAACGATGTGTTTCAAATTGGATTCTGATGGATCAGTATGAATGTATTTTCTGACAAAAACAAATATATCGCACCCTTGCGATGAAAGTGTTACAACTCAAAATTCGGTGAAAATTACAATGTTATAACCAGATGTAGAAAACAGTGAATCAGCCTTCCATGCAAAACGTTAGGCCTTAAGTTATTCGGATTTCCATTAATTGGTACATGTCGCTATAGGAACACAGTATCCCTCAATGCAACCAGGAAAGTTTTTTGCGTCTTTTGAAGATTGGGATTTTTTGAGTTGTAACACTTTCGTCGCAAGGGTGCGACATATCTGTCGAATTGATCGTAAACAACGTGCTAACTCAGTTCGTATTACTTCAAATTTAAACATACCATTGCCCAGTCCAGTGCCTTATATTAAAATTATCTGCTTCTAAATGTCCAAAACAAAACTGTATAAGCCTTTAGTTAATTGTTCGTACTTTGCATTACTGATAACGAAATATGTAATTTCACAAGAACTTTCATAAATATCGAGAATTAGATATCTTTAGGTTCCATTTGCTATGTTTGCTTTTCAAATTTTTGCAAATCGTTTCCCAGCGGTGTGCAAATTGGTTATTACCCAAAATGCAGAGAGGTATTCCAGAAACAGCAGCGTGCTATGCGTCAACTATTTAAAATTATTTAGAACGTTCATTATTATTTAATATTTTTATTTATTATTAATTTTTAGTACACATGAAAATTTATTTAGCTTACTGAAGATGTTTTTATCTTTAGTGGTTACCTTTTTAAAAATTTAGATTAAGTGATCGTTTTGAAAATTGTGTATTGTGTGCAACGATTTTTTTATTGCGCATTTATTTTTAACCTCTTTTCACGCTATTTGCCAATTTCATGGACATTTGCCAGTTTCATGGATATTTACCAACTTCATGGTTATTCATCATTTCCATGGAAATTCGTGGGAGATTCACGCATCGAGAAAAAAAAAGCGAAACATGTTTAGAAATACACTTCCTATTGTTTCGATTTGCATTGCAATACTTTCTTCTTTTCATAATTTTCTAAAAAGAATTTGAAAACTGGCAACATATGAACCTGTCACGTAACTGATCCCGCCCGAAAACTGCTTATAGAAGTCGACATTTATAGAATCTTTTAATAAAGTTGACCCTCCAATTAGGTATTTTCGATGGAGAAAGAAAAGTCGTTAATCAGAAGATATTAACTGGAATGTGTGTTATTCTATGCAGTACTTGTCAAAACCATAAAGTTTCGTCGGTCAACAGAAAAGTCGCTAATTAAAACGACTTTATTAAGAGAGTTTCCTATATTCTTCTAGGATTTTAAATTATAATAAAATGTTGTAACCTGAAAGGATGGTCTTAACCCCAGACAGCATAGGACAGCACCCCACTGCGTAAATAAACCCTTTGCGCATGCACGTTTTTGGAGACGGGGACTAGCGCCTCCAAGTAAATTCGTTTTTCTTCGAGATCTTGCTGAGGTGAGTGGTAATTGGCGTACGCAGGGGGTGTTGATGGGAGTTGTGACCCCCCCATTGCAATGAAATTTTGTATATTTAACATAGAAATATGCGAGTTGTAGCTCTGTAACCCCCCATTGAGCCTATAACCCCCTTACGAACTTTCTGCGTACGCCTATGTAAGTGGTGCAGATATCTAGCTTCTGTATATTACGTTGATTTGGTGTGTCTGTGATTCCGTGCACTCTACCTATAATATTATTGAACTGAATTAATCTAATGCGCGCTTCTCTCAATGGCTGATCCAAGCAACAGCCACCTCAATATGGGGAAAGCAAAAGATGTTTGTTCTGTCCAAAAGCAAAGGATAAGAAAATTGCTTTGAGGTACCAATTTCCTCAAGCCAATATGTCCATACCACCGAGCAATGCTATGCCTCCAATGTCATCACCATGACTTAAAAGTGGACTGTGAGTAGTTAATGACAAGCGAAAAAAGTATAACACTGAAATGGAAGACACATTATCACATGTTTAATGAATATTTGCATAAATAATGTTAAATTTGTGTGTTGTTCAACTTGTTAAAGATTAAAGCTCCTTTGTACCCCACCTATCATGGTAAGTTTTATTTCCCCCACCTATACCGTCTAAGGTTAAGAAATATACACTCAGTTGCAGCTCTATATAATTAGTATCACATTCATTAAAAGTTTTTTCAAAGTGGTGAGATCAGATTTTTCTACTACATCGCAAGTACAGAAAAATTAAAACAATTATCAATCTCAGAATTTAGTTTACAAAACATATCAAGTCCAGCAAGTATTAAGATGATAATAAACTCATGTTTGTAAAAATTGCAACACCATGAAGGAATCACTTGATTGAGCTGAAACTTTCAGGAAATGCAAATTAGGGTATGCTATTCAAATGATTAGAATTTCAGAGTCACTGCGTATGCATGGGCTGAGCAGCGCCCTCTGAACTGCTGATGGATCCGTATAAATAGAGGGCTGTAGCGGGGCGTGTATGGTTATCTGCTAGTGGTAAACGTCACTATGCCTCTACGACGAAAGAGGGCGACATTTCAGCAAGTTACGGAGTTTGAACGGGGACGAATGATCGGCCTTCGTGAAGGAGGGTTTTCTTATCGTGCAATAGCAGCTCGTATGGGGCGTAACAGCAGCACAGTGATGCGAGTGTGGAAGCAGTGGGTTCAAGAGAACCAGACAACTCAGAAATCCGGGAGTGGACGCCGAAAGGTGACGTCAGCACGGAATAGTAGACACCTGGTCCGCATGGCGGTGACGGACCGTTTTGCTTCATCTGGACAGTTGGCAGAACGTTGGTGCACTGCTACAGGTGTATCATTGTGTGCTTCATCAATTCGTCGGCGTCTACTGCACCGTGGACTGCGTGCAAGAGTTCCTTTATACAGGATCCTCCTGACGCAAAACCATCGGCGCCTGCGGCTACAATGGGCTCATGGACATAGAGACTGGCGTGCTGATTGGCAACAAGTGGTGTTTTCTGATGAATCCCGCTTTAATTTGGGGTACAGTGATGGCCGCATCCGTGTTAGACGCTATACCGGTGAACGCCACCTTCCGGAGTGCGTTATCCAACGTCATAGTGGACGAACCCCCAGCGTTATGGTCTGGGGTGCGATTGCGTATCATGGACGATCTCAGCTGCTACGAATTGTGGGTAATCTTAACAGCAACCGGTACATCAATGAAGTTCTGGAGCCCGAAGTTGTTCCCTTCCTTCAAGGCATTCCCGGAGCTGTATTTCAACAGGACAATGCCCGCCCACATATTGCCAGGAATGTTCAAGACTTCTTTTCATCACAACAGATACAGCTTCTTCCTTGGCCTGCCTATTCGCCGGATATGTCGCCGATTGAACATGTGTGGGATTTCGTTGGTCGGCGTCTCGCTCGTGATCCTCGTCCCATAGCTACTACAGATGAACTTTGGGGTCGCATACAAGCAATCTGGAATGCTCTTCCTCAGGCACACATTCAACATCTGTTTGATTCCATGCCACGTCGTATAGCATCACTTATTGCAGCGCGTGGTGGCTTCACCAAATACTGATTTTCGACATGTAATATTGTTTTTTTGCTTTGTAATTTTAATCGTTTATTTGTATCAACACAGGTCGTTTGTACATTAAATTTCATTCAATTCGGACGAGTCCTTCATGGTGTTGCAATTTTTACAAACATGAGTATATTTTATCAGACATTGTCGAAATAAAGCAACAGTGATAACGATTCTGATAATATAATACTAATGATAATTGTCATCAAACGGCGTTTATTGTGCCCTGTTTTATTGCTTTTGCCACTTCTGAAGGAGCATTTTACATTTATTTCTCTCCCTTTCTCTCAGAACCGAGAAAAAATAAGAACGCTCAATACTAACCAATACTAATCGGAATTAATGAAGAACAAATTTCCCGCTTTGTCCTCATTTACTTGACATGAAAAATCCCCTTTTACAGTTTCTTCCTTTTCTCCAGTCCGCCGCTAGTCTCCGGAGAATAGACTCTTGAAAGCAATGTGGGATTTGGAATAACGCTTCCATTACTGGTGTCTTGTTCCTAAAATGGCAATCTAAGGCTTAAATAAGCAAGGTGTCACAATTTACACTAGTTTTACGTCGATTTACGGCTCCTATGTTCCTTTAAGAAACTCGTTGGCAATATTGTGCAATTATAATAATGAAAACGTAAACTAAAAGATATGTAAATAGTTTTCTAAATTTAGATTTAACTTTTTTCCTTCGTTTTGGAAAAGTCTTATATTGAGCAGGATATAATACTTTATAAACGAATTGTCCATGATGTATGTGCTCCAAATTTGTTATTATTAATATTTATGCTGCATTATATTGTCGTCATATCTATGTAACTGATTAATATTATACAATTATCACCCACGGAAATTTCCAAAGCTGCATTTGAAAACACGATTATATGAAAATCCATTAATTTTCTGAGAGCAACTGTTAGTTTACGTTAAATTCCCTAATATCTCCTGTTAATTTACGATACATTTCCTAGAATCTTCAGTTGATTTACAAATCCTGTCTTCACACAAGACAAGCGCTTTAATTTCCTGGTGCCATAGTTAATAATATCCCTGCTTCTTATATATAAATTATTTATAAAGCTATTTAAGAAAAAGATCGGCATTTCTCATGTTTTTCATTTAATCTGACATATTTTGTAAAGAAGCACAGTTCTCAAAGTTGGCACTAACATCACTATAAATTGCCAAGATATATTTCTTATTCTACTTTTCTGAGAAAAAAATTCATCTTGATAAATTCATATTTATATTTATGATCTAAAAAATATAAATTAATCGTATTCCGGTTTTTGACATTTTTAAATAATATGTACGAGAGTTTATTTTCCTTTTATTAGAATATCTTTTTAATTTGCACTTATTTTAATTTAATATCATTACATATAGACTCTCGTGTTCATAAATACAAAATAGAGAATTTTGTATATTCTGAAATAACCAGGTTAAACATTTACTCGTCTCTTCCATTTTCTTGGATTTTGCTAGAGTGTATAGGTGAAATGTATGTATAGACAGATTTAATTTAGAACAAAAGCTTTTTTTCCTCTCAAACTTCATTGGCTCATAGACCACTTTAAATAATCCTGTACTTATCACTGACTCCGGAGTAGGTAGGGTGTCCAAAGAATTTCCGGAGGAGGAAATTGAAAAAAATATATTTTCTACAATTGGCGCTAGCAATTCTGATTAATAATGTTAGTCCCCTTGTCTACTATCAATCACTAGCTAAATAATTTTGTTCAGCGTATTATTATCAAAACATTTAAAGAACGTGGTATCAGGCTTTCAACATCAAGACATATATTTCCTAAATTATGTAGATATCAGTGGGAAAGTCACTTTTAAGGACTTTGTTGTTCGCATGCAGCTGTATTCATCCTAGACAGGTGATTTCCTGAGCTGTGACGTCACAAGTACATTTTTTTTTTCATTCGATACGTCTTTCTTTTCGTCCTCTGAAATTTACTGAAGATTCTGTAGATTCCCTCTGACCATGCTTTTTGTAAACACTGATATACAGCACAGATATAATGCGGTATAGTATACAGATATAATGCGGTATAGTATACAGATATTATACATGTATATAATAAAATAATAATTTTATCCACAGATATTAACAATTATTAAGTGGCGTATTATATGTGATGGTTCTTAATATAATGCGATACGCCAAATATTACATATTATAAATAAGCATACGTGAAAATTAATACACAGTTTAACCTCTATTTAACGATTTTCACCGCACCAGTTAAAATTGTTAAATCGAGGAATTCGTTAAATCGGGAAAAGAAATTTTTCGGAACCAATGACGTACCCACGGGGGGGGGGAGTATTGACCCTGGACTCTTCCTTGGGCTGAAAATTTTCATGCAAAATACGTTAAAAGTAAAAAATATTACAATAAAAATAACAACATTTTTTAAATTTTCGGCCCTCATTCGAGCAATAATCATGGGTGCCCTATTAATCGGAACTGAAATACGAAATCATGGAAAAGGAAAATCATGAAAATGCTTACGAGCGTTCTGAAAAATACGTGTTAATTTTGATGAACATAAGAAACAAGTATATATATGTAATTGCTACTTTGAAAAGAAATCTTTGACGTCCGTTTAGGATTTTCTTAGGATTGGTAATTATCACATTGCCTTTTCAATTTTTTAAAATGCATCAAAGAGATCATTGCTGACGCCAAAACGCAGTAAATATTTCTTTACACACTGTAAGCTAGAATTCGCTTCAATTAAGTAAACTCAATTTAAGTTTACTTTCTGACGAAAGTTGATTTTCTAATTGAAATTTTACTTGCAACTACAAGCTAATGACGAAAATATATGGTTAAGTTGAGGAAAGCTAATAAAGTAAACACTGACCTCAATGTAACTTACTCTGAACCAATAAAAACAATCGTTAAATCAAATCTTATTAAATCGAAGTTAGATTGTATCAATAAGCATGCCATATTTATAGATGAAACAAATAATATTCGAGCTATCATTAATATAACAGCAACATAGCAGAGTAAATTTAATTTTGTTCTATATATAGAATTATATTTTAATAAAAATATATATTAATAATCATTAAATACACGCATGTGTTTAAGAACTTATCAGGAGCTTTTCCTGAAATTATGTACCTGGTGCTGTTTCTAAAAACTTTATAACACACACACATACATACTTTGCAATAAACGTAGAATACGTTTAATAACATACACTCATGGGGTAAAAAACCATCGATAACTCTTTTTTGCGCTGGCTAGATGTTGTATAAATATATATATTTGCTTTTTCCAATAAATAAATTTAATTATATATATATTTACATTTACCTCAAGAGCTAGTGTCACAGATGAATGAAAACGAACGTTGTAAATGCTTAAAAACACAACCTGGAAAGAGTAGTTTTTGCTCATTTGTAAGTCATTCCTTTTTTTGTTTTCCAAAACTATTTGAAATGTTACCGCTTACTTCATGCTTTACAAATTGAAGTTTAAAAGAAGCCTGAAAGATATGAAACGAGTCAAAAAGAAAGGAAGATAGTTTAGATGATAACGTGGAAGAAAGAGGATGACGGAAAAGAGATGGCAAGAAAGAAGGAAATTGCCGGCAAAGGAGACCGGATTGAGAATGGTGTTTCTTCTCCCAGTTGAACAATCAAACGCCACGCTGAGCCCGTCGTTTTTTAGCAATGATCATTTTAGCGGAATAATGCCTCAAGATTAACTTGGCTTGGTTCTTTCATCGTACGAGAACAAAGCGTTATGCTGCCAAAAAGCCTATGCTATTTATTCCCCCTTCCCCTCGCATTTTCCAGAGGAGGAATAAAAATGATAGGTAACAATGGACCCTTTGTTCTCTGTATTTAATCGAGTGATTTGTTTTGAAAAAGGGCTAAAATTGGATGAAAGAAACACGAAAAAGTTGCATCGATAAAACCTTTCGAGGAAGTTGCAAAAACTTGTCCAGCAGCCTGATTTTTCAACTGAATGCTCTAGCATTAAATCTTATTTGTTTCATATTGTTGTCGTCATGTTCCGAACTTATTAGTAACTTAGTAGTTTGAATGTTCTTGTCTAAAAATTGGATTATTTTTATTTTCCTTTCAATAAATTGTTATCAAGTGAGCTCCGTCAAAATCGTCGGACGTACAAGTTTATAATTCATTATACTATAATTTTTGCCACCCACGTTTTAATTACAGCTCAAACTAGAGCTTGTGTAATTTTGGAGAAAAAGAGACGCTTTCCCCATCCTGGATTCGAACCAGGGTCCCTCCGTTTAGCCCGGAGTGTCTTGGACCGCTAGACGAATGAGGACAGGTAATAACGCTCTCTTTCTCCGTATGTAAAGGTGTTAAGGTATTATTACCCTCCGCAGGGATAACACAATTGCCAAATATGGTCAACACAAGAAAGCCTCCGGGGCGAGATTTTTGTGAGTTTTCGTGGGGGAATTTATTATACAATAATTTTTGCCACCCACGTATTAATTAGCTCAAACTAGAGCTTATGTAATTTTGGAGAAAAAGAGACGCTTTCCCCATCCTGGATTCGAACCAGGGTCCCTCCGTTTAGCCCGGAGTGTCTTGGACCGCTAGACGAATGAGGACAGGAAACAACGCTCTCTTTCTCCGTATGTAAAGATGTTAAGGTATTATTACCCTCCGCAGGGATAACACAATTGCCAAATATGGTCAAATATGGTTTTTCTCCAAAATTACACAAGCTCTAGTTTGAGCTGTAATTAAAACGTGGGTGGCAAAAATTATAGTATAATAAATTTCCCCCACGAAAACTCACAAAATTCTCGCCCCGGAGGCTTTCTTGTGTTGACCATATTTGGCAATTGTGTTATCCCTGCGGAGGGTAATAATACCTTATCGCCTTTTATAATTCATATAAAACTGTTAAACTGCTTTAAGAATACAAAACAAAGTTTATAATTCATATAAAAACTGTTAAACTGCTTTTAAGAATACAAACAAAGTTTATAATTCATATAAAACTGTTAAAACTGCTTTTAAGAATACAAAACAAAGTTTATAATTCATATAAAACGGTTAAAACTGTTTTAAGAATACAACATTGAATGCATATGTGTATATGCAGACATTACTCCCATTATTTCAATGTATGTTACATATGTTTGAAATAAGCTGTTAAGTTAAGTATTTAATTGTAATACAGTAAAACCTCCCTACAACGATGTCCGATATAACGATAAATCCCTCTACAACGATAATTTTTCTCGGTCCGTATAATAGTGTTGTAGAGAGGTTTTACTGTATAATGAACCCTCCCTATAACAATGACTCCCTCTACAAAGATAATTTTTCTCGGTCCGTATAATATTGTTGTAGAGAGGTTTTACTGTACATTCAAATTCGTAAATATACTCACGTACTCAATGCACTTTAGTTAGCACTCCGAACCAGCTATACCAAATATCAGGAAACGCAGTTCTTTCGTACGCGTGTGTCTGCAGATAGCATAGTGTGGGCGATTCAGCAATGATATGAGCTTTTAACTAACAGCTCGACTTGTGTAATTGCCGCATTCAAAAAAGCCCACTATTTTCGCGATGTGGCAGAAGAATTAAATATTCGTTTTGATTATTATAATAAAAATAAATGTATTTCGCGTTGAAATTCACAAAATATATGAAACTCCTAATTCAAAAAATTATATATATTTTATTCTACAATTATTTATTAACAAAATAGCGAATTCAAATAATTTGGATTATTTGGAAGGCGTGTTGCGCACAACCAGCACAAAGTGAGAATACGCCGCTGATATTTATAAAAAACTTTTAAGACATTAGTCAATTTTATTTACTTGAAGAACCTTACATGCGTGTATGCAAAACCTGCGTATTAAATGAAAAAATATTTCCAAATACGCTTTGTGTGAATTGCGACCCACATTGTACAGAAAGTGTTAAATATTTTCTCTCATATCATGAATATAATTGTAAAAGTTCTTGCGTTACGTACGCAATAAAATATTGATATGATAAAAATAGAGGTTTGGAAAAAAAAGGAACTAAAATTACCAAAAAAATCTGCCCCTAGCCAATTTTAACGTATGGATAACTCTCTTCGACTTATTCTATAACTACTTATCTTATAACGAGATTATTATAACGGCTAAATGGTATTTTTTCAGTTAATAAGATATCCTAAAACCCGATTTCGATTGGTTTTTGAGTTATATTTATAAATGTTTAGCAGACGAATGTATTTATACATGTGCATCTCTGTTTTGCAGGAGAAAATATACTCCTTATACACAGGTTGGATTACGGAAAGTTGATAATATAAAATATCTAAAAAAAATAGCGTTTTACAAAAAATTGCTAAGTTGCTTGTTTTGAAGGGGAAAGTGTTTTTCATTAACTATGCTTTACTTGGAGGGGAGGGGGGGTCGTTTAAGATCATTTAAAGGTCAAACCATTTTTTTTTTATTTTTTATTTTTATTTATTCCTCGTAAAAAAACAACTTTTCTAGACATCATTTTTTCGATTTAGCGCTTAGTTTCCGAGATATTTAAAAAATAAGCTTGAATAAAGACATTCATGCCATATCATGCATGTTGCATTTTCAAGAGGTTCCCCATAAATGTCTGTAGAGGAAATCCATTTAGACGCTTTCCTCTACAGACATATTTCATTTGTAACATACAATAAACTAAAACTCAATAGCCTAATTTATCTTAACACTTAAGCGCTAACTTTTAAATGACTTACATTAAATGGACGGCTATAAACGGAAGAGGGGAGTTCAAGGCTGGTAGCAAGCGGCCATCTTGCTTCGGTACCAATTAGACCAGGCGCAATACTTCATTTTTCTAAAGAATATAAATCGGTTGTGTCACTCACAAACCAATCATATTTATTTTTATGTGTACAATGTTTCTCCAAGTACTGCATGCTCTTTCATTTTTTAAATATTAAATTAGTGTTCTATAAGATGACAAGCATGTCTTCAGTCAAGCTTGTTTTTTAAATATCTCGGAAACTAAGTGCTAAATCGAAAAAAAGCTTTCTACAAAGTTAACTTTTTTTACGAGGAATAAGAATAAAAGAGGTTTCCTTTTAAAAAAAACAATTTGACCTTCGAATGATCTTGAAAACGACGCCCAAGTAAAACATGGATAATGAAAAACACTTTCTACCATCAAAACAAATAATTTCTTTCCAAAATTTTTTTGTAAAATGCTCATTTTTTAGATATTTTATAGTATCAACTTCCCGTGGTCCACCCTGTATATGACATTAAATATTACATGTATGCATTTACAGTTTAGCAGGGATATGTTACATACGTGTTAATTGATATGCAACACACACACACACACATATATATATATATATATTGAGAAATATCATTTATATCGTGTAGATGGAATAAGGATTTATATTTAATAAAATCGATGTATGATATTTGAGAAATCTAATGTAATTAATGTCTATTAAATAGAAAATTTAAAAATGTGTTGTATTTTACGCATTGTTTAGCATCACCACCTGAATGCCTAATAGATATTCGTAAAAGTATATTTCAACAGCATGGACAGAAAAATAATTTTTATACTCTTTGGAAATCGTTGGGGATTCAGTAACTAAGTCACCTGCTACGGAATGTGTTATGTCCAGATGTATATTGTAGTAAATGTGTAAACGTAGGCTGTCGCAGCAGAAAAATCCATTTCAATTAAAGATAGCATATTCCCAGTCGTTACGCCTAAAAAGAGAATGAAGCGCTCGATGTAGTTACTGTATCTTCTGCGGTTGCTTAGAACCCTTCTGAGAATAAAACGAAACGGCACTATTCATCCGGTGGCGTGACAAAGTGGGGATGCTGACAATGTCTCTGGGGTGCGTTGCTAACGATGAAGTCGGCATCTGCAGAAAAATTCTTTTTGCAACTTCCATCAACAATCGTGGAACTAACAAAGAATGCCACAATTTTCAACTGAAGGAAGGAGATGACAGCAGTATGTAAGACTGCTTTCACCCTCGTTAAATAATGAATCTTCCCTTGGGCCGTTACGAAATTTTCCAGCTTCTTTCTCCAATTCTGTTGACTCCGAACGGCGCCATTTTTCTCGTGTTCTTCAATAGAGTGAAAAAAGCCCCAGGGCTACATCAATAGCCCGCGAAATGGCAATGGGGGTACGTGGAATCTCTTAAAAAACGGCCAGCAGAATAATGCATGTTTTTCGAAAATTTCAAACTATGGTTTCTCGATGCCTTTATAGAAGCTTATTAGAAATGCGTTTGTGCTTCCATTTATGAATGGTATCATTTTATTTGGAGATGAATTAAGAGATATTGGAAGTATGGATTTTCGTTCAAAATAAAAAATTTTGTTGTACAAATTTTAAGGTGTAAATTTCAGAAATATTTTTGTCGGTACAAATTAAGTGGAAATACTTTTGAAATTGTACGATCCCCGATGTTTATACTTTATACACAACTGAAAACCAATACGAAACTGACAAGAATTTATTATTATTAACGAGTATATAATAAGTGGTCATATAAGAATAAATGAAGGGCAATTAAGAAAGAAGCAATATATAATGAACGGCAACAAGAGCGAAAGATAATCGATTAGATAACACCTGTATGGGGTTAAGAAATAATAATAAGGCCAAAATAATGAGTTAGAAGGAAGTTAAAATTATTTGGGACTTTCACTTGTAACCGCAAATATTCTGAAAATGCAAATATTATATTAATAGACGATAAAATAGTTTACTTAATATCATTGCCTGGCGTCAATAGTCACGGATAAATAGTTTGAAAAAGTCGCTGTACATCCGGAGTTAGTAATTGAAATCAATTGACCTTGACATGTGCAGTTTTCCCGGTAGTGGTTGGTGTACTTGATGTCATTCCAATAAACTTAAAAAAATCTTACAAACGTTGGACATCCCAGACATAAAGGCAGCAGAATCTACAAGAAATCTCCTTTTTGAACAAGGCTAACATATCGAGAAAATAATGGACAATTCCGACGATTCCAGATAGGACTTAACTCAATCAGTATCTCTGAGTTAAGAAAATTTTTCAATATCTCCCGAGTACTACGAAACACGTTAGTATATAAATAAAGACCAAGCACGAAAACTGATGAGCTCAGAAATAGGATTAAAAAAATAAGACAAATATTACAAATTAAATTTTTCAAGTCTTTGGGAGCAGTTCTTGTTAGACGATTTCACACTTAAATACAATTTTGACATGAAACTAAGACAAAAATCGATTAAACTATATTCATATATAACCAGATTGTGACTTTTTTTTTACATATATGATGTTATGATTTTATTTATGAGAATATACTTTAATTTGTAAAATAAAAACATAATTTCGTATCGAATAAAAAATATTTTGAAATTTTTAGAACACGTTCTAAATTTTTGTTTTCGGGTATTTCAGGCTAAACTTGCCAATTTCTTTATGACGTTGTCAATTTTCATGACATTCGAGAAAAAGGTGCTTTGAGAATATCGATTTTGCCATCAATTTCTTTATTTTCGGATCCATGGTTTCATTTCTGGGTCGCGACCCAATTTAGAGAGAATAGATTTCAGCTGCGCAATGTCCAGAGTATAAACAATCTATATTTTGTAATAACCTCATCTAAACTAATGTCCTAATTATACAAAATTCAAAACGCTGGGCATATGGGGAAGAAACAATGCGTTTTATGGCTACATTCAGTGGCTAGGAAAAAAGTATAAATTTAATTTAATTTATATTAAAAGATAGGTATTTAAAAATATTAAGCACCTGACATACCTTTTGCACTTTCCCCCTTAATTCTCAGGATGACGTAGTGCCTTAACAAAAAATTGCCATTTTTTTAAGCCTCGTGATCGGTGCCCATAATTTACCTTTTTTTCCGTCTTCTTCAGTTCTTTGCCCTATACCCATATCCTCTTTTCCTTTCTTGTGGACTCCAGACTAAATTTAAACGTATGCTTAATAAATTACCTAAACCACTTTAGTCTTTCTTTATGAATTCCTTTTAATAAAGGTTGAAATTGTTTCTAACAAATATGTAATGTTTGTTTGTTTGTTTTGTGGTTTTACGGCTCAAAGACTACAATGGTCATGCTGCGCCGGGACCTACTGTTTTCCGAGGAATCCGAACCTCTTATGGCCTAGGGAACCAAACCCCGGACTACAGTGAGCAGTGCGATCTTTTTATGAGATCTCTGAGTAAGCGTTCTTTGTACACTGTTGGGAGTCGAACCCGGATTAACGGCGTACTAGGCGAACGCGTTACCACACTGCGCCACCGCAGGGCCAAATATGTAATGTATGTATGTATGTAGGTGTGTGTGTGTGTGCGTGTATGCATGTATTCAAGCAGGGTTTCTACAGATTATCTACTTCAACAAACTTTTAGAAATGCGTAATTCTGTGTGTTACCTAAAAGTTAGTTTTGGCGATTAATAATTTACTTCGTTTGAAACAGTGACCTTTACTATCCTTGCGCCATAAAATAACAACCAATATTTGTTGTCTGAGGGTTTGTTATCAGCGTTTGTTCTCTAAGGTGTCAACGTTTGCTGTCATCATTCGTTCTCCAAGCTTTAAGGGAATGGGATTCCTTGGAAAACTCTAGCATCTGGCCCAGCACGATTTTTTTGTCCTTGCGTCATAAGATACCAAAATCTAACAATTAACGAATTGCTGACACAATGTTTGAATAAATATTTTCTTCTGCCCTGCGGTGGCGCAGTGTGGTAACGCGTTCTCCTAGTGCGCCGCTAATCCGGGTTCGACTCCCAGCAGTGCAAAGAACGCTTACTCAGAGATCTCATAAAGATCGCACTGCTCACTGTAGTCCGGGGTTTGGTTCCCTAGGCCTTAAGAGGTTCGGATTCCTCGGAAAACAGTAGGTCCCGGCGCAGCATGACCACTGTAGTCTTTGAGCCGTAAAACCAAAAAGAAAAGAAAGAAAGGAAGAAAATATTTTCTTCTAATTCGCTAATTGCGCATTTTATTATTTGACCCATTTATTTTGACTTTATAGCGCAAGAGGGCGAAGATCATGCTTCACTAAGGCCTGTAGTTTTTCAAGAAGTCAAAACTACTTTCGCCCAGGGTTATCAGCATGGTAGCCAAACCAATCCTCACTCTCTGGCGTAGCATGACTCTTACTGTCCTTGCGTCGTAAAACACCAATTCGTAAACGGTTATCACTACGCCACCCCACGGCATTTTAATATTTAAAAGGCTATCAAATATTGCATTGACGTTTTGTATGCTGCTATTGTAGAACTGAAAAAATTCTCTGAAAAAAATACAGCAACTGCTTGGTTCCAATGAAGTGGTCTCTGCTTCGACTCCAGCATGGGATTTTTTTTTCGAACCACCAAATTTTGTGATAGTGAGTTGCGTAACTCCTGGTTTGCTTGTGCATGAAAATGACTTGTTGAAACGTCATATTTCATAATTTACATAAACACTGCTCTAGTAACGTTGTGTGTTAACATACTAGTAATTTTGCTACTTTTGAGAAGGGTAATAATATCATTAAATTCTTACTGAAGTGTTACCACTAAACTGTAGTAAGTCACTCAGATAAAGCGTAAAATGGTTTGAAATGCATTGTTAATTACCGCAACTGTTTTAAAGTGGGATCATTTTCATCCAATATGAATACAAGGTTTTTTAATAATGTTTTAAGGAATTTTGTTCGCATAAGGGTTCCTGTCTTTTATAAGAATCGGTGAAAATTATTTGTCAGTACTAACCTCGGGTGTCACAAAGGGGGCAGCCAGCTAAATGGTTAAGTGTCTAGTTTCTTATACAAGGTGTTCTGTTAAAGCGGTGAAAACCCAGAGGGGTGTTTATAGGTCTCAAGAGGAACAAACATTGATAAAGAACCTAAAGTCGAATTTCACTTTCAATGCCATAAATGTTCGGAGAACATCCAACATGCACAAGCGTTTACAACCAGTGAACGAGAAGTGCTAGATGTGAAGTCGTAATCATCTACACAATTGATAACCTGACCTGATTTGCACCTTGAGCTTCTCACGCTTCGGTTGTAAGCACTTGTGCATGCTGCACGTTTTTCCAACTTACTAAAAAGAGTAAGTTCTAAAGAAAAGAGTAAGTTTTGGCACTAGGAGTAAACTTCGACTCCAGGTCCTTTGGTATTTTTTGTCCCTCGTGATGCCTCTTACCACTCTTGCGTTTTTCACAGCTTTAACAGAACATCCTATATATTATTTAGTAGGTTCTTTCTTATATATTATGTAGTAGGTCCTTTCCTATATATTATGTAGTAGGTCCTTTCCTATATATTATGTAGTAGGTTATTTCCTATTTATTATTTAGTAGGTTCTTTCCTATTTATTATTTAGTAGAATTTTCCTTATGTGTTACAGTAGACTCATTCCTAACTAATCATCATGACATAGGTAATCTGGTCGATTAATTCCAAAATTGAGTTCATAGAAAAAAAAAGGTGGTAACATTGAGTTATTGTAACACAAATTTCTAAACTAATGGCTTTTAAAAGTATCCAATCATTATTTAAAACGAAAATACATGAAGCAGCAAAAATGGTGCGGTGTCGATTTAAAATCCGGAAATAATCTTGTAAAATTTGATTTGTTTGCGTGGATTTTCATGACGCAAAGGCAGCTGGGATATACTGCGCCAATTCAAGACAGAGGAAAAGACTACACACAGTTACATATGAAAAATAGAAGATTTCCATTATTTTTGTGGTCCCAGGGAATTAAGCCCAGTGGTTAAGCCAAAAAATGACAAAAGTAAGTGTACTGTGATTTCAGTGCACGGAGTTTCACCAAATTGATTCTTCTTCAAACCATTAAATTTAGAAAGTTATTTAAGTCACATTGATGTCAACCAAATTTACTTTTTTTTAAAAATGTATATACATAAAAAGTCCTAAGGTAAAAAAGTGCTGCCCTGAAAAATTGCTTTAAAAAATACTTAACCAGTTATTCCCTGTCACCACAGATTTAAAGATAGAAATGATTTTCGTTTTTTTCTTAATAACTATTTTTTTTTCAATACCAAAGCTCATCGTTTTCTGGTGAATGCTAAATAAACATTTGTTGACTTACTTTGCTGTTTGGTACATTTCATAGCCCCTTGCAATGGATTTTTTAATTCACTGTGGCTCACGTTTCTGGTTGTCTTGAGTATTTTTTAACATTCCGTATTTATAATTTCTTCGTCCTTTAAAAATTCATTTTAAAGACCTTCGTCGCCGTTTCGAATTCGGTTTCAAAATATCGAAAATCGTTTGAATTTATTTTCCAGCGTCCACTCCAATTAGCTACTAGCCGAATAAGATTTGTCACATTGGGTGGCGTAAAAATAAAACTTCCAATATCCTTGTCATAGATTAGACTATCATGATGGAGCGTTGTCCAATACCGGTATGGCTTTCAAACGCATCTTCAGTAGGCTTTCACTTTGAAAACAAACTCCGTGATAAACCGATATTCAAACGGGTATCAGCCAATTCATGCTATCTCTATATTATGTTGGACGCCAGGATATGCCTAAATATTTGAAGCGTTGTTTTTTACTTCCTAATGACAAAAGAGCGTTTCGTGAGTTCTGTTTTTACCGAGTGGATGAAAAGGTCGATTGTAGCTGCGTGACAAATGATTTAACCCTCTGTCTGCCCAATATTTTTATCAAAATCACTTAAAAAATTGCATACTTTTTATTACGTATTTCATAAAATATATAGCAAGTTTTATAACCAAAGATGATGAAGGATGGAAAAATTGCATACCCGCGAAAATCGCGGGATGAAAAATTCTGTTACTTTCATGTTGCCCGTGGAAATCGCGGGATAAGCAGTCAGAGGGTTAAATGGATTAGTTAAGGTTAAGACTACTGTATACACATTGAGAAATAAAACAATTAGTATAATCTGTTGTATCCACTGTGGTCTGGAATCGAATGTTCAGTATTTCTGACGTATGCTTCCCTTAAAACCGCCTCTAAAGTAATATTACCTATGTTTCCTTTAAAGTAATATTACCTATGTTTCCTTTAAGAGTAATATTACCTATGTTTCCTTTAAGTAATATTAATAAGAATCATACCTATGTTTCTTTTAAGTAATATTACCTATGTTTCCTTTAAAGTAATATTACCTATGTTTCCTTTAAAGTAATATTACCTATGTTTCGTTTAAATTAATATTACCTATGTTTCCTTTAAATTAATATTACCTATGTTTCCTTTAAATTAATATCACTATCATTATTAAAACCTGGAGCTGTACAAAACAATAAGCAATGAAAATAATGATATGTAAAAACAATATATAACCAAAAATATATAAACTGCTTAAATAATTATGTTGAATTAAAATTACATATCTAATAGTGATTAAAAATAATTATTAAAAATGCCCTTTCCATTTATACATAGAATTTTCTATTTTACATATATAAATGATTTAGTGAATATACAAACACCAACACACACACACACACACATATATATAAATATAGTATTGCCTTCAACAGGAATATTATACTCGTACATATACATATTTCCTTCAGCAGAAATATTCTTTCTAATCCGCATAGAAGACGGGCCTTCAACTGAAGTATTAATTGGTCCCGAACTGAAGTATTAATTGGTCCCGAACTGAAGTATTAATTGGTCCCGCGGAGTATTTGGCAGAGAGTTTACTATACTGGAATTGAAGGCAAGCCCGGCGAAGGAATATTCCATATCTTTCTCGAAAACCAATAATCAGGTCCCGTATGACTTAGGTCAGGTCACTATTTATTCGCTCAATTACTTTAACGGAAGTGAAAGGAATTCCTGTCCTTTTCTTCATTTCTTTCATATTTCGGGTATTTCGATTTTTGCTTTCGAAAATTCTTAGTTTTTTTTTATTACTCGATGGTCAGCTACTATACATATAGGAATGAAACAAATATTCCGTCTTACATTATAAAGGTTCTTACTTCTTAAAATATCATTTAAACATTTTATATTTATTAATGTTTCTGACATTGAAAAGTTTCAAATGTTGAACGCTTTTCAGCGTATCTTTCGGTGCCTTTCATGACATTTGCGTTGAGAGAGAACGCTACTTTTGGAGGAGTTTTAATATTTAAGGCTTTATTATATCATTCGATATTAGGTCGGGTTGTGCTGCAGTGATAAGGCGTTCACCTCTCAACTTTGCCAATTTAACATTTCAACTACCGAAATAGCATTTAAAACATGGTTTACCGAAACGGGTCAAAAATAACTCCTATTCGAACATCGTATTTCTCATTTAAAATAAGCTGCATAAACTCAAAAATAGAATATATAACTTATTTAAAGCACTTACTTAGAATCATTTTTCTGTTAATACATTAGATTTACCATTTTTAAATCATTCTCATTTTTATAATAAACTATTTAAAACACGACTGTCACAGTTAAAATTATTTAATTAGGTGGACGACGATCATTTCGGCAGTGAATGACTGTCTTTGTCGAATCCAGTTACAAAAGTGAAGGTAAACTTTACCGCACTAGGCGTATAAACACGTGTTCTCCACAAATAAAGATGGCAACACGCGTTTATATGCCAAGTGCTGTGGAGTTTACCTTCACTTTTGTAACTGGATTCGACAAAGGCAGTCATTCACTGCCGAAACGATCGTCATCCACCTAATTAAATAATTTTAACTGTGGTAGTCGTGTTTAAATAGTTTATTATAGTTTCAGCACAGTGTTTCATGTTACTAATTATTCTCATTTTTATCAAATTTAAGTTAATCCAAATCGCCCTCACCATTTGAACATGACACAAACACGCAATTTTCATTTCATTATGAAGTTTGTATACAAATTTATTGCACTTCACACATTTACTACATACTTATTTATTACATACCTATAACTTATACTTATTACTATAATTTATTACATACTTATTATCTCTGCGCGTGCACATGGAATATCTCCCACGTTTCTGTGCCTATATTTTTTTTTGGCAGATATTTCAAGTTTGGCCACTCATCGTTCATTTTTTGTGCTGCTATAACGCCAATGATGTTTTTCTGAAATTCTTAGCTCCCTCTTTTTATCTTTGTAACTTTGTAGACCTTCTTTCCATATTAGCTTTAACTAGCTGCGTACACAAGTCCTCTAAGAATGATTTTCTGCTAAGTACTTGTTTTTGTTCGGAGGGAAAATGCCCCGTTTCAAAGGTTCCAGATTATAAAAGTATTCTAAGCTGCAGCATTAAAAAAATTCGTAAATAATGCCGATGGCCATCGAAATGTCGTTCTTCGACATGTATGTTCCCTGACGAGTTTGTCTAAGACATTGACGGGGCTTTTTGTCTTATAAAATGATTTTCTGTCTACATCGGAGGCAGTGAACAATTTTCTTAGCGTCTTTTACCAAAACGGATCAAAAGTGACCAGATATATTGAATTCTGGTTTTATTAAAACAAACAAGTGAAAGAAAATCGCCTAAGGTCGATATTTAAATTTAGCGGGTTTCAATTAACATTAATTCGCAACTCTCTAATTCGTGGCCCTCGAATCAGCGGATCTCTAATCCGCAACTCTCTAATTCTCAAGTAACTCTGTAGGTTTTCAACGTTAACAATAGCCATCATTTTCAGAAGACCTTTACCTAACCCTTTTTATTACGAACAGGCAGACAGACAAACACCAAAACAATAGCGGGTTCAATATCTATTGAAACCCGCTAAAAATTAAATAACCATTCAGGGTACACATGCAGAACGATAAAAATCTAGAACTTAAGAATATTTAGATTCATTTCTATTGCCGCTATAAAATTATTTAAAAGATGGATTCATGGGTCAAATTTGACCAATTTCGCTAGAAAAGGGGTTAAGACGACTTTTGACTAACGAATTACTCCTTATAGTCAGAGGTTGGTCCTTTAGGTTTCAAGACGTTCGGAATACTCGGAAAAACATAGATCCCGGAGCAATATGAAATTTACTATCCTTGCGCCGCAAAACAAGTTATCCAAGATCATTAAAATAAATTCCGATTCACGTCAATCTTAAAAGCCTTATCTCTGATAAGAATCTAAAACCGACAGGCTAATTGCAAACAAAATACTTGGCAAATATCACGTTCAGGTGATCATAACCTTTGATAACCTTGCGCCATAAATTCTAATCAATCGGTAAGTCAGTAAATCAATCGATAAATCAGGCAATCAATTTCTACTAATCGGCAGAAAATTTCTTTACAATTCTCCTTAAGATGCATAAACGTAATGCTTTATCCAATTAGATTGCAGGCGACGACATTACGAATTTTATTATCGTTTCGTTTCAATGCACTTTTAATACATTTTTTTTACCATTGCAGTTTTGTTTTCGTGTTAAAACCGCATTTATGGTCTCGCCTTGCTTTGCGGAGAATGACCCTTGATGTCCTTGCTCCATAAAGATACAACTGACGAACGAATATTATTAATCGTATAGACGATATCTTTTAAGTTCAGGCATCGCCCTTGGTACTAAATGAAATGAACGTTTTAAAAACGTTCGCACAATACTTTCAGAAGCATATCACTTAGAACAGAAGCGAATGGATAAATAATATCGATGATTAGAGAAACCCATTATGACTAATTATTATGCAAGTGATGAATTCGAGTTTTATACGAAAAATAGAATCCACCTTGGATTTTATTTTCGTCTATTACCTAACAGTGAAAGTGAATAGTGAACGGAAGTACGTTGCTAACAAGGAAGGGCCTGGCTGAGGCCTGTTCATTAACGTCAGTGACTATGACATGAGAAACCATCGAACTAATATGATAAAAGGGTTTAGTGTTCTAAAGAAGACAACATGCTTTAATAATTAATATATTAACAACTTAATGAATAATTAATATGTTAATAAGTCTCGCTAAGACAAAGGGTCTGTTGGGAAATGGGAGTTAGAAGACTGCTCGGCATTTCATGAATATGCGTCTTTTTCTTTGAGGAGGAATAATTACGAAACATCATTCGAAATGCTTATGTTATTTTTTTCCACCAATCAACCGAAAGACGAGAATTAATCTTGCTCTGTTTGGGTAAATACTAACCACTGCTTGCACAAATGGAAGCGTTGAACACAGATTAAAAACAACGCTTGTTTAATCCGTTCTGAGAAAATGAAGTCCCAAGCAAATACCAGCATGGCATTCTCGATTCAGCAAATCCGATTAGCGCCGTAGCTTAAATACACAAACTATTTGAATTGGAGATGCGAAGTACCAAAGTTTTTTTAATGTACAGATTGTGTTATCAACACTGTTCCGGCGCTGAATCACGTTCCTTGTTTAAAAATGTTAAGCCTTCTTCTTCTTCTGTCAAATTTAAGTATAATTGTTATCGCCTAAGCTTTTAATGATACAAAATGCTTTTGCGAGTATTTTATGTAATTGCAGATTGTGGGGTTACCGAATTGTAGTATAAATGCTCCCTCTTTTGTGTTTGTATTATTCTTAAGGGAGGAATTAGATGTAGATAATAGCTCGATTGTATTTGGTAGAGCATTTGGCATGGTATCCAGTGGTTCAGGGTTCAGATATTAATAATTGTTGCTTCTGTTTTCGCGTTTGTATCAGATTAGATAATATGCATAATCATCGTATTTATCTATTGTTAATCCATTGGTCGATGGAGACCCCTTCAGGTACCCTCTGGCACTGCTATGGTGGAATGAACGCTAGGGCGTTCACCTAGCGTGCTATTATCCTGGGTTCGAAACCGTTTGCACTTTCTCACGTTGTTTGGCGCAGAATGACTCTTGCTGTCCTTACGCCTTAAAAATACAACTCGCCAAATATCCAACCAATCCCGAATTCGAATTTTAATAGAACCCCTAAAAGAAAATCGCTTACCACACTGCTTAATGTGGTCGATGGAATTTCAGAAGGTTTCAAGTGCGATGGCTTGGCGAGGCTTGGCGAAAGTGGTTTGGCGCTGTTTTCTTATGTTTTTGTTTTTTTTAATGTTCTGAACAAGCAGTTTGTTTTATTTATTTTAAAATTATTTGCATGATATTGATTCAACCCTTTTAATGTTCAGGTAGCTTCTCGAGAGTCTAACGATGTTAAGAAGAGGTGTAGGGTTCGATCCCCTACCAAGCATCCATTGACTCAGGTGTTATACGATGCGTACCAAACTACTCTCATGGCGTTAGATCAGAAGTTGGTGCGTTGTTTGTCGACTCCTCCTCGAAACGGGCATTACCAAGCAAATATCATCACCAAATCACCGTACTCAAAACCTTTTGAGTATCCATTGAGTTCTTGCTGTAGTCCAGGATTTGGTTCCCTAGGCTTTAAGAGGTTCAGAATCCTCTGAAAGAGTTTTTGTCTACTCACAAAAAGCCAATGCACTACAAAGTCTATTGGAGCAATTCGCATTTCTATATTACCTCAACCTATTTTCTTATTTCATTCACCCACTGTGGACGTGTCCTAGGTTTACAATGGTTTTTTGGAATGTAGCTGAGAATTTCAATTGTCCATCTTTCATCGGTACTTCTTGAGATATGCTTAGCCCATTGCTATTTCAGCCTTCGCATTTTAACGAAGTGATTTCTTTTTAGCCCTGCGGTGGCGCAGTGTGGTAACGCGTTCTCCTATTGCGCGGCTAATCCGGGTTCGACTCCCAGCAGTGCAAAAAGAACGCTTACTCAGAGATCTCATAAAGATCGCACTGCTCACTGTAGTCCGGGGTTTGGTTCCCCAGGCCTTAAGAGGTTCGGATTCCTCGGAAAACAGTAGGTCCCGGCGCAGCATGACCACTGTAGTCTTTGAGCCGTAAAACCAAAAAACAAACAAACAAAGCATTTTAACAATATATCTTTTTGTGTATGTACTTCCGTACTTTTACAAATGCATTTTATACTACATTTTCTTTTACTTCCACAATATGTATTTTGTACTTTAACATTTTCTTTTACTTTAACAATATGTACTTTCGTACTTTTACAATATGTATTTTCGCACTTTTACAATATGCACACTTTTTGTATGATATAACGAACGTACTTTTTTATGCGTGCTTTTGATTGCTATAACGATGCGTGCTTTTATGATATAACGAAGCCTACTTTTGTGCTGTTAGATGCTAAGTTTTGTGCTATTGCAGTTGTATAAGTGTTGAAGGAATGCACTACTTCAATTCAGTTTAAATAATATTTTTATTAATATTTCAAATGTTTAAGTTAATTCAATAAGACACGCCAATAAATCAATTAATTCGAATACGATTAATAAATTAATTCGAACACAATTCGTTAAAAGAATTTAGTACGCCTTTTTTGGCGAAGCCTTCGTCGTAATACGTGTGTATACGTATATGGTAAACAGAACACCGATTTGGTGTTAGAATTCCGAAAACAATTTCTCACACTGCTAAATATAAAAAGTAAGATTATAATTATACAAAATACGGTTTTAGATATGGAAAGTGATATGATGTAATTTTAGAAAACATCACATAAAAGGAAAACTATTTGGCATGTTACCAAGTTTAGAAATTGTACTTAAGTTTGTTTTCTTTCGCTTCAAAAATTCGTGGCAAAAATTAAAAAAGTCCGTAGAATGAACATTTTTATTGTGGGAGACCACATTATACACACGATTCTATGCAGTATACGTAATGGGACTGACATAAAAAAAAGTATTAAATAAATTATACAAAATATATTGCAACAATACTCAGTAATTTACACAATATTAATATTATAAAATATATATTACAAAAATTGTATAAATTATTCAAATTAAAAATAAAGATTTTATTCAAAAACTATTCTTTTAACTCTGGGTCAAATTCACCCGGTGTGTTACATTTTGTGCTATATTTCCGATTATTTTCCAAATACACACTTGATTCTCACTGACATCTCAGATTATATATTTTGTAAGCCATCTAGATAATTTTTATTTTGTCATTTTTTTTTATTGAAAATTTTATACCATTACCCCTCTAATGCATAACCTGGGTCAAATTGAATCTATAAATTATTTTGCACATGACGTCGCAATTTTAAATTAAAAATCGGGTTTTTTTGGCACATCGTGGCCACGAAGAAATAAACTACTTTACAAATGTATACAGAAATATTTTTGCTGCGTCAGTTAAGTCAAGTCAACTTTGATGTACGTAAGCATTGCGATTCTCTGCTGCATTTGGAATTGAGACTTTCATATTTGAAAGATTTTGTGTTTTGCCAGATTTATCCCCTTCATCAATAATTTTTTTATGATTGAAGGTATGTAGGTATGTATGAAGGTATTTATTGGCCACAATGCATATTACGTCCTTATTTTTGTCGCCAATCGCGCCAACCGCTTCCTTTTAGGATTACGTCATCATGACTTGCCGTTTTGCGTGTATTTCCTGTTCCTAATATGGAATTCTGTTTACAAACGGATATACTTTTATACTTCTATTCCTTTTAAAAAAGTACTTATTTACGTACATAAACTAATCATTTCAATTAAAACGAGGACTGATTCTTAGGTACGGTAAAATTTTAATAATAATAATAGATAAATTAATCAGCACAGATAAATTATTAAAAAATTATAAATACATATAATCAAAGTGTATACATATAGGGTGCTCAGCACCAGGTTTACAAACTTCTAGGAGGGGGAACACCTAGATGATTCGGAATCACATAGCAATTGGAATGTAAACTCACTCACAGCGTCAGTTCTAAAACCGTCCAGCATGCACAAATAGTGACAACCAGTGCATGAGAAGCGCAAAATGCGATGTCCTAATCATCTATGCACGTGAGCAGCTAAGCAGAGTTTTATCTGGCGCTTTTCACGCACTGGTTGTAAATATTTGTGCATGCTGGACGGTTTTAGAACTAGCGCTGTGAGTGGTTTTCAACCAGCATTGCTATGTGATTCTAAGTCATCTGTATGTAACCTACCCTCCTGATGTTTGCAACCCTGGTGAGACACCCTGTATATACATTTCGTAAAAATAAGAAGGTATACGGCCTATATTAAAACATCAAAATTTTAAAAACATATGCTGTTCATCCAAAACAAAGCAGGAATATCACTACATGCCCTTCACCACGGCCGTCCTTAAGCAGGGGAGAGAGGGCCCATGGTCCGGGCCCCGCGCTTCTTGAGGCCCCACGAAGCGTAATGCTCGAATTTTTTATTTTTGTAATATTGAAAATTTCCCCAAAAATATTTTTGCTTCAGATCTCGCATTTCGTGCCATCTAGTAGTCATACATTATTCCATTTTGTTTTTGTCTTGTTTTCTTACTCGTATATGTATGGGCCCCCGAAATATGTTTTGCCTCGGGCCCCGCATTAGCTAAGGACGGCTCTGCCCTCCACTAAACTTCCGCTAGTAATGTCTATTAGAAGACTTATTTACTCTAAATTTGTGCAACTAAGAAGGTTTGACGTTAGTTACAGGAACGGTATAACAGGGTATGACTGTACATAATTTATTATTTATAGAGGTAGTTTTTGTTGTAAGTAATCTAAAAACAATAAAAATATAAAATGTGGGTTGTTGTAAGCAGAAATTATCAAAAAATCCTCAATTTCATTTTTCGGGTCAATTTGACCCGGGTTATGCATTAGTGTAAAAATTGTAGCTTCGGCATTTAAGGGTAAAGTTGGGTTTAGAAACATTCCAATTTTAAATTTATTCAAATAAATGTAGAAATTTTATTTCAGTTAGGGATTCTACATTTTTTCCATTATCTTTTGGCGGCCTTTTACTCTTCTTTTTGTTCAATCGATCGCCAATCTTTGTTTTTAGTCCCATTTGTGTTCATTGGCACGTATTACTTTTTTTTTCTCCTGTGGGTTCGGAATTTTTCTTCCGGTTTCTCTTGGGAAACATTAGAACGCACAAAAAGTGGTTATCGAATTCCTGTGCCATTACGTTAGATCATTTAATTACTGCGTATCCCCTTCTTTACCGGAAAATTATAGGCTAAAGCACACTATGAAATGGCGGAACAAAAATGGATTGAGCAATCTCTGCTTTTAAAATTTTTTATCTTTTGAGTTTTATGAATTTAATGAGCACCTTTTGGAATTTTTATGGGCTTTTTATAATCGCGTGATTATAGGTTAGATTATTTCTTCGCGAATTTTATGAATTTTTAGAAAAGTACTATTGACAGTGAATACACGTAGATATTCGAAATTTTTAATTTTTTAGTTAGTAATACACGCGCTTATTATTTAAGGATTTTCTTTCCGTAAGAATTTTTTTTACAATCAAAACAATTTATTTTAAATAATACACTGTCATCTTGTGTTGCTTTTAAGAAAAAACAACACGGACGCTTCCATTCCATACATATTGATTATATATTTGAAAGTCTGTCGATGAGACAAAGCTATTGTGAAAATGGGGGGTTAACAAATCAAATCAGATCAAACTTTATTCAGACGGATTCCATTTTTTTTTACATAATGTGATAATTATTTACAATTTTTCAGTTAGGTTAATCAGTCTAGTCAGTAAAGGCTAAAGACTATCGGTTGTGACGAAGTCCCTGCTGCCCAAATTCGGCCAATAGGATAAAAATAAACCAATAGGATAAAAGAACTGGCTGTTTAAGAAAGGTATGGAAGATACAAATTGAGAAAACTGTAGGAATATCATAATTCTCTATCCAATAGATGTCTGCGGATGAGTTTTTTATATTGAGCAAAGGAATAAATAGATTTAAGTGAGTTAGGAAGAAGATCCCACACCCTAGGGCCAAAGCAACGAATGTTGGAAAGTCCAAGTTTCGTTCGTGAATACTCTGGTATTGGATCATCAAAATTTCCTGCGAAGTGAGTATGATCAGGAGAATGTAATGAAATAAGATCAAAATGAGTACCTATTCGTATGGTGTTAAACATGAAGATGGAAGTTTTGTGCGCAAATAAGTTTTCGATTAATAATATCTGATGATCATAAGCCATTTCAGTAGTTCTTGAAGACAATGGTAGATAATTTAGGAGGCGGTGTAATCTTTTTTGCAGTCTGGTAAGTCTAATGAGATTATATGTAGAAGTGTTTTCCCATATTAGAAGACAATAGAAAAAAAAAAAAATCATAGAATAATAAAGTTCAAGAACAATTGAGACGGGTGAGCAGTAAATGACGTTTCTAATCACTCCACAATTTCTACTAATTTTGTTACAGGTATTGTTAATGTGAATAACCCTTTTAAGATTATATTGACGTGTTATACAGAGGAAGGTTATATTTTGTGAGAATAAAATCATATTATTTATATTGAGATTAAAATTGTTTGGTTCTATATTTCTTTTTTTGGTAAAAGGAACGCATTTATTCTTTGAGATATTGAGTGTTAGTCATTTCAAACTAGTTAGGGTTATGGATTTAATCCCATTTTCACAATATTGAAATTAAAAAATTATTAGCACAATTTTTTCATCAACCCACTTTTTAAATCGTGTCCCCTGGATTGTTCCAAGCACATCTATTTATTTCGCTGTCTAAAGAATGAAACTTTTTAGTGGCTCAAAACTCAAAATTGAACCTTTTATCAAGTCAAGAAAAAAACTATATTTATCTAATATTTATCTAAAAACTATATACTAAATTTTCAATACCTCCATAAAATAAACAATTTGGTTACTGAAGAAATAAATAAAATTTTCCAGTTTTCACAACAGCTCAAGAAATAATTATCTTATAACTAACAAAATAAACTATTTAGCTGATCATTAAATAAAAATTTCCACTATGGACCACGAAATGAAAATTTTCAATATGGATCATGAAATGAAAATTTTCGATGTGGATCATGGAATAAAAATTTTCAATATGGATCATGAAATGAAGATTTTCAATATGGATCATGAAATGAAGATTTTCAATATGGATCATGAAACGAAAATTTTCAATGTGGATCATGGAATGGAAATTTTGAATATGGATCATGAAATAAATTCTTAATATGAATCATGAAATGAAAACTTTCAATATGGATCATGAAATGAAAACTTTCAATATGGATCATGAAATGAAAATTTTCAATATGGATCATTAAATAGCAATTTTCAATATGGATCATTAAATAGCAATTTTAAATATGGATAGTGAAATGGAAATTTTAAATATGGATCATGAAATGAAAATTTTCGATATGGATCATGAAATAAGGTTTCCCCTTGTTATGAATTAAGTAAAGTTTTTTAGCACTTCGCGAAGTTCATAAAGTTATATTTAGAAAAGTAGGTGCATCTGAAATTTGCCAATAGAAGAATGAATGAATGAATGAATAGAAGAATTCAATTCTTGAATGGTATTTTAATGTTTTTATGCAATTATTGCAATAATATTTTTTGTGCATGTGCTACTTTATCAATTGTATGTTGAACCTAAGCAGAAGTCGTATATGCGTGTATTATAAGCCACGCCCAATCGAATTAGCTGGGAAAATATACGCATTATTCATTACCTGAATATATACGACAAGGCAAAAATTAATACATATCGTCAACACGCGATTGAAGCTATCCGATGCGAAGTCCGCAAAACAACGCACAAAAAATGTATATCGACATTGCAGAAACGTGTTGCTTGTATGAACTATTTACGGGAAGAATGTAGGTACCAGCTGAAAATATTGACGTATTGTAAATTATGTTTGTGTATGAGAAATATGGAATTTTCTTGCACGAAACGAAGGCACATTAACATTTGCTCTTTGAGCCAACTTAGAAGAATTATAAAATGTATTGTTTTTAAGCATCTGTTGCATAAATGACATTCCTTTTTATCATTTACTGCAATTTAGAACCTCGTAAGCTCCCATAGATTAGATAGTAGGGAATGGGTTAAAATATCCTTCAGCAACATAGTCTCCAAAACTGTTGGGGACCACAGACACATAAATTTATACATTACAATATATGAAAACCCTCAATTTATTTTAAATCATTTATTACTGGGGGCTCGGTCCCTCATGCGCAATATTACTTTTCATCTATGCCTCCCCTTACCCCTCTGTCATATTTTCATATTTTACATTTAGGTAGATTTTTATAAAGAAATAAAATATTATGGAAAAACTACGCCCTCCCACCTGAAACCGCATATGTACGCCCCTGCCTGTAGTTGAATTTCCAGCATTAACGAAATAAAAATAAAGTATTTCTCCCATTTCACATTCGGGAAAATTTTAATAACTTTTATTAAATAAAATTAATTAGTGAAAATCTTATCGTTAAAACTGTGAAAAAGTCCGTCTAAATATATCTTGCACAGTATATTTCGCCTATTCAAATACAGTGGTGCCTCGGTATACGTTCACTTTGTAGTCAGTCCAACTTGGTATACGTCCAGGTTAGACGCGAAAAATTTTGCTTGGTATACGTCCCTTGTTAAAAATACAACTCACGTACTAGAACTTGTATGAGTCAAAATGAGTCATGACACCGTGCGCTACCCATGTTTACCTGTTTCGATACAAAAGGGGAAAACACGCCCGAATTTCAGATTCCTGAAGTTTTATTGGAAGGGGACTCTCCTTCTAAACAGAAATATTCCTCCTGCTGTTTCAGCACCATCCTAATAGGCACTGAACTTTTTTCAGTAAATTGAGGTAAATTTTCATTTATTTCATCTCTTTGCTTTTATATTTATGTAGTTTAGTATTAAGCGGCGCTTAAATTACTTTATACAGCCCCGTCAATGCATAATGTGCTAATAGCAATGGTTTTTTGTTTTTTTTTCATGGGAACGGTTTAATCATTCTACCTTTATTTCTTATGGGGGAAATTCGTTTGGTATACGTCCTGATTGGTATATGTCCAAGGATTCTAAACAGATTAAGGACGTATACCGAGGTATCGCTGTTTTTAAATATTTATGGGTTTATAAGGCCCAGCTTCCATTTTTTAATCACTTGTTGACGATGTAGTTGAAAAAGCAAGTCTCTCATAACAAAAATCGTCCGTGTCTTTTTTCTTGTGGGTATTTTGATGGCAGAAGACATCATATTTCATTAGTAGTTCTTTAACGTGAACACAGCATCACTCATTTCCATTTAAAAGACTGAATTTCTTAACTGAAATTTGAAAAAAAAATCCTTTGAACTTTTAACAGAAAAATACATCGAACTCTTGTTTTTTTAAGGTAACTTTCGAATTATATCGGAAGCAAATAATTCTGACATCTTATTTATCGTCTTCCTAATAGGTCTTGAAACGGCCATTTGATTTTATTAGGCAAAACTCATGAGCCTCGGGACTTCGGGGCTTCGAACTACCCGAAGGCAATATTTCTAAGCAAAATGTTACTAATTTGGAGGGAAAAAAAATACTTAAAGTGTATCGATATATATCAACTATGAAACGTAATAACTTTAAATACGACTTTTGATACCATTTCAGTAACAAAATTTAACATATTAAATCATTTACTGGATGTTCTTAATATTATATTATTTAATACAATTCAGATCGTGGAGTTTCCAATTTCTACTTCGTAACTATTTTGTTGGCAGCAATGTCGAGGACGTAAGCGTAAAATTTATTACTAATTTATTAATGCATTTAATTATATTGATTAACATTAATTTTTATAATTTTATGTCATATCGCCTTAAGAACAGATATGCGTGTTTACTATGAACTTTTCACTTACATGTCCTTCCAATTCTTTTTCTGTCATCCAGTATGCGAGACCATTTTTTCTCTTTTCTGGTTTCCAGGTAACCATCAATGTTTTCAGCTATCGATTGATGATCTAATCTCCTAATATACCATATACATATTTTTTTTTTTTTTGCAATGGCGTTTTTTTACAATGAGCACAATTCTCCATTAACTTCTCAATCTCTAGGCTACTATCAAAAGTAACAAAATAAAGAATTTCGTGCCATTTCTTGGGAACGGTTTTTTACAAATGAAGGGAATAAGACGCTGCTAACAACTCGATGCATAACAGAAATCCAAGTTTACGAATAGGTCTAAAATAATTGAGTGGTTGTGCATATACTAAACTTATTGTGAAAATTGGAATTGTTATTCCAGGACCAGTTATGTTTTTCACGTTAAGTGAAGGATAGGTTTAGAAATTTGGTGATTTTCCAAGTTGTATTATAATAATTGGCTAATTTCAGAAAGCGTTTCAAAGAACGCTATTCTGAAAGACGTATTTGCTGTTATAACCGTGTTCGTCTTCCTTCCTATAATTCTTTATATTGGTGCAGAATGGCCATTGTTGTCCTTGCACCATATAAATACAATCAATCAATTTCGTTACAGTGTTTTCATGCAAACTGTCACGTTTTATTTGCGAGATTGCATGTACGACATGTGTGTATTAAAAGTTTTCGTACATTGTGTTTAATATTATTCAATCCAATTTTAGATAGATATTGCGTAATACATAGTATTTGTGTTTGTATACATGCTATATTGTGTAATACATAGTATAATAGATATTGTGTAATACATAGTGTAATAGATATTGTGTAATACATAGTGTAATAGATATTGTGTAATACATAGTGTAATAGATATTGTGTAACGCATAGTGTAATAGATATTGTGTAATACATAGACGGCTATGGATGATTTAGTCAATTCTTGTTTTTGTACGTATGCACGGTGTTCTTTAATTCTGAAACGAAGTGCACGACGAGTTTGGCCGATGCACGATTTTGAGCACGAGCATGGGATTTCATAAATACCCCCCATGAGTTGTGATCCGAAACCGAGTCTTTTAGTTTTGAAATACAACGTTTATTGATGGGCGTGAAAGAGACTTTAAAATTAAACTTATTAAGAATAGTAGCAATTTTAGTGCTGATATTGGGAACGAACGGTAAGCAGATGGTTTGTAGAATAGGAATGTTGTCAGAAGAAAGATGGGTGACCGGTTTTTTGGAGGAGAATTTTTTTTTTTTTGACTGCCCGATCAACAATAGACTGGTTGTAGCCTCGGAATACGGCAATGTTTTTAATGAACTGGAGTTCCTTATTCCGGTCTTCTTCAGTAGAGCAAATTTTGATAGCATGGAACACAAACCAGTAAAAACTGCTCATTTTCTGAGACGCTCATTCTCTTCATTTCAAATTATGGGTCCGGTATGTAGACGACATCTTTGCAATTCTAGATGGTAATAATACTGATCTCAAGATTCTCACCCATAATCTCAACTCGTTTAATAATCATATTCAATCCTCATTTGAATGCGAAGTTGACAACAAACTTGCCTTTCTGCACATTCTGGTCATGAAAACAGACTTCGAATTTCGTTTAAGCGTTTACCATAAACCTTCTTCCATTTCGTTGCCACCACACTGTTCATCAGCACACCCAATGTCTCAGAAAATGAGCAGTTTTTACTGGATTGTATTCAGTGTATCAAAATTTGCTCTACTGAAGAAGACCGGAATAAGGAACTCGAGTTCATCAAAAACATTGCCATATTCCGAAACTGCAAACCGTCTATTGTTGATCGGGCCGTAAAAAATTCTCCTCCAAAAAACCGGACACACATCTTTCTCCCAACAGCATTCCTATTTTATAGACCATGTACTTACCTTCGTTCCCAATATCAGCATTAAAATTGCTACTATTCTTAACAACTTTAATTTTAAAGTCGCTTTCACGCCCATCAATAAACTTTGTATTTCAAAACTAAAAGACTCGGTTGCGGATCACAACTCATGGGGTATTTATGAAATCCCATGCTCGTGCTCAAATCGTACATCGGCCAAACTAGTCGTGCACTCCGTTTCAGGATTAAAGAACACCGGGCATACGTACAAAAATAAGAATTGACTAAATCACCCATAGCCGTTCATTGCTGGTCTTTGGACCACAAATTTAACTTCGATGAAGCGAAGTTAATCTACAAACCTCCATCTCCAGCTGATCTTAATTTTTTTGGAACCTTTTCAATCCATCAAAACATCGAGCACCTGGTGAACGATTTATCTATTACGGCCAATATCCATCCAGCGTGGTCACGTTTTCTCCTCTTAAAATTTCACCAATAATTTTTTGTCATATACTTTAATTAAAAAAAAAAATTTAACACAATCCAACTTTCCCCTTATAGTCCACATTCATCTGGCTCGACCGATAGAAGGCGCCAATCCACCAACATCACCCACAACCTTACCCTTTATACAATAAACAATCGTACACTCGCCCTTACGAGCGATGTACGCTTAGATTTTTTACTTCTTTGATGAAAGCTCAAGGCTTTCGAAAAACGTTTAAAGCCGAATAAATTTTCGTTCCAAAAACTGTGCCTATTGTGTAATATATTATCCATCGAGTATTAAAAAAATATTAATAAAATATATATCTTGAAACACACTGCGATTATTTCATACGCATATTAATATACGGTCTGTGTTTTTGCATCATATGGAGAATAAAGGCCACTTTTTCCCAGAAACCACTGACAACGGTGTGCAGAGAAATTCCAAGCGTTCTATGATACATTTGTGAATCGGATCTGAGTTAGTATTACGACAGTTAACGTAGGCGTAAGCGTACACAGAAAGTTCATAAGGGGGTTATAGGCTCAATGGGGGTTACAGAGCTACAACTCACATATTCCTATGTTAAATATACAAAATTTCATTGAAATGGGGTTTCCTGCCCCCATCAATACCCCCTGCATAAGCCAATGGACGTAGGACCAATATGTGCTAGATCACCATTCCGTGTTTCTAATAATTTGCATATGCAATGCGCATATATGCCAAATTTGCTTGTCTATGAAGATAAGCGAATGCATATATTTTATTTCATCATGGAAGCGGCGTAAATTGAAGCTGAAATTCATAAGTGTAAATATATTGTGAGTATATATATTGTATATGCATCATATTCTCACCATTTGATGCTGGATGGAAAAATGTAATTCAGTTCAAACCAAAGCTTTAGAACTGAAATAGACATATTTGGTCAAATTAAGGTATTTTTAGAATATTTGTTCCGTGCTTTTGCTGGTTGTAAAGGTCTATATCGTTATTTTCGCATGTGATTATTTTTCAGATAAACTTTCCTTCCTAAATGTTTGAATGCATATTTGTCTTAGGAAGTTGTTTATGTCACTCAAACGTGCTTGAATTTGACAGTTATTTCCCTTTGGAAATTTTCATAGATTTTTTCGGCACATTCAACTGGACAGTTTGGTTTACTAGAGTTTGCATTTTCGCCACTGGCAGGAACTTGCACGTTGTCGTGTAAAGTATTCTACTATGTCATGAATATCTTCTACCTTTTTCCAGTTCAATTATTACTGTTATTCTTCCCAGGCTAAATTAATTTTAAGCTATTAGAAAATTATTTTAGTACATCTCTAAAGCGCATAAAATTTCCTACATTTTCAGTGTCTGAGAGAGGTTTTCTTCAGCCGGATTTTCATTGGCAATTTCTGATTACCTTACAAAAAAATATATGTGCATAAAACAGAAATCCGCTAACGTTCACATTTCCGAACTTGCAAATAAACTTGCAAAATCTTTATAAGCAATTCCATTTTCCAGAGGAAACTGGCATTGCTTTGTCCTATTACGATTGTTGAACAAAGCGTGCTGCAAATTCTTAGAAAAACGAAAACGAGAAAGTTGCTAATTACGAATTTGGCTATGTTGGAAGAGGGGAAACGTGGATTGCGCGTATTCGAAAATATTATTTTAAAAATTCAAGAACACTTTAAAATTCTACGTAAATTCATGTGCCCAAATATTGAACATCATTGGCGAAATATTGGTTTTACAAAAATTTTAGATATAAGGGAAAAATGGTTCATTTTTGTGAGTTAGCTAATCTTACAAGCAATCAATAGGTATCTAATGAATCTAGTAAATATCTTAATGTAAAATTTTAGTATTTTACATTTTTATGATGTATAAAATGGCACCAGATGAACTATAGGATGAAACTTGAAAATCTATAGAATATGAAACAACAAAATGCGTACACTGAAACTAGAAAATTCCTAGAACGAAGCAATATCTATAGAAAAAACTAGAATATCTACAGAATAAAAATTGACATACAAGAAAGCGTTTCGAAAGAAGCGTCATTGGAAGTATAATGAAATGCGGAAAAAGGGTGTTTATTAAACAA
>QLNU02015003.1:76112185-76137397 GCA_006491805.2 Dysdera silvatica
TGGTAGAATATAATACGATCAGTACCTAAACAATTTGTTCTTTCTATAAAATATTTTTCTTTTTTATAAAAAGAAAAAAGGGAGGTTGATCGTAATGATAATGTTGATATGCAATACATAATTACTTGAATTTTCAATTTTTTTCCGCCTTAAAATATCATCAAGTAAAGGCTACCGCCCTTACTATATTATCTTATGGTTAACGTTACCTAATCTCTTACTTAATGATAATTTTTCGGATGGCTGAACGCTAACTAATACACATTTTTATTTTTTAACGGCATAACCTTTTTTTTTATTGTTTTTCCCGGCTAATGGCTGTAAGTTGTTTGCCTAAACATATTATAATGCATATATGTGTTGCAGGTATTATTTAATCTCCTTCCAAAATCAATTCGTAAAGCAGGGTTTGAGTTATAGGCGGGAAAATTCATCAAAATGTATTAAAATTGGAGCGCTTGGTCCGAAATCTAAGAAAGGAGAGGAAAAATATATAAATATTGATCACATACGATGCTCATAACGGACGAACGTGGCCATGTAAAATGGAGGGCGCTATACGTATGCGTTCCGTGATATATTGTAAATGGAAAACTTTTTAAGCACGTGTTCTGTTCTCACGAGAAGTTACGTGAGCTAAACAGATTTAAAAATTCCTAAAAGAAAAATGTATTCCCCTTCTTTTCCAACTCCAATTTTTACGCGTAAAACACAGATTTACCAGAGTTCGTTCACCGTGTTTCGCACTTTTGAAAATATTCTAAACCCGGGATTGATTTTATTAATTGGGAACGCACGGAAGCCAACTAATATCGTAAAGTTTAATATTGCCCGTATTCGTATTGCTAACAACGTTCTTATATCTCTAGATCTATTACTGATTATATGGAAAATATTTAAAACAACGTTAAAATCTTGTCTACAATAATTGATTCATAAAAATCAACGCGTTTCGAGCGAACAAATGTGTCCCTTCTTCAGGAATATACGATACCAAAATGTCAATAATCAAGAGTGGTGTTTCCATTCACATAGTTTCAGGGTTGCCATTGCGATGGTTTTAGGAAAAAATTGATTATTTTTGGGATACCGTGTGGGTCGACATACGGCCGAATTTCTGAAACTGTGAGAAAAAGGTTGGAAAACCAGAAGAAAAAAGTTTATGATAAAGCGGGAGGCGCCGGGGAAGTGGAAGCAGTTTGTGAAGTGGATTTGAGGTTTTTCCAGGCGGAACTGAAAGAAAGTGTGGATTCATGATCGTTCACTATGGTGTCTTGAATTTTGTTGATAAAAAAGGCTTCAACACACTCGAGTTCGATAGATATTGTTTGGTGAAATGTACGAGAGTTGGTGAAGTTGAATTTTTGGTCGTGTTTAAGGCAGTGGACCGCTATCGATGATATATGGACCTCGGCGTTCGTGTTCTTTTAGTCTATGAGCCAGTGTTAATTTTGTTAGTAAATCATTGTAAAATAGGTTTAGCTAAAATCATTGTAGATGGGTTTTAATGTTGTTTTAAATATTTTTAATATATTTCACGTATCGATTCGTCATTTCTTACCACCTATTGCTGGTTAAAAGAGTTAATACAAATTGCACTTTCCTATTTCTTTATGTTGTCGTTATCTTCTCCTATAATTTATTTATTTCTTAATTTGTTTATACATTTATTTCTTGCTTGTATACATAGTCTGTAGATTCTTACTTTTGTTTGCATGGTATATTTTGTTTATGTACTGTGGTTTCTGTACACAGACTGTTTTTTTTTGTTTATGCACTATTTACTGAATTAGAGATAAATAATATTAAAAGTTACGTGCAAAACTTAAAACCAAAAAACCTACCACACAAGAACACAACCCCAAACAAACTCACAAACCGAAAAAAAAAACCCAAAACAGACCACACCAAGTACACTCTGGAGCATGTAACTAAAACCACGATAACATCAGAAAAACCCACTGGGGAGAACTTCGCAAGGGGAGAATCTCCCCCAGAAGCCCAAATGTGCAGTGTTTGTTAGGATAGCCGGCACATTTCAACATGGCAATCATTCTCCCAGCATTCTAATATACACTCCCAATATATATATGTATGTATATATATGCATACACAGCTGGACAAATCGCGAAGGATCCTACTTGCCTGACTTTGAAAGAAAATCTAAGAACCCAATAGGAAGTGACTTCCTACTCCATAGCTATAAAAATTCGATCCTTAATGCCCACCGGGAGACAGGATATATCCTGGGCCTTGTATACATAAATATGAATTTTCACTTCATAATAACCAATAGAAAAAAAATTATATGATATCTACTTTTTTGTATTTTTGTCTACTAATTGCCATAAAATTATTATGAACTTCAGAAAATTATAATACAAATACGTCAATTGTTCATGTATATTTCGGTATTGCACGTATTTCAGAACTCCTCGCTGTTTTTGTATATGTATAATAATTTTTATATCTATTTTAGACAGCCCCAAAAAAAGGACAAATTAACGTCCTTTTTGAGGTGGTGCAGGATGTAGTATACAAACAAACGACGCCGAGCCATCTTGATCATTGTATAGTTAAATATGAAAATGTGGAAAAATGCCCAGAACTTTAATTTGCTGTTTGAAAAAAATGGCTTTTACATCTTAATATTATGACAAGGGATAATCACCAACAAATCGACGTGATTTCTAGGTTACGTCGTTATTACTAAATCTGCGTTCATAAAACTCCAGATCGAAGTAAAGTTCTCAAGAGAGCGTGTTAGTTTTTAAATACCTTCTCCGAGAAGCATGCACATAACGAAAGCTAAAGCATAATAAAATATCCTTGAATTGGAGCGTGGTTTACTTTAATATGCAGTAAATGTACTGGTTTTAAAGTTGCTCCAGACATTACTTTCAAGCGCGTACCTACTAAAGCGTTACCTTCAATTATTTGTATTTAAAAACACTGTCTTATTCGTTGGAAAGTAATACAAAAGTGAATTAGGCAACTATATTACCTTCCCTAACACTTTATGAAATGTTCTACACTGCTAACACTAATAAAAGCTCAAAATTTCTTGCTTTTTTTAGTTGAAAAATTGAGTGTTGTGTAAAAGACATTTTAAAAAGTCACTTGAATATTAAATTAAAGTGATGAAGGGAAAATGTGGAGCCCCTAAAATTGTAAGCCAACGTATCAGCCGCCATTTTGTTCTATACTTCCAATTTCAGAACACATCATCTACCATTAGAAAATTATATAATAGTTAATTTTCTTCTTCTTAGAGGATCCATTGCAAGTCTCAACACTTTGTTTATTCCCCAAGTGATTGGAACAATTCACAGCAGCAAACTCACTCATTTCGCCCCATTTTATTAAAAAATAACACATTTGTAAATCACACAACTTCTTACAGCAATGAATGAGATCATGCAATACGATGGCATCAAAATGGCAGATGCGTCAGCTCTCCTTTTTCGAAATCTTAGGCAAGTGCTCGCCAATTGCCTTCTGCGTTTCCATGACTACGCAATATAGATGAACTAACTCGTTCACGGAACGTCTCAATGAAAGATTTTGCCAATCTTTCATGAACGAAAAGATCCGTTAAGTCAGTCGGTCATCGACCGATTTGACACACGGTTACTACTCACCAAATTTGCATAGAAGGGACGCTGCCCTTGCCCATTTCGACCACCTGTTACATTAAACAACTCATCTAAAAAACGAAGGCGCCTTGCAGTATTAAAAAGGAAGATAAAAGGTTATGAATAAAGCGTTACTAATTAAAAATTAATGTTATTAAATGTTGAAAATATTATAATCTAGAGTGTGCAAATTGTTTAATTTACATAATTCGCAACAAAAGGAATTAGCATTACAGGAGTATTGAAAATTAGTTTTTTAATTATAAAATCTGCATATTAAACAAAACTCACATTCACACACACATTAACTTTTTTTTAAACTTCGAGATTAGTAGCCCATCCTGTAAGCTATTATTATCCTGTTTAGGGCTAACACAATGGTCCACACACAAAGCCACAGGGGCGAAGTTTTGGTGATTTTTCGTGAGGGATTTATTAAACTTCATAATTTTTTATACTACTCAACTAGCGCTTTTTGGTATAGGAAAAACAAGTCATCGTCCCCGACCTAGATTCGAATTAGGATCTCTTCGTTGAGCCCGGAGCGTCTTACCCACTAGGCCATCAAGGACAGGAACTTGTCTCTCTTTCTCCGTATTTAATGTTGTAAGACGACAATATTGTTTACAGAAAACAAATTTATGAAATTTAGCTCATCTTGTATTTACACATTATTTTTCTATTATATGATATTAATCTATAATAGAAAAGTCAATGAATCAAAGTGTATTTTTCCTACGTTCAGAAAAACGAACCAATTCATAATCTGTACATCGAAACTTACAGATAAACAAATAAATATTTCTCAATACATTATTTAAAAAATTATATTCAGTTTATTCACTTGTGTAAAGGCACAAGTTTTCCTAGATTAGATTCTAATTGCGTCATTTTTGACCCGTAATGGAAAATAGTGTTATATAAATAAATAAGAGATCATGATCATGATCTTATTTTATCATGATTATCATGACAAGAATCATGTAACAATAGATAAAAGAAAAAATGAACATGTTATAATAAAGTCATTATTTTTCTGAAGGACGGCTGCGTCTCCTATTTGAGAGGTCTAACTAACAGTGGTATTTGTTCATTCGAGTGAATTGTATCCTCCACCGATCTCAGTAATAATGCTCCCCGATTCTGAATGCTGCCATCGTAGCGTTAACTAGCTTGTTATCACTAATTGTCGTAGCTTGTAGGATTGACGACAATGCACTGTTCTTGGCGTCGCATCATTATAGGACATATGACCAAGAGAATGAGACTCCCATTATGTTTTCTCCAACCGAGAGAGAGAGGCACGCCAGGCTTTCCAGGTTTTCAAACTGAACAACAGAGACGCATGCAATAGATAAAGACGAGAGTGGATACATATATAGTAATAGACAATTGACAACGGTAATTGACAATTGTATACATGACAAAAAATGTATAGCAATTTTTATAATTATAAAAATTCAAACACTGCTTTATTTGTTCTTCGCTAAAAAAAGTTTTTTTTGCGTAAACATATTTTTATTAATTTGTGATTAGTATAAATACAAATAAGTTATAATTTAACATATAAGTGCATGTATTAATTACGATTGTGTGGTCTAACCTGGTTTATCATGGTTTTCTCAGTGGTGTAAGGAAGATGATTTTTTTTAAAAAAAAAAGCTAGTTTACTAGACATGTTTTTCTTGATATTTATAGACACATCTCTTAGAGAAATGCACGACGGATTATAAATGATGTTTAGGTAGCTTTTTCAAAATTTAAAAATGGATTTTAAAAATATTCATTCCTTGGAAATTTTTTTTTGCCTAAACGTTTTCAACTATGAAATTCCTTATATGTACTTTCATATGTTACACTTCAATAGAAATTTGTGATTTTAAAACTATATTTTTTTGGGTTGAGTTTATGTACTTAAATTTTATTTTCTTTGGCTCGCATATTTACGCAAGTTAAAGGTTATGTTACAGATTTGTGCAGTATTAGTTAGCAATATTTAGTTTGTGTTTCATATGTGTGTAATATTGATTCTAACTTGATCAATCAAAAGCAAACATTTAATGCTCAGGTTATTTGTCTTCAAGGTTTGTCGTACAGATTTAATACGGAATCGCAGATTTAATTCGGAAAGCAATTCATTCGCAGTAAATTCGCAGTAAATTCGCGTTGGAACTTGCGATTAAAATATTACTACTCCATTACATCCTTTAAAATCCTTTTACTTTCTCTCTGGTCAACGTACTTAATTCTGACCATAACATCTTTAAATAAAAATAAGGTTTCTATCGGTAATTACTCTAGTTGCATAACGTACTCTTGATATGTTGTAGGCGTGTCAAATGAAATACTTTTTTAAATAACTATGTGCATTTGTCTAGAATATTCAAATAAAATGGTAAATAATGGAGATATTCAGATAATATATGTACGGAATGTTTAGTAAAATGCACCCAAAACCTCATATTCATCCAAATGTATCCAAAGCTTCATATTCATCCCTAGTTTTCAGCGAGAACGAATACGTGTCATCATTTCTGCGTTAATTTCTTTCGTTGTGAGCGTTTATCTGAAACAAATGCGTATTTGGTTCCACATTTGCAAACCAAATTCCCAGCGGAAGTTGCCTGTTCTTGAAATGACATCCTTCCCTCTCTCAATGGTTCGAGAAGTATCCTTTAAAGGAGTAAATTAATCGTGGAAGAAGCTCCATATAAAGAACCGCCCGCTATTCTTTGATGAGCATGTATGAGAGCGCGATTTAGGCTGTTTTCTTTCCTGCAAACCCGTAACAAATTACATGGATCTTTGAGATTCAGGAGGAAGAGGAGGAGGAGGAGGAGAAGAAGAAAAGTCCTTGTGGGTAAAGGCATCACGGAGATCTTGGTATTCTTTTCAGAAATTCTCTTATGCATTAAATGATCTCAACTAGCGAAGTGGAATGGTGATGGATCGTATCAAAAAGCCACTGAGGATTTTTCTCTTTCTGGCGTGGATTCCTAGCGAGAAAAGCATCGTTCACACTTATGAGAAACTTCGAAAGGAAATTAGATTCGTATTCCTTCTGGCATCTTGCCCTTTATAGACTCTCAGAATTTGTTAATTTTATAGTTTTTATTATTGTTTCTGAACAAAGAGATCGATCGGATTCCTTGCTAAGAAGCCAATAAATAAGTTGTAGTGTTTCTCCTTCAGTCATCCTTAAAACCTTGGAAACTGCAGCACACACACATAAAATTCTACAAACTGAATCAGCTTTCTGTAAATTCCATGAAGAAAGTGGGTAAACTTTCAGCTCCACTTTCATATCAAAGTAACATCGACTTTCAGTATTGAGACTTGGGACTAAATATATCTGTAGCAGATATATGTAATTTTCTTAAGCATATGTGCGTTTTCCTTAAGCATATATATACTGTATAAATACAAAAAAATTGATTTTATCACGTAACTAACCTTACGCTTATAACCTTTCCGGTTGTACCATCTCCCACGCTCATTGTTACAAAAGCTTTTTCAAAGATGGCTTAAAAGAATTGATAAAAGTTTTGAAGCTGGATTAATTTATTTTAACTGTGCCTATTGTACTGAGGTGCTTTTTTCACTTCTTTTGTGTTTCGTATATCCTGACCAGCGTCAAAAAATTGATAATCCGAGCGCTCGCGACATCTGTTTAGACTTTGCTAATAATCGTCACGTGACTGAGGATGTTCCTCACATTCTTGATGACAAAAACAAAAGACAAGTCATGAGGGTAAAGGACAATGCAAAGGACAAATGCAAAGGACAAATGCAAAGGAAACAATCATCGGAAACTTGGCCTTTCCCATCGTTAAACCATTAAATTTTACGCATTTTGGAAACCAATATATCCGTGTGTTATTACGTGAATTAAAATATCTTTAAGGTATTAGAAATTTAAATTTTTTATGGAATTGGAAGTCTCCCACCATTTTCAGGCCCTTGCGATGGTACAGTAGGAAACGGTTCATTTGGTGATCTGTATTCCTAAGGCTCCTAGAAAATTGTCAGGAAAAGGCAGGAAAATGGCGTATAGGCTCCATTTTCCTGCCATCGTATCGTGTTATCCAATTCACTGCTATGTTCAGTGAATCTCACGTGTGTTATCTTTAATAAAATAAGATGAAATGGGTGGATATTCCGCAGAGAACTGTTCTAATCATTCGAGGAATAAACATAGAATGTTTGGATATCTGGCTGTCATGTACAGTGCAAGTTTATTTTGATTATTTGTATTATCATTTTTCATTCATCGAAAACTAAGCTAGAGTTGTAAATTGTTTTCATTGCCGACATTTTAAAAATGGCGCCAATATTTACATTCGTCGGATAATCGCGGATTTTTGATTATTTTTATGCCAAAATAGCGGTCGTTGCGTCAAAGAGGAAAACATTTATCACCAAAGGAAAGGAAACAGGAAGTGTGCATGAAAATGGCAGCTGATGCGTCGACCTATAATTCTAGGGACTGTACGTTATCTCGAGTTCGACATCTAACGATGCTAAAAAAACGATTACAGACTAACTGCTCATCGTAGTCCAGGGGTTGGTTCCCTAGGACTTAAGACGCTTGGATTTCTCGGCACATTCTTTCTGTCCTTGCGTCGTAGGACACAAACCAGCATTTTATATTTCCACAGAAGATAATTTTACCGGAAACTTTTATGGAAGTCGAAGAATTTTATATAATTTCAATTATTCATCGAAGTGTAATCTAATCTGTAATCGTTTCTCCTGAGCACTGCGAAACAAGAAAAACAACATTGCAGTTGAAAAATCGTGGCACTCTCGGCAGAAATAGCTCTTCATCCATCCCAGGAGAATTCTGCCGAGAAAATACGTAGACTCCATCTCCATGTAAATCGTTCTTTTCTGAATTTTGCATAGGCGGATAAAAAGGAAGCAAGCATTTTTTCTGAATTCAAAGAGAGGAAATGGCATAACATGCTTTGCATCGTTTTCACTTGTGGCTAGAATTTAAAGAAAATGGACTTGCCGAGGATATTGCATTTGGAACATCCCTTGGATGCAGAGATTTGCAGTTTTTTCTCGTTTTTTTTTTACGGAAAAATATTTCAAAGAAGATCTTTTAAACTTTTGATTTATTTTAAGGCTCAAAATTTGATATTTAAATGTTATAAACAAACGCATGTTTCAATATCGTCCGATTTCCAAATACTGAATTTCATTCTCTGCGCATCGCGAAGTTTTGATGAGTCCCCGTATTCAGATTTACATAGAAGAAACTATTTTTATATGTTTAATTATATTTAGGACAAATCAAAATTTACGCAGTAATGATGATATATTTCATAGTTTTTATATAAATCGAACACTACGCAGATAACGTAATAACCTGCATCAGTAAATAGTTATTATTTAAATTTATTATAAATTTATTATATAGTTATTAATTAAATATTTTTGTCCGTAGCTCAGTGGGTAGAGCCTCCGCCCGGCAAGTGGAAGGTCGTGGGTTCAGGTCCCACCGAAGGCAGAAATATTTATTTTCTTTCGAACGTTTCACCATCTAATCACGCCATACCATCGGCGTTGGTATCACTACGCCAATAAACGTTGATTGATTGACATTGTTGTTTGATATTTCATAATCTTAATAACTACAAGCACTTTTATAATAGATCATTAAGAAATTTGTCTTGAAGCAAGATATCAGAAAGTTTTCGGAAAAAAATGTAAGTTCATATGAATACTAAGTGGTTTTCAAAGTATGTACAACACACCTTTCTTTTAAATATTTTTTAATTAGCTATGTCAAATATAACTTGATTGTCATTCATATTCATTCGACAAAGACGACTGCTTTTATTGAAAAACATATCTCTAAATATAATACACTGCTCAATATATGCATGATAAAAACAACATTTTTCCCATATACCGAAGTTTAGACATATCTGTTACTTTATGGAAGACCATCGACTTTTAGGTATGGAGGACAGACTGCTCCTACTCTTTTAGATCGGGACCTTGTCACGATGAATGGAATTACGCACCTGAAAGAAAATACATGGCGCATCGCAGTTCATACACGCGTTACATACCTCCACAATGCTCATTGGTGCTGTACGTTTGATCATTTGCATAACTCGCCAAACCACATTTGCATGCTGAGTTTCGTAGTTGTGGCTCAATTCTTTCTGGGTGCATATATTTTATTGCAACGGAATGTATTTATAAAAATAATGTACTAAAATAATATAATTGTATTTTAACGTTCTCTACTATAGATTTCAACGCTAAACTAGTATTATTTGAAAGACTTTTAGGTTTGTCAACCAGCTGTGAGTAATATTTCGTTTACATGCTCAACCTGATCGTTCTAATAATACTAAATACAGCGAAAGCAAATAATGATATTCTACTTTCAAAGACCCACGTCATTTTCAAGACCTTGTCCATAATTCTTGGTGTAAATAGAAATTTTGTAACTAAGGAGCACACCGCTACACACCGCAATACACGCATGTATATATACAAAACTGCAGCACACATATATATATATATACTTCATGGGGGGTCAAGACCTTTGTCACTCCCCATGTGCGTAAAATCAGCAGCACCAGGCGCCATAATATGGAAATAAAGGATCCCCGAAACTCCTTCACCCATCGTGGGAATCGAAGCATGCGGAAATTCGGTCCGCGTATCTGAATTCGAGGCATCCAAATTTCACATTACCTTTCCCTCACCTTTCCGTGGTTAAATGGGCGAGATCGAAAAGGCCGTTCAAATCTTCAAATTAGCGCCCTCTACTGGTACTTCCTCTCAATCGCGACGGCCTGACCGCAGCTACCTCCTCCTCCTCCTCCTCCCAGCAGAGAGTTACCCTTCCCTTTCCCTAACAAAGGGACAATTTAATCAAACTCAAGTAGAGGCCCGGCTTAACAATCCCACTAGAACACCCTTCCTCTCCTGCTTCCCGATTCGAACAAGCATTGCCGGGAAACTGACGGGGGAAGCCTTTATAGAGACTACCAACAGACACACCGCCAGTTTCAAAACACTGAAATTTACATGCGTTATATAATGAAATGAACCTATGGTAGATTATACACAATCGATATTAAACATACAAAATTAATTTCCATATCGGAGTAGATATGCCTAGTTCGTATATTTTATAATGACTTATATGATCGCTTCAAAAATTAAACCGCAACGCCAAAGGGATATTTTGAATAAATAAAAATATACATATACATACATATATACAATATAGGGATGCTACTAACTTTCATGATTTCGACGTATCTTTGAATGACGATGTATTGGCCCGAATATCCAATGTGATAATAAATCCCTTGACTACGGACAGATATGAAACAGTAAAATAGAGGCTAATTGCGAAATTCGCAAACTCTGACACCAAGTGAATCAAAAAACTTTTATCAGATTTGCCACTGGGAGACCATAAGCCTAACTTTCTCTTGCGCGAAAAGCAGGGACTAGTCGCGGGTCAAAAAGACGAAATGTTTAAAATGTTTCGCGTCCAACTGTTTGACTATGCGTAGTAATTGCTAGAATTCAAGCGAAGCTGACGTCACAAGTGGTTTGCTTCATTGCAGTAGAGGGAAGGGCGTCTTTCCATAACTCGTTTTTCGCGCGAAAAGAAACTGAAACTAAAGGACTGCTTGTTCCGCAGATCAAGGCGTTTACATTCCAACGCTATACAGACATTCTATTTATGTATGCACTTCAGGGCCGTTCAAGTCTTACGTAAATATATTTCTGGCTATTTTATACTCCCCCTACCCGTTGTCAGAAAAAATAAGCATATGCCTGACCTCCTCTCCCCCTTCATGAGTACAGAAGATTTTGGTTCTATAATTTTAGGTATTATTATTATAAAAATATATTATACATATATTAATAACAAACAGTTATTTCGACACTGGCGTAAGGTTTAAAAACACGACGTTTCGGGAGCCAACTGCTCCCTTTGTCAAGTGAAGGCAGAATGAAGAGTTCGTGAAAGTCCTAAGCTTATATACCCGCATGTTGGGAATCCCCATCTGACGCCATTTGGTGCGGAGCATTTCCAGCTGGGGAAACCCCAATCGGGGAAACCCTCGCCGGGAAAGCCCCCGCACCCGACGATGTCAGATGAACACCCCCAACTCGAGGTTTTGCAAAAATCCTGTAAGGTTCTGGTAGAGGTTTTGCGATGTTTATTGCACGACTCCTCAAACCGTAGGTTTCCCATGATTCCAGAAAAAGTCTACTCCCCAGATTCGTCACATTCTGATGTAATATTTTCATCGAATGCCAATCTGGTTCGTGACCCTCCCTGAAGACATGTTCAGCCAACTGGTTTGAATCGTCTCCCCTAGCTACCGCACGCATATGCTCCTTCCCTCGTAGACGTATCGATCTTCCCGTCTGTCCAACATACACCTTGTCACAGTCTCCACACGGTATTTGGTAAATAGCACCAGATTTTTCCTCCTCAGGGACGCGATCCTTAACTTTAAGTAATAGATCACGCAGGGTGTAGACAGGTTTGTAGTAGGTCTTAACATTCACACAACTGAGAATTCGAGACAGCTTTTCTGAGACACCCGCCACATATGGCAAAACCACTGATGTCTTCCTAGTCTCATCCTCTACATTCCTGTTTCCACCACTAACACCACATTGGTTACGAGCGATAAATTTAGTCGGGTAACCGTTCTTTTTCAACACGCTTTTGTTGCGTCGTAATTCAACATTGCGAAGGTCATCATTACAACAATGTGTAAAGGCTCGTCGGTGCAAGGCTCTAATGACAGATGCTTTGTGTGATGCCGGGTGATGAGAACGAAAGTCAAGATACCTATCAGTATGTGTTGGTTTCCTAAACACCGTAGTCAACAGTCGCCCATCCACATCTCTATTTATCCGAACATCTAAAAAGGGTAATGAACCTCTATCTTCTTCCTATAACGTAAATTGAATATGAGGGTTCAGCAGTTTGCTCACGAAACGTCGTGTTTTTGACAGTGTCGAAATAACTGTTTGTTATGAATATGCCTTGTTGTTCGCCCGTTTCTTGTGACCGCGACCCTCTACACGAGGTTAGATGTAAAAATTTTCACTTATGACCATAGGATTAGCAAGAAAGTTCATAAGGGGGTTATAGGCTTAATGGGAAGGGTTACAGAGCTACTACTCATATATTCCTATGTTATACAAAATTTCATTGCAATGGAGGTTACAATACCCAAAACTGCCCCCTGGCTACGCCTATGCCATCCTGACAATGCTTCAACAAAAAATGCAATTTAAAACCTTACACACTGATTCTAAGAACTTCGCTTATTAATATTTTATAGAGAAAAGATAACTAATATCCTGTTTTCCGAGGGAACGAAATCTTTCTCGCTTAGGGATTCATACCTCAGGACACGGATTGGAAGAAAAATCGGCTCTCAAAATCAACCATATTCACACAAACAAGGCTTTTTCGCACGATAGACAAAAACGTTCCTTCTAAATTATCTCACGGTACTTCGAAGAACTTCAGTTAATTGCGAACATCCCTCGAGGGGCGAGAACGATGGGGAGGAGTGCAGATTTTATGAAGAGGAGAAGAGAACTATTAAAGAAGATTGGAAATCCAAATCTTTATCGAAAATATTTGGCATGGAAGACTTCCTTGGCGACAAAAACGACGTTTTGCTAAAGATTGAGATATTGGAGAAAATGGGGCTAAGATTTAGTACAGGAAAACGACAAGTTTAGTACATCATTTAAGCGTGCCGGTGACAAGCCATCAGATGGTGTTAGCAAGCAATAGGGCAGGGAGGTTGTCGCGTTGCCTGTCAGCTGTTCATAAACACTGAAAGGGTAAGGTATAAAAATTTCCTTTCCGTTACTTTTCGGTCCTGAGACGGTCTAACTCCAAAATTGGTTTTCGACAGCGGCATATACACACGTACAGTATTGACACGTGCCCCAAAGGAAATAAATGCATTTTTTTTTTTAAATAATGGTAAGGGATACAATTATTGATATTAAAACATAAGGCCTGTTTTAAAGACGTTTTACGTGATATCAAAGAAAGTACATATCAGTTATTAATTAATACCTGTTGCAACTTATTTCCATTTTTACTTTCCATTAAACCTTCTGTAATTATCGTTCAATATTTCATTTTCTGTCTTTCGTCTTTTCAGATCATATATTTTTCCCCCGATATCATCTCCTTACTTTGGGCAGCATGAGCTCCGTCAGACCCACTGGTCTTATCCTATTATTAGTCAGGTAGGTAATCGGTGATAAGCTTTGCAAATAGTTTTATCATGTTTCTTCTTGAATAAGGTTATTGTATTGTATTCTGATATACGGCACTTATGATACTAATATCGAATGAACTATATAATTAAAAACTATATTTTACGCTATTTAAATGAGAATACCAACACCATTTAAACGTATATCAGAAGAATATCAGATACAAATAGCGTTTAGAATATCTCAAGACGTTATTTATTTTCTCTCTTCTAAAATTATTTCGAATAGCAGACAAAATAATTGCCATATAACAATATTCGCCACATGATCAATATAATTTGCATATAAAAATATAAATTGTCATGGATAAATAAATAAATATGTACTTTCATAAATATATATATATATATATATATATATATATATATATATATATATATAAAAGTTTTCCTCGCCCATTCTTGGCGGAAACAGGCTTTGGGACGGGCAGAGCGCCATGTTCCCAAGCCTCTTTTTACATCACTTCTTAATGTGCCATGTCTAGAAACTTCCTGACAATGTGACACGTGTTTAGGATTGTGGCTTTTTGTATTTCAATGTAGGTGTTTGGGTCAATGTTGAGTATCTCCAAATTCGTCGCAAGCGTTTTTGGTACTATCCCTGTTGCTGAGATGACTAACGGGATGATGAGGATCTTTTCCATACCCCATATATCTCGTACTTCATGTCTGAGATCTTGGTACTTGGTGATTTTCGTTGTGTAGGTTGTCTGTATGTTATTGGTGTTGGGTACTGCTATGTCGATTAAGTACGTGGTCTTATTCGATTTATCGACGAGGGTTATGTCAGGACGGTTATGTGGGACTGTCTTGTCTGTTATGATTGCTCTATCCCAGTAAAGCTTGTGTGTTTCGTTCTCATGCACGGTCTCTGGCTCATATTTGTAGTACGGGCATTTTTCTGTCAGAAAGCCAGCATTCGCTGCCAATTTCTGGTGGACTATTTTCGCTACTTGATCGTGTCTATGTTTGTAGTCTGACTGCGCAAGGATCTTGCATCCTGCCATCACGTGTTGGATTGTCTCCGATGCCGCATGACAGTGTCTGCATTTGTCGCTTTCTATGTCTTTTCTCTGGATGAATTTCTGATTGTTCCTTGTTGCGATCACTTGGTCTTGGATGGCTAGCATGAATCCTTCTGTCTCTGGCTGGAGAGTGCCTTTGGCCAGCCAAGAATTTGATGCCTTTTTGTCAACGTGTGGTTGTTGCAGGTCATTGTAGTGCCTGCCATGTAATGGTTTTCCGGCCCAAGTTCTCAGTTTCTGTTCGTTGGCTGTTTCGAGGACACGCTCTTCGGTACTACACAGGTTTAGTGGCGTGTAATTTGCATCTGCTTGTATTATGGCTTGGATGAGTGGCGATCGGGGACTCTTCAACTGGAAGTATTGCCTCATGCTCTGGATCTGCTTGTCATGTAAGTCTTTGAGGTCCGCTTGTCCGCGTCCTCCTTCTTCCCGGGGTAGTGTTTGCCGTTCAATTGCCGTTGCAGGGTGTAGTTGTCCGGCTCTTCTCTGGATGGTTCTCATTTTCCGCTGGAGTTGTTCTAGTTCAGTGTTGGACCATTTGATGATCCCGAAGGAGTAGGTGAGCACTGGTACCGCATATGCGTTAATTGCTTGCGTGGTGTTCTTCCCGCTCAGTTTCGTCTTCACAATGCTTCTAAGTCTTTCTTGGAATGCTTGCGTGAGCTGGACTTTGACTTTCTTGTGCTCCTGCTGCCGTTTTTGCATTATCCCTAGGTATTTGTAGGTTTCGCCCTCGTCCAAGGTCTTCAGTAGTCTCCCGTCTTCGAGTTCGATGCCTGGTAAATCTTCTTTGCTATTCTTCTGTATTTTGCACTTATCGAGGCCGAATTCCATTCCTATGTCCTTGGAGAATGTCTCTGTTATACTGATGAGTTGTCGGAGTTGGGTGATTGTTGGCGCGTATAGCTTGATGTCATCTACGTACATGAGGTGGGAGACTTTATGTAGGTTTCTCTTGTCTTTCTTCAGCATGTATCCGTATTTACTTGTGTTCAGCATCCTTGACAAGGGGTTTAACGCCAAGCAGAACCACTGGGGGCTTAGTGCGTCTCCTTGAAAGATTCCGCGGCGGATGGGGATCTCGGCCGTTTCTATTTTACTGTCTGGCGTGTTTAGCTGTAACCGGGTTCTCCATTGTTTCATGCTGCTCTGTAGGAATCGGATGATTGAGGGATGCACTTTGTATATGCTGAGTATTTCAAGGAGCCACGAGTGCGGAACAGAGTCGAAAGCCTTCTTGTAGTCTATGTATGCGGTGTTGAGTTTTCGCTTTTGTTTTCTTGCTTGTTCCAGGATAACTGAGTCGATGGTAAGCTGCTCTTTACATCCCAGAGTCCCTTTCTGGCATCCCTTTTGTTCTTCCGTCATTAAGTTGTTGCTTTCGCTGTGCCGGCTTATTTTTTCAGAGATGCACCCCGTGAGTATCTTGTACAGGGTGTTAAGGCACGTAATGGGTCGGTATTTCGCTGGGTTACTGGTATCCTGGTCCTTCGGTAGGAGGTAAGTTATTCCCTTGCAGAGGAATTCAGGCATTTTGCTGGGGTCTTCAATTATCGCCGTAAGTTCCTTGGCTAATGGGCCATGGGCGCTGGTAAATTTCTTGTACCAGAAGTTGTGTATGCCGTCAATACCGGGTGCTTTCCAGTTGTGCGTACGTTGGATTACCTGCTGGAGTTCCTCTATCGTGATGCCCGTGTACTCCATCTCCTCTATTCCTCTCGTAGCCTCCATTTCTTGCTGAATCCAGGGGGCGCTTTTGTGCTGTACTTCATTGGACCATAGTGTCTTCCAGAAGGTCTCTATTTCTGCTGGCTTTGGGGCTTCGTACTTGTCTTTGTTCGCTGGGGTCTCTCGAAGCTTCCTGTAGAAGGCCTTCTGGTTTGCTTGGAATTGCATGTTCTGTTGTTTTTTGTTGGTATAGTCTTTGTATCTTCGGAGTCTTCTGGCGTATACACCCAGTTTTTGTTTGAGGGTATCCAGATATTCGCTGATGTGTTTATTGGGCTCTTCGTGTCTTGTATGAATCCTATTTCTCTTAAGGGCCATCTTCACTTTCCTCACTAATTTCTTACTCCTATTTCCCTGCCCCCTGATATATATATATATATTTCCATTAATAGGCAGGAGCATTTCTTTTAATTTAGTCCGAGTAGCAAAACAGGATATAGCATTAATCTTAGTATTTATAATTGCAAAGAGCCGCTTAGGGTTCGGAAAGTACTAGTTGCTTGATTTGCTACGATTTCCTTATACTGGGGAATTAAGCTAAAATATATTTTTATTTTTACCATATTAAATATAATGTTTTTGTCTTGATAACAAATTATTTTTAATACGCTTCCGAATCCAGTTGTATCCAATGGTTACCCAAGAAAAATATTGTACTTTCAAAAAGGCCATTTAGTTTGGTGCACGCTATTAGCTTCGACGAGATAAGTAAACAATAACTCTAATAATGTATCACGAAGAGCGCATGTTTTCGAAATGTTACGTGTTTAATATTGGTCCCAAATTTCTTATACTACCTAAAAGTGGCGGAAGAAGCTTCAAAAGACTTTTCGTTTCTATATCCGTTCGGAGTTTCAACGTGGATATTTGCTGTACTGACTTTTCTTGTTTGCATTGTTGTGTTTGTCATTTACCGGAAAATAAAATCCAAAGAAAAGTTGAAAGACACCTGGATATCTACGTTTGAACTGCTGAATGGCAGCGGGAATTTGGGTGCTGTCAAAAGCAGTCCAATTCCGGTTAAGGTTTTCATCGCATGCTATCTGTTGCTTATGAGTGTGTTGATGTACAGTTATAAAGGTGTATTTCTTTCTTTTCTCATGACGCCTGTCATGGACCCGCAGATCAACTCTCTAAACGACCTGATCCTAGCAAGTCAAAAAGGTACAGTCAAAATTTGTACCTATCAATCTTTTTATGATTTGTTATTTAATTATGAGAACTACAGAAGAGACGATCGAATAATGTCATCATTACGCCAGTATTTCGAAGACCATGAAGACGCTATTGCACCTCATGGAAGCGATGTCTTAGCGCTTATCAAGAACAAATATGGCTTTCTACGTTCAAAGAGTTTTTTTCACTATTTAGTACAAAAAAGCGGGGAAGCACAAACCGTTCACATATCCACAGATAATTTTCGATTCTTTTATACGGCGGTTGCTTTCAGCAAACACTTTCCTTTCAAAAGGAAATTTATCCGGACAATTAATAGAGTTCTTCAAGCCGGAATATATGAAAAAGTTTTAAATGATTTCTTCTTTCATTTGGCATTGAAAGAGCCACCTCGAGGAGGTAAAAGTTCAGAAATTAGGTCGCTGAAAATTAGCGACCTTGTAGGAGCCTTTTGGATTGTGCTTCCTTGCTATATCTTATCATTTATTGTTTTCCTTTTGGAAATAATTTACTCCAGAATTTCACCAGGAACACTTAAAAAACGAAAGAAACAAATTAAGAAAAAAGCAAAGAATATCAACATTATCTTAAGAAGGAGGAGGAAGATCCGAAACTCATGGAATATTATATGAAACTTTTAATATTCGACACTGCAATCACAATTTTCACTCTGTGGCATTCACTCTTAGCAAAACAAATACCATCTTTGGAAATTATTGGTTAGTGTTGTCGTTTTGGGTTAATCCGTACTAATCTATTTCGTTATTCTGGTTTAATATAATTCGAAACTTCCAGCCGCTTAGTGACTTCTGAGTATAATATCGCATGCGTTTAAAGAGCTGGCCCATAGAATATAAAATATTATCAAAAATAACCACTAAATACATAAAATGAAATAAATGCTCAAAAAAATATACACTTAGCGTTAGCTTCAAAAATGCTTTCTTTTCCTGAATATGTGCATCTTCTACAATTATTAAATATGCAAATTTTATATTGAGATAAATGGCCTTAGCTAGTGGCCGAATTTTGTTTCGTAACAGCAATTTAAATCTATAAAATCAGAAATAGTTTGCTGTTTTTAAAATTATTGGTTTTCAAAATATGAAAAGTATTTTAAGTATCTGCTTTTATTTTTTATTTTTAGTTTCAACAGCTTAACAACATCGTTACAAAAATGTAAATATTCTACTGTGGCAATATAGCTTCCCCTTAATTTTTGATCATCAGTTAAAATTTTTGTAACTGCGTTGTACATATTCCGTTTCGCTGTTCTTCGCTTTCATATGTTCTAATCATTCATGTATGCTAATGCACCACTTAGTCATTGAATCCTCGGCTAATTCCCTTTCCGTTCCTCTTTTATACATATATAACCTTGTTTTTCCACTGGATGCATTCCACAGGTCTTTAAAATAGCATCAGTTAACCCAACTTTTAAACTTCATTTAAAATCTGATGCTACAAGCTATCGATTAAAGTTCTATATTGACCATCTTTGATAAAATACTTGAAAAACTGCTTTATAAACGCCTCTGTGGTTTCTTTCAGTTTAATTCTATCATTAATGTTAATCAATTTGGGTTCTTACCTAATAAATCTACTGAAGACGTTCTTCTTCCAGTTACTAATATTATTTATTCATTCTCGATGATGACGTTCATCATTAGGACTATTTTTCGATCCCTCTAGGGCTTTTGATACAATAAACCATGATAGACTGCTTTATAAATTTCATTAGCTGGTATTCAGTGTTTAGCGAACGACTGCTTCTGTAACTATCTCTTCGATAAAGATCGCCAAGTATCAGTTAAAATTTGGCGATCGCTAGATAATTTGTTAATCTGGGCAGTCCACTATTGATTCTGCATAAGTGCTCTACGAAGTGTCCCTCAGTGTTTAATTCTCAGTTTTCTTTTGTTTATTTTTATATAGATATTTTATTTTTGTCTATGTGCCTTAGAATTACTTGCTTCGCGGATAATATTGGCGCTTTTCTTGCCAACAAAGATATCCACATTCTTATTCGTGTAGGTCGTGAAGCTAAACGCTGTGCTGAATTTTTCACATAAAATTTCCTTGCCTCATATGTTAAAAATCTAAATGTCTCCTTTTCATACCTAAGTGGAATATATTTCACGCCCAACACCCGATTTCAATAGGCAACGACATCAGTCCACTCTCAAGAGAAATTGAATCACTTGGGATTTCCATACAGTCTAATCTAAAATGGCAGTCAAAAATTCAGGAAATCTCGTCAAAGATTGTCAGAAATCTTGGCGCCATTCGAAACATTAGTTTCTTAATACCCCCTACATTTCCGTTAATTGATATCATTTTTTCTTGTTTCCCTATCCAAATTATCGTTTTTTCCTTTGGGGCAAGGTAGCAAAAGGTAACCTCTGATGACTTACTACATTGCAAAACTGTTTTTAAAGAGTAACTGTTTCGACGTTCTCTCCTCTGCCGCCTCTGTCATACATTACAATATACTTGCCTTGGATGATCTTGGAAGAAACAGAAAAACAAAAATACTACTGCTTTACAAAAAATTAAGCGTTTGGACATATACCTCGTACATTATATGCGCAAATACATCAAATATTAAATTGGGTTTGCTTGATAGAAGAAACTAATTTAGTATTGATGCTGCCATACTTTTAAATTGCTTTTATAATACTGGTACGAAGGTGCAATGTAATATAGTCATTATATCACAAGTACATGGCCAAAATATTATTAGCATTAATATTCTTTGTGCGTGTTTAAAAGATACTGAATTTAGTAAATCCACTGAATTTGTGAGGAATATAAAATCAAGTCTCAAGAAATTTTATTCGTAGTATTCTTAGCAGCTTTGAATGAGTTAAAATATTTAAAAATTACTTAGGTTGGATTTGGGGAAAGGAAATTATTGAGTCAGTTTTAACAAGCTTGCTTTGATATGACTTCGATGCTAAATTTAAATGTTCGAATACCGGTGTACGTTTATGCTTATTTGAATTACATGGGTGGAATATAGGCACCACCTTTATTTCGTACTGACTTATTGATTTTGGCAGATACCTGTTGGTTTTTGTTTGGTAACGTTTTGGTGGGCGTTGATGAAAATTGACGGTGTTTTGGGTTTGTTTCATTGAATTGAACGTTTGCTAACGATATTTTTAGAACATTGGTTTTGAATGGGGGATATTGTGAAGTAATGTATATTTACTTCTTAAAATTTGTTTACATATTACATGTATATTATATTAATTTATTCCATGAGGCCGATATTGAAACGACATTTGTAGACCTATGTAGGAAAGAATTGTTTATTTTTAAATTTGTAATTTATTAATATTGTAATATTGGTGTAATTACTTTCCGAAAGAAATCACAACGGGCCAACCTAAATAAGTAACTATCAGATTCATGGCGGAACTTTGTTTTAAAAAAGAATCTGCTCTCCAATATAGAATCAAAATATTTTGTTTACACATTTATTCCACTTCGAGATCGGCTAGAAGTTAAATTATCTACTGGTTTGGAGATTCTGATGACGAGTCTATTTAAAATGATTAAGCTATCGATAATGCAGCTTATATTATTGGAAATGAGCTGCCATCCTGTGTATCGATTCACACATTTAAAGAGCCACTCGTTCAGATTCCTAAATTATTACTATGGTAATCCACAAAAAATGTATTTATTATTTATTAAATAATTTATTTGAGAGAAAATATATTTCATAAACGTTCATCTCATTTCCATCAATAACTATTCATGAGCATTAGTCTCCATTTCATTATCCTGTACAAGCAAGTCGCCCGTATTATTATAATTTGGCATTAATATAAATTGGTATTTGTTGCATACAATATCGCTGGTATGAATATATATTGAAATTAATACATTTCGGGTAATCGAAATGATTCACGATTTGAAGGCAAAGCTTCATGCTCGTCCAGGTTAATATAAACAGATATTTATAAAATATTTTAGGAATTAAATTTGTAAATCTACACCTTTCTTTCAAATGCACAAACCATCTTTTAAGTATCTTAGAGTTTTAGCTTATATAAAGAAGATTAAAAAATGAAATGCATTTTTTTAAATACACAGTATGTTTTCAAATAAAGAAACGGCCATAGCGATCTTCTCAATGGTTCGTAAGATCAGGGAATTTAGGTATTCTCGGCATAGAAAGTTATTTAATACTAGTAATTGTATCTTGTTGTTGAAATAAGCAACTATTCTTTGTGGAGAAAACCTATGGTTAGTTTGCATATATATTATGTATATATATATATACATACATTACATTTCTGAAAAATAAACGGGAAAACCAATCTCGTAAGTTTCTCAGATGTTTATTAACATGTTAATACCTTTGCTTACCAGGTACGGTGAATACATTCTTTTTTTTGCGACAATTTATCATTTAATATTACCACACCATCGACTATGATGGGGGAAAAATTTCCCGACATTTTTTAATATTATTCTAAAACAGGGGTCTTCAACCTTTTTCAGTTCAAGGACCAATATTTCTTACTCTTGTTGGCTCATGGGTCGCACTACTCTACTAGCGATATTAGGGCTCAACAAATATGGATCCGGGGGCCGCCCCTCCCCCCCCGATCCATCTTCTAGTTTTTTATAGCTGGAGATAAACTTTGATTTTTTTTTTAAATCATAAGATATTAATAAGATGAGAATCAAATAAGGGACAGGGAGGAGGGTTGTATATGTAATAGCCCGATATTTAAACTGGCCCAGCAAACTGAATACATATAGTGTTACGCACGAATTTCTGGGTAATGAATTCAAACCCAAAAGACCTGTAAGCGGTGGACATGGGCATAACATGCAAAATAAGTTAGCACGGTATTTGTAGCATTTTCCCCAATATTAAAATTGCCAATGAGAGTAAATGATTTTCAGATACTTATTCCAAGAGAACATTATTACGGTATAATTCCTTCGACAAAGGTTTTTCAAACGAAAAGTGTGCTCTATTTCAATCATTGTCAAATTTTTCGAGTTTGCATTTATATCTTGTACAGTAAAACTCAATGCCGGATTTACATATTGGCCGGGTAGGACCGGTCCTTGTCCCTGGGATTTTGGGGCCGCCCTAAAGATCCTGAAGGGACGAGGCGCTATTTAAATTTAAGCGTCATGTTATCCTTGGTTATTTACAAATGTCTGAGAAATTTGCATCATAGCTGGATACTGAAGATAAAAAAATCACGATCTATTGACTAAATATTGTGTGGATCGCATTGTTTAAGAGTCCATTCTATCTTTTCTGTCTAGAGCCCCATGAAAATCTTAATCCGGCACCGAGTAAACTCCCTCATTAACGAATCTCAGATGAGATAAAAAAAATTCGTCAATCAGAAAGATTCGTTCATCGGAATAATATAAGGTGTTAGGGTGAAAATTCAAAATTCTCTTTTTAAAATGACTAATTAAATTTAAACACACATAAGCACAGAGGTGGACAATTAAATTAAATAAAAAAAATAAATAAATAAACTAAATAAATAAACAAAAAAAAATACATAAAAACCACACTCTCTCTCTCTCTCACTATTGTACAAATATATGTGTCAATGTCATTAAGTGTTGTGTTTATTTTTTCGAGATTCTGCCGCTCTTGTTTCTTTTAATTTTTCAGACGAGATTGTGATTGTATATTCCCTTCAAGACGTCCATATCAATTAATGTTCCTCATCTAATGTTCCCCTGAATCCAGTACAACTACTGTGGCAGCAACTTAATCCATTCAGCCCGAATCCAGTACAACTACTGTGGCAGCAACTTAATCTCTTCAGCCCGAATCCAGTGCAACATCATCATATAACCTCAAGTAATCATCAGACTTAATAACAGAACTTTATTAAACGGACTATCAATGGAACAGTATAGTTTTTTTTTATAAAAATCGGAGTTTGATTAAATTAATTATTTCTATAAGTAAAGTGTCTCTGTTCTGTCACACCATATGATGCATGTATTGTATAACGTTATGCGATCATATCTGAAAATTCCCTGTTTACCCGCTAAACCTTTAAAAGTGTAACGTTCCTTTTTCTCATGCATGTTACCCTCCTTAACCGCCATTTCCCCTATTTCCGAGATGCAGCTGGGCTATAAGGCCGTTAAAATAACAAACTAAACATTCCTCTCATTTCTGATAAACAGTCCATACCAGCTTGCACCATTTTCTTCTCAACAACTAAACGATACCGTGGGAGCACTGGACCCTTTTTTCGCCTGTGACCTTTCAAGTCATAAAACTGAACTTCTCAGGACCAGTGAACAGAAAAATCAAAACTTCCAAGAAATCCCTGGTCGAGGGGAAGTTGTATGACTCACACAGCACAAATAAGCTAGACCACCCACAATACTTTCGGGATCTCTCAACGTTAAAGTTCTTCCCCAGTCACCTCCGGCAATAAGAAAAGTCTAATACTACAACCAGTTTCTTGGAAATGCCACCAAGAACGTCTCATAAACTCACAGTTTTATGGGCAAAAGCTGTCTAGAAAGACAGCTCGAAGTTTAACGAGAGCCAGGCCAGCTCTCCCCTCTGTGGGGTCAATCTGGCCAATTGAAAATTAGGAAAAATTTTACGTCAGAATTCAATTGGCCAATCACAATCCTCGATGGGAAGTGATAAGAGGTCAATCACGAGCGGCTGAGCCGGAGAGAGCGAGACAAAAATTTTAAAAAGCAACATGGCCCAAAAGACTTCCCGATCCCGCTTGCAAATAACAATGTGACAAATTTTTTGAAGAGATTCCATTCCCACTGGGGACACCCTCAGCACCGAAAATGATCTCGAAGTAACATGTGAGTAACATTCCTTTCTTTCCTTTCATTTAACCTGCAATAATAAGTGCCTCCTTCTCCCCCCTTAAACCTATAATGTAAGAAATATTTTTTTTGGGCGATACTACCCCCGTTATAAGAAATCAAGAAATTGATTGTTTTAAATGTTATGTTTGTTTTGATGTTTACTTTGTATATCCGGTTTAAATACTGGGTAAGTGTATAAATTGTTCAGCGATAATTGATAGTATGTTAATTGTTCCATGCGCTAAATTTTAAATGGCACTGTGAAGGCTTAAGAATTAAAAAAATATATATTATCTTGTTTACCATAAATTTAATAAAAAGAACATAATTACCAGAAACGGTTTCATGTTTGTTTTAAATAACCTGGTGTTATTATTATCATTATTATTATTTTGGGTTATGGGTTTTTATTATTCTGCTTATATAGGTTTAACACAACGCAATGTACCATATAATATATTAACTCAACGAATTGAAAATTTTAAA
>QLNU02015003.1:76137497-76149244 GCA_006491805.2 Dysdera silvatica
GCAACCACAATGGAAAAAGCTCCCGACTTTTCTGGGGTTTTTCCTGACTTTGTTTCATGTACGGTTTCACCTTCTTTTTTGTACAGAATGATCCTTCCTGTCCTTGCCCCATGAGAGTATAATACCGATCCCTGACTCTGCCGGCAAAAATTCCACTTAGCCAATCACAATCAATTTTTAAATGTTCTTCGTCTGGGGGAAAATGGTTTCAGGTTCGTGGAAGATTTAACTATTCAAAACAGGAGAAAATTTTCCCCGACATTCCTAGATTTGACCAGAAAACTCGTTTTTTCCAGAAAAACGATTGCAATTCCGTAACAATTCCAGGTTTGTTAAGTACGTGGGGACCCGGTAATAGGTTGCAAAGATTTAAATTTAGGAATATCACGTGTCATTATCAAAGGGAACTTATATCACTGTGCAATGGTAAAACCCATCGTTTCCCTCAATTGGGCCCAAGTTCGAATCTAATAAAGAATGAAGGTTTACATATGCATATTATGACGTTATATTATATTATAAAACGCTTGACACTGAATAATTTCCAATCATTTCTGAAAAAAGAAACTAATAGCTTAACATTTGGCAACTCTTACTTTTAACAGTTCATTACTCACTAGCATTTTAAAAGACCATATTGACCACGCGCATGTCTTTAACTTTCTATAGAAAACTGGTTTTCACAATAGTCTTTGATTTTATCACGTTTGGAGTAGTATGACCCAGATGCCCTTGCACCATAAGCATTCAAACAAACATAAGGTTGTCTGATCAGAAGAATTAAAAAACAAAATATGTGCATGCTGTTTTGATTAATCAAACATCGACTAATTAACGATTTTGCGCTGGACGATAAAGCGATTAATTTAGTTAGCAAACCAGATAAATCATTATTTAATAACTAATTGTCTAATTGTGCAATAAATTTTTTAAATGATTGAAGTGCCAGTTAAATTTAGTCATCAAAATATCAATCGAAGGTGAGTGATAAAAGATATAAATTTGAGATCATTAATATAGGTGATAAAATATTCCGTAATTAAATGTCATTTGAAAATGCAGTAATTAAATGTCACTTAAAAATGCAGTGATTAAAATGTCAATTAGAAAGGTAGTGATTTGAAATTTCGGTCAGCAATTGAGATATCAAAAACACTAGCATAAAATTCAGAAATTAAAACGCCAATTAAAAATGCAGTAATTAAAACGTCAGCTAGAAATTCAGTCATTAAAGCCGTCGGCTGCAAGTTAGCATTTTTTGGATTCCAGTGGACAAGGGCATTAAAAGTCAGACGTCGACTTAAATTGAAAAATAAACATTTTCGGTTAAGCTACTACCGTTTTAAACCACTTCTTTTACAGAAAACATTTTCCAAACTCCACAAATTCCATTTCTTTTACATTTTTCCTTTGTATTCTATTGGAAAAAGTGCATCGCGCCGTCGCAAAAACGTAAAATTTTATTACAGCCGCTTCTTAGTGGAGACAAAATTACCTTACTGCATACATTCCAAGGGAAAACAGTGGAACATGGGGAAAAACAGGGAAGTATAGGTTTTGTGATGGTGGCTCGGATGATGAAGTAATGAAGTAAACCGCTGAAAAAAAAGGCGGGGATAAAAACAAGACACTAGCAGAAATAAAAAGGTAGGGACGGCAGGGCTAAACAAAAGGGCTAAACAAAAGAATTAGGAGGAGGGAAGGTAGAGATGGGCGTTATTTTAACGCTCTCCTAACAAATGGTATTGTACAACTATCCTGGCGATTTGCTTCAAAAGAAGTAGTACTGTTCAGCGTCATTCAAGAAAGGAGATTCTAGCATTGATTGGATGTTGCCGTGGTAACAGAAATCCTCTGGTGTTTTACCATGAATTTAGAACTCATTCGAAATGTCTTTGTATTGATTAATACAGTGAGGATATGAAATTTATTCGCCCAATTTGTTTGCACTTGAAAAAGGATAATTCGGTTAACTAATAACAAAACTATATATGGTGAAACGTTTGAAAGAAAATAAATATGTCTGCCTTTCTTTCGAACGTTTCACCATCTAATCACGCCATACCATCGGCGTTGGTATCACTACGCCAATAAACGTTGATTGATTGACATTGTTGTTTGATTTAATCTGCGTAGTGTTCGATTTATATAAAATAAATAAATTACATATGGTTTAAACAGCAAGATTCAAGCATGGCATTCATTTCAAGCAATTTCCATTAGGTATAGTTAAAACGATAATCATCAAATTTAACATAGTTTCAGAAACAACCATCAAATTTAACATAGTTTCAGAAACAACCATCAAATTTAACACGGTTCCAGAAACAACCATCAAATATAGAATATATAATTAATCTAATAATACTTAGATACCGTTAAAGTAGTATACATCAGGAATATTTGACTCAACAACCATCAAAAAAAAGCACATAATTGTATAAATAACCATCAAATGTAGTATATATGTTGTTCAAACATTAATTATAAGATATATGCAATAATCATCAAATATATAGCACATCTTTTAATAGTATCTTAATATGGTATCGTAATGTGGTTAAATACGTTGGTTGTGTTTCAAATTTTGTCCTTTAACTTTGTTCCTTTGAAAATCATCGCCCGAAGTGTTAAACTGAGCATGATGAAGCCATGCAAGGAAATGGCATGCATTCTAGTTAGCAATTTTGAAGTAAGTTACAGATACTTTAAACAAATTTTACTTATTATAAACTTGTCTTACTACATAATTTCAAGACAGCTCCATGCGAAATTTCCCGCAATAAGACCATGCAGCAGTGCACTACTCTAAAATTGAAAAATCCCAGTAAGAAAAAATGCAAGTTACTTGAAGGGAATTTTCTGCTCCGAACAAAATCGTCTTTTCGTCAATATGGCGTAAGAGCTAATCAATTTCCATGGATGTGGTATTTGATTTTTATTCACATGTAAAAAAGGAAATATTGTCTCCCATACTTGAAAATTCTCATCCATAAATCCCTATGCCTATACGATAAATATATATATAGCAATTTTTTTTGCATTTTAGTCTCCTTCATTTTTGCGTTTAAATCATATGGGATATGTGGATAGTTTGGTAAGATGACGTAGAAAATTTCTTTCCAAACTCTGAACTCATAAGACTAAGTACTTTGACTTATAACGCTGACTTCACCTTCGTTTCGCTCACAGCCAACACACATATGACATATGGTTTCATTTTCTACGGCAAGACTGATGACTTTAAGGGTAAAAAGGTATTTAAGGAGGAAAAACCAGGGTAAGGTACGCATGTCCTAAGTGGCGGATTTTTAAGTAGGCACACAAAGCACAGGCCTAGGGGCGGCATCAAGGAGCTTACAAATAAAATTTTCCAAATTGGGCAATGTTTAAAATGTTTCTTTTTAATTATTGCCCTGTTTCCCCCAACAGCGATTATATAGGAGCCTACTTTAACTTGCCTGCAAATGCAAACTACAGAATCGAAAGACAAAGAGATATGACCATATTGTTTACATTACAATATCCGATACTTCCCACCAGAAGCGGATGTATATGGTTTCAACACGTGGAAATTGCAATAGTTATTGATGTTAACTTTCTGATTTTGAGAAAAGCCGGAATGGAAACGTTTTGCAGGCGTCATTAAAGGTAAACAAAATGGTGGTCGATGTTGGTAATGGGCTTTCTGCCCAATATGGGCCCATTTTATATCCATCTCAGTTAATGTGCGGTTTCGGTCTCCTATTTATTTTGGTAACACCGCTCTTTCATTACAATTTTATATTTGTGATTGTGTTTGCTTTTCTTTTCCCAACCAGATCTAATCAGAGATTCCAAGAATCCATACTAAAACTATTGTGGATTCAAAAAGTGTCTCGAAGTTGGCGACTATGGTAGCAATAATTTTGAGTTGTATCTTATTAGTTTGAATAATTATATGAAAAATCGTCTTTACATGCGAAACTTTATGATATGCTCTTTTTTTTACAAATATTCCCTTTTATTGTAAAGGTGGGAATGGGGCGGCAATACAGGCTGTGCCTAAGGGCGGCAATTTTATAAATCTGCCACTGCATATCCGATATCGAACTCAGGTTCATAGGTGGCGTCGAAAGGCCAAAGGTCAATGACGATTCTTTTATTAATGACCTTCACACTGCGAACTGTTATTCGCTTTCGTGTATCTCAATTGTTCCTGAGTTAACACGTGTTCTATTTCCTTTTTACGACACAAGATTATATTTTCCACTGCGTAACTAATTAGTGTCTTTAAAAAAAAAAGGATTTGTTCGCAAGTCTGGTATCGAACGTAGGACATTTCTCAGTGGCGGAAGACTAATTTTATTACTATTGACCATCAAAGGTTAGGTTAAATGTTTCTAATTTGAAATCGCTAATTTTCGCTCCCCTAATTCACAATTTACAGCTCGCTTATTTACAAATTAAACCCCAATGTTCAGTTGATATATTTTGAAGCTTTGTGGGCTACTGTGGGTTTAAATTTACTGTACCCACCTCTTGTTTGCGTATTCTTCTGAAAATATCCGTGCTTCTTGAAAAAAGCACGATTAAGTTCATTCCAAACGACAACATATGATTTGTTAAGACAACATATTTACCAAACAGACATTAAATAACAAGAAACAATACATTGACCACCGGCCAATAAATCAGAAAACGTAATATAGGACGTAAATAGTGCTGGTAGTGCTATGAACGTAAAATAGGATGTAAACAATGCTGTCAGTGCTATGAATGTAAAATATGGGTTATGTAAGGAAGTGCTGGTACTGTGAATGTGACACAGGATTTTCAACAATATTGTCGGTACTATGGATGTAAAATAGGTAGGTTGTAAAGAGTGCTGGCGGTGCTATGAGCAGTGACATAGGATGTATGTAAACAATGTGTTGTGGTAAGACTGGAAAAGTGACGAACACTACGCAAATATAACAATAATGGAAAAATAACAACGTTTTTTGGCGTAGTTGTAAGTTAAAAGGTGGTTCCAACGCACGTTTCGAAGACAAGGTCTCTCCTCGTCTGGAACTGGCGTGCCGTAAACAATATTGGGTGTGTTGCCAGCTCGATGTCGTTAATACGTTGCCGGTGGCGAGTTGGAGTGCTTTTCAGGAATTTTCAGAGTTGTTTTGGGCAACCCAACTTACAAAGTGGTAAATTTTGGTCCCAAAGTTGAGTAGCAGGTGTAGTTGAAGGAGGAGCAGTGGGGAAGAGTTTTAACAGATTTTTCCAACTCCACTAAAACTTAGGGTTGATTTATGGTCGTTCACAAATGATGCACCAAATCTATGGATGTAAAACGCTTCTAGGAAGTCAAGTTCAATGACCGAAAAAGGTTGGCAAATGACCGTGGCTTCTTTAAAGTTGAATTGATGGTCATTATTCCAACAATGAACTACAATGGATGATTTTTGAAACTAAGCATTGGTGACATATCTTTGGTGTTCTTTTATACGATGTCGTAGGGCCCGCTTGGTCTGTCCCACATATGATAAATGGCATTGGCAAAACACACGATATATACCCTAGCGTGGTAGCATCGGGATGGTGTCACTTGTGAATGACCATAAATCAACCCCAAGTTTTAGTGGGGCTTGGAAAAATCTGTTAAAACTCTTCCCCATTGCTTCTCCTTCAACTACACCTGCTACTTAACTTTGTGACCAAAATTTACCACTTTGTAAGTTGGCCGCCTAAAACAACTCTGTACTCCTGAAAAAAGCACTAACCGCTACCGGCAACGTATTAACCACATCGAGTTGGCAACACTCCAATGTTGTTTACTGCACGCTAGTTCCAGACGAGGAGAGACCTTGTTCTCTCGAAACGTGCGTCGAACCATCTTTTAAACTTAACAACGTTTTTTAGCGTAATTGTATTTTTCCATTATTGTTAATGTTGTCAGTGCTAGGGATGTAAAATAGGTTGTAAAGAGTGCTGGTAGTGCTATGAATGTGACATAGGATGTAAACAATGGTGGTAGTGTAATGAATGTAAAATAGGATGTAAATAGTGATGGCAGTGCTGGCGTTCGTAAATCAGCATTTCTTTATACAGCCAAAACTGCGTTACCGTATTCCAACATCATATTGCACTGAAGTTGAACCTGCATAATGTGAGCAGACGTCATGCTTCAACTTAATCAAACGCAACAAGCATCCTGCTTACTTGTGGTGTAACGTTACGTATGTTGCTTACGCAAGTTCATGATGATTCTTATGGATTAATCGCTGTAATAACGTTTTCAACGTTAACAGTCCATGTTAAAAGTAATTTACGTTAAGCGTGTTAAATTTATTGAAGTTCAACTGCGTTTATAAATACGAGTGTTATAAATACGAGGTAAATATGTTAAATACTATATTTTGTTCTACTTTATACTGTATACTAGTATACAGTATACTTCTTGTCTGATATTATTTAGAACCTGGCCCAATTAATCATAATATGAAATCAGTTCAGAAATCATGTCTTCATTGAAACCTTATAAAATGTTATGTCATTAAATTGACGTCTCAACGCCTTCAATTTATGCTTGAAGCATAATACTAAAAATATTATTACAATTTTATACGGTTTTCATGATTATTTAATATTGCGGAAAAGGAATAATAAGCAAATAAAAAATATTTGATTTGCTAGTGAAACATTGCATTAATCAATTTGAAAAAGAATTACACTTAATTTATTTGATGCAGTTACATGGATAACAACATTGCCAATAATCCAAACGAATTTAAAACCAGTGCCTCGTTAACTCAAATCCGCATTACTTGAAAAAATAGAATTTCATGTTTTAATGAGGATAGCACGTGGTCATGGAAACAGTTATTAACGTTACTCACAATGTAGCTACGCTAAAAAATATTAATGTTTATTTTCTCTCTCTCTCTCTCTCTACATTAAAAAAGTTCAAAAGTTTCGGAAATTATATTGAAACACCCCAAATCTTATATATGAACCATTGGAAAATCATTATGCAATAATTATAAATTTTGAAAATAAGAAGCAACAAAAATACCTGAATGGGGTAAGCTTGAGCCCTAAAAATTAAAATACTCCCAAAATTATTCATCAATATGATAAAACAAATCAAAAGAGCATTAAACGCATCCGTTGAGACTTGGAGCCTTAATTATTAAAATATATAAATAGAAAACATTAACAAATCACAAAAGAGAGATATTTTGCTTTCATTAATGTTAGTTAATTATGCAATATAGAGATTTATTCAATAATAAGAAACAAAGAGCACATTACATTTATGCGTCTCATAAAATTGATTCTTGTCAATTACAAGAGCTCACATGGGGAAACCATGTTTGGAAGTATAATTGGCATTAAAAAAATACATTGCATTTCCCTTCGACTAAATAATTGATTATTACGAATGACAAATGTTTTCTATTTCAGAAATAACGCTTGTTTCAAGAATCTCGCGCCTCAAAAGAGGGATACCTATCTGGCAAGTAATTAGACATGTGCAGCTAATGAGAGTTGCTAATGGGGAAACGGCGAGTTCCTGCTATTTACCCATGATAATCCGCTGATGTGTTTCCTTTAAAGGCCTTTTTTCATAGCTTTTTTTGCTATTGTTAATAGCATCTCTGAAAAGCCCGAAGTTATCTGAAAAAAAGGGGGGTTCTAAAGATGAGTACCTAAATGGAAAGAAATTTTAATGTCCCATTTTTTTCTTGTAATATCTTCCTTGATATAGTTTCTAAGAAGTCGTAATTTCTCTTAGAACAATGGGTATTTAAAGAGCTCTTTAGGGCAAATACTACGCATAAAGTTTGTTATTATGTAAGGAAACTTTCTTTCAATTTTAGTCCTCTTCGATATTTATATCGAAGACAGATGTTGCCTAACATCGGTGGTTCCCAAGGGCTTCAGACTGCAATTTGTCACAGGAGTAACTGAAAAATTAAACTCTTTTACAGATAATTAATAAAATATATATATACAGTAGAATCTCTTTAATCCGGCACGTTCGGAACCACGGCCTTGCCGGATTATCGAACGTTAATATGGTTTTAACGGGAATACCAAAGAAAAATTAACAATGATGCAATGATATTTAAGACAAGTTCTAATATGCTGTTCTATGGCACGAAAAAATAGACATGAGTGTTACTGTTTAAAAAAGTCTCTGATAACATGTTGCCTTTGTGATTCGGATCTTTCCTTCAAAACATCGTTACAGATTATACACAAATTTATAAGTTCTGTAGAGTTATAGCTTTCGTCGGCTTTGGCAAATTTTATAAATGTATTTAATGATTCAGAAGCCTGTTTCCACGAGACTTTAGCTTCATCTTTCATGTACCTTTCTTCTACATCAGACCTCGCGGTCACGGTCAACAAACTCCAAAATCCACCCGAAAAAAATCAGAACGGGAGCAGCTCGATCGATGACGGATGATAAAATGTGCCGAACCAAAGAATGGCGGATTAAAGAGATTCTACTATACCCTCTTTAATCTCAGCTAGGTTTTTCTCATAACAGTTCAAGAAAAGTTCCTAAGTTTCATCTTTCTTTATCTGTGTGATTAATATTCCGTCCTGTAAACTTTATACTATAAATTAATTAGCCAAGTAATGAAATATATTCAATTAGCTACATTTCATAGACATTAAAATGGAAATGGTAAATAGAAAAACTCGAAGGAAGTTGGAGTCTTCATCAGCGGCCTTTATTAACTTCGCCTGTGTTTCATGAATTTTATGAATGCTCACTATTATATAGTTATTGAGATTGTTTCCAATATTTATTAAATATTACTCACGTTTTAAAGATCGCCGATTTACGTTTATGCACAATTCTGTAATAAATTTATTATATAAACTTTCTGTCAAATTATAATTAATGTATTTTTTAAAGCTGAATCTAATGTATTTTCTAAAACTGTAAGCGGCCACTAATGTAGAAAATGCGAAGAAAAAAATACTGTTTTATTTTAAAGGGGAGAAGAAATTGTATGAACGGTATATTATCTATTGCCGAGTTAAATGAATTGTATTAAATAACATTTATTTAAGTACTATATTGTTTAATAATCCAATGATTGATAATGTATTTTCGCTTCAATGATGATGATGAAGAATAACATACAATACTTCTGACATTTGCAGACACAGATCAAAACATCCAGAATCTTGAATTTGTCTACGCAGAGGCGGACTTTTCGAAAAGTTTTCCGCCGGACATCAACAACAATTGACCTCTGCTAGGCAATGATAAATGAGGCGTCAACCAATGGCCAACGTTTCCATTTTACTTCTGTTCCATTAATCTTTTCCTGGCGTCAACGATTTAAGATGTGATTTTGGGAGGGCAATAGTTGGTTAAACATATAAACAAGATTAACTGTGTTACCACAAGTGTCACGTGAATTATAGTAAACGTTTTGTTTCGCCTACTTACGAAATCATAGAATGCGTATAACGAATACTAAATGAAGCAAGTTTCAGATATACCCCTATACATGGATAAACATCCCTCGTGTGATAATAGCGTTAATTTGTATAGGAGAAATAATTTTCTCTTGCGCATGCGTGATTAAGCACTTAAGGACCAATATCGTCTGATGAGATTTTTAGATAACGTTTTAACAGTGGCAGTGTAAAGGGAGGGGCTTAGGGGGCTCAAGCTCTGCCCGTTGGACATCAAAATACCCTAGTTCCTTTAAGGCCGCATCCAAGGGCGGACATAGGGTTAGTCACAGGGGTCATGACCCCCAAAATATATTTTTTCACTGTAAAAAATTCCAACTTTCATGAAAAATGAAGGGTGTTATTCCAAGACCATGGCAAATTCTGTCCTTAACCCCCCAAATGAAAGTCTGTATCCACCTTTGGCTGCATCATAATCTTCTTTAAAGCCATTTGAGTACCCCATAACCCCTTGAGCCCATCCTATTTTTGAATTTCTACGCTACTAGCCGCCTTTGGCCGCATCACAATCTTCTTTTAAGCCATTTGAGGACCCCATAACCGCTTGAGCCCACCCCTATTTTTGAATTTCTAAACTACTAGCCGCCTTTGGCCGCATTACAATCTTCTTTAAAGCCATTTGAGGACCCCATAACCGCTTGAGCCCACCCTCGTTTTTGAATTTCTACGCTACTAGGTTTGAATGAACATTTAATATTTTATTATTTTGTATTGTGGTTGGGAATGATTGTTGAAATATGAGTTAAATCATGTAAGCAATTACAGAAGGATTTCTTGAACTTTTAACTTGAGAGATTTCGTTTGAATCAGTTTACATGAGCTCTAGGAGTATAAAACTCAAGCAAGCAAATAAGTAGATGCGGTTACCTCAGCTGGAAACTATTATTTGAGAGCAAAATTATAAACAGGATATTTAAAATTTTGCGTGGCGAGATTAGACGCTGAGTTTGATGATTTAAATACGGATTTCGAAACACAATTTTGCAGGTAAAAGAAAAAAGTAGTGATTTAACCATAAATTAAATCACTTACTTCTATTGATTTATTGCGTATTTTCAAACAAAATCATCTGCCATAGTTTATTCACGTTTTGAATTAAAATGTTTATTCATCATGTAAAAATTAAGATGTAAATAAATAAAAGCAGCTTCAACGTTAAAAAGTTAAACATTTAATGAAATTAAACATTAATTAACTCTGAAAATATTATTTTAAAACTGGCAAAAACTTGACATAAAGTGGTGGGAAAATGTTACTGAAAAAATTACAAAAAGAGTATTAATGAAAAATTATTAGGAATACCGTGAAGATTTTCAGGGACTCAAACTAAGTAAAAATATTTGCAACGTTTAAATAATTATTTCCAATTCTATTCTTCTATAAGATGAAGGCTAATGATCGATATAAATAAACATTTAGTACAAATTTTGCATAATATACAGAGACACGCTTACTTCTTGTAGTGCTTGGTACATAATAAACAAAATATAAATGAAATATAGCATAGGCTTTGGAGCGCATGAAGAGACAATATAAAAGGGTACAAGAATAATCTGAAGTTGGAAAAATTCGGAATTTTTTCAATCAATTCACCCAGCGAAGAATTTTTCTAGGTGCGTTGCTTTTTTTTGTAAAACTAAATATAAATAAATGGAGGCGATTCATGTAGCCCAAAGTTGAATTAGGACTTAAAAAAGCTTTTCATTAAATACAGTCGTCCTTGCTATTCGCGAAGGGTTGCGTTCCCAATGAATAGCAAAAACTGCGAATAGCAAATCCAAAACTATATGTGAAAAGGGAAGTTATGACCATGACGATTAACTTTCATATTGAATGCTGTACATTACTACAATATATTTACAAAAAAAAATGCAGAAAACTAAATAAGTTTTATTTACCTTTTTTTGTATTCTGTTTATTCTTGTAGAAATGGCGAGTGACGACTGTATATCTTTACTTACCAAGGTTGGATGTTTGCAAAACTAAGCTTTTAAAAAAATTAACACTATTTGTCTTTAAAACATCAAAAAAAAATTTGTATAGTCGCATGAAAAACAATAAAGCCATATATAAAATAGTGATAATCGTATTATCGAGGAAGTCCATGTGAGTGTATGTACAAAAATGATCGAATTTGAGAAATGGTTCAATATCCATTATCCTTTATTTCTGCCTATATGTATCGATGTAGTTCTTTAGACTGCGAAGTTTGCTTCAATTATTGAACCTTGCTCTATATTATAATCAGAGCCGTAGCCAAGATGGGGCTA
>QLNU02015003.1:76149344-76160419 GCA_006491805.2 Dysdera silvatica
TGATAATCGTAATTTAAAATAATAATATGTTGCCAGACCCATTTTGCTCAAAATATTTTCAGTTTTTGGTCCTCTATTGAAGTCGTTCTAAAGATGTTTAAACACCCTTTGTATAATATTTGTTCTAGAACGCAAAAATGCATATAAGTATGAAAAATAAAATCATATATATTTACTCATTCTCTCCTCCTCCCAAATTATGTTGAACTAAATGTATTATTTTTCCATCCTGTAAATTGATAAATTTCCGTATTGCAAAATTACAAAAAACATGTTTTAGATATTTTCACCGTACACTTGCAAAGTCATACGAAGTTAGAACCTACCCTGAAGTTTCCGTAAATTTCTGAAGCACTACCAATTCCAGATTGTTCGTTGGTTCCTGAAATAGAAAAACAACGGAAATAAAAAAGACTTATTTAGTAATAATATGCAATAGAAAGTGATTATAAATATTAATTTCGCTATTTCTCTATATTTTACTCGTATTTTAGCTTTATCATGCAATATGTAATTCTCAGAAATAACAATTATTTTTGTGCATAGTTCTATTTCTTTACCGGCCGGTTCTCTAGCGGAAATATGAATAACGGAAGAATTATTTAAATAATATTAATAAGAGGGAGAAAAAAATTCTACTCTGAAAACTTAGCAAAAATTTAGAAATTGATGTTTATCTGTAAATATATATAATTTCCAAAATGACCAGCTTTAATGATATAATCTATCGCGAAGTAACTATCAAGAAATTACGTGGATGCGATTTTGCGTCAAAAATGGATACTGCTAGAGTTAGACGATAGTTTAAAAAAGAAAATAACTCAAATTCAATATTTATGTGCTCTCTATCTTAAAAAATTAAAAATGAGATGAAAGTATGATAATTCTAAGAATATGGCCAGCGTGTTTGTAATTACTCTTGGCGAAACTTTTCTTCTGGATAAATTGGAGGCTTAAATAATTAAAAATAATTTACCCATAAACCTTTGGCGAGCACCCCATAAATATATTTCTTTTTCTTCTTCGTTTTCCATCGTCAAAGTTCCCAGAAGCATTCCTGGCTGTTCATAGTAATTATGTTTTTCATTTAACCTACAAACAAACAAACAAAAAGCAAACAAGTTAACGAAACAAACAAAATAACACGCAGACCTATATACAAAAATAACAAACAAACCAATAAACAAATAAAAATCAACCCTATAGACAAAACAACAGTAAACAATGTTGCAAAATTAACAAAGATGAATTAATACAGTAAGTCCTAACGTGCACTAACCCGTTAAGCTTGAAAAAGAAATATATTTAACTTCCGCTATAAATAAATTCCATATATATATATATATTGCAAAACTCCAGTTGAAGAATCCTATCGCCACTCATCCAAGCCATAATACAAGCAGATGCAAATTACACGCCACTAAACCTGTGTAATACCGAAGAGCGTGTCCTGGAGGCAGCCAATGAACAGAAACTAAGATCTTGGGCCGGAAAACCATTACATGGCAGGCACTACAATGACCTGCAACAACCACACGTTGACAAAAAGGCATCAAATTCTTGGCTGGCCAAAGGCACTCTCCAGCCAGAGACAGAAGGATTCATGCTAGCCATCCAAGACCAAGTGATCGCAACAAGGAACAATCAGAAATTCATCCAGAGAAAAGATATAGAAAGCGACAAATGCAGACACTGTCATGCGGCATCGGAGACAATCCAACACGTGATGGCAGGATGCAAGATCCTTGCGCAGTCAGACTACAAACATAGACACGATCAAGTAGCGAAAATAGTCCACCAGAAATTGGCAGCGAATGCTGGCTTTCTGACAGAAAAATGCCCGTACTACAAATATGAGCCAGAGACCGTGCATGAGAACGAAACACACAAGCTTTACTGGGATAGAGCAATCATAACAGACAAGACAGTCCCACATAACCGTCCTGACATAACCCTCGTCGATAAATCGAATAAGACCACGTACTTAATCGACATAGCAGTACCCAACACCAATAACATACAGACAACCTACACAACGAAAATCACCAAGTACCAAGATCTCAGACATGAAGTACGAGATATATGGGGTATGGAAAAGATCTTCATCATCCCGTTAGTCATCTCAGCAACAGGGATAGTACCAAAAACGCTTGCGACGAATTTGGGAATACTCAACATTGACCCAAACACCTACATTGAAATACAAAAAGCCACAATCCTAAACACGTGTCACATTGTCAGGAAGTTTCTAGACATGGCACATTAAGAAGTGATGTAAAAAGAGGCTTGGGAACATGGCGCTCTGCCCGTCCCAAAGCCTGTTTCCGCCAAGAATGGGCGAAGAAAAGGCACTAACGTATATATATTATATATATATGGGCCTCGATATAGCACTATGGCCTGCAAAAGGGTTGCTGGTATCTAACTGGAAGGAGACCCACACGCTGAACGTATGTGACGATGTGTGGAACCGGCCAGGCCAGTAACCTAGTGTCCTACCCCGCCTTCAAGTGGTGCAGGCTGAGCTTTCTATTTATGTGGCAAATTAATATTTGCTACACGGATAGAAAGGCGGAAGGGGAGGGCTAATTCACCAACCCGTCTAGCCAGCGTGGTGAAATTATGGCTAATTCCTCCATTATGTTGACACACCAGAAACCATGGCCCCTAGTCTCCAGGTGCTGGAGTGCTCCTGATCAAGGCAGCGGTCAGTGTGGCATGAAAGCAGGGGGTGCTAAGAATCACTGGAATGGCCCAGGCTGCCGTTTGTTATTGACCTTGGCTACGTTTAATGGACGATCCCTTGCTTCTGAAGCAAAACTTCAGGAATTGGAAGAAGAACTTGACAAGATCAAATGGGACATTGTAGGACTCAGTGAAGTTAGAAGAAAAGGTGAAGAGTTGGTGGAACTTAAAAGTGGACATTTGTTTTATTATAGAGGAACGGAAACTGGAAGAACAAGTGGTGTTGGCTTCTTAATCAACAAAAGAATTAAAGACTACCTTCTTGAAGTCGAAAGCACGTCAGATCGAGCAGCGAGGCTCGTTGTTCAACTAACCCAGCGATACCAACTTCAGATAGTACAGGTATATGCACCAACATCAAGCCATACCGACGAAGAGGTTGAAGAATTTTATGAAGAAATCAAAGAGTTACACACCAAAGGGAAACAACATATCAAGCTCATCATGGGGGATTTCAATGCAAGAATTGGACAACAGGAACAAGGAGAGACATCGGTTGGTAAATACGGATATGGGGAAAGGAATGAACGTGGCGATCAACTCATCGAATTTGCAGAAGCTGAAAATCTTAGCATCATGAATTCATTTTTTAAGAAGAAACCGCAAAGAAAATGGACATGGAAACACCCAAATGGGGGAACTAGTGAAATTGACTATATCCTGGCAAACAAGAAATCAATTATTGAAGATTGCAGTGTACTGAACAGATTTAATACTGGAAGTGATCATCGAATGGTGAGATGTAAAGTGCACTTAAATACTAAATTAGAACGACAGAAGCTCATTAGGAAACAAGTAAGTAAGAGGGTGGATTTAAAGAAATTAAAAGAAAATACCGAGGCATTCAAGTTGGAATTAAAAAATCGCTTTTCTGCACTGGAAGGACTTATTGAAGAAGTTGACATCTCAGAAGCAAATGAAAACATTGTTAAGACAATAGTTGAAACTGCTGGGGAAATTGGTGGTGTAACCTGTAAAAAGCACAATAGCAAATTATCTGAGAAGACGAAACAGCTCATGAAAAGGCGAAGAGATATGAAGGTGGACAATCAAAATACCAGTTCCAGGATTGAGTACATAGAACTTTGTAAAACTCTGCGCAAAAGCATGAAAGAAGACATAAGAAAATTCAACTGTGAGCTAGTAAGGAAAGCCATTGAAAATAACAAGAGCCTTAGGGTTGTTAAAGGAAGTTTATCTGTTGGGAAGAAACACATCATTGCATTAAAAGGAGAGGATGGCACCGTAACAAGAAATAGGGAAGAAATACTTAGAAGAGTTGAAGAATTCTACAAAAATCTATACGAAAGTAACAGTGGATTAAACGAAGACATTGAAATAGTCGAAGGAACAGCTCCTAAAATCTTAAAAGAAGAAGTTTCATTTGCAATAAAAAGTATGAAGAAAGGAAGAGCCCCTGGTGATGATGGTATTACATTAGATATCCTAAAAGAAGCTGGAGAATATGTAGAAGACATACTTGCAAAATTCTTTACCAAATGTCTTAACAGCGGTAACATACCAAACCAATGGGATTCTGCAACAGTAATTCTTTTGCATAAAAAAGGTGATAAAGAGGATTTGAAAAATTACCGACCAATTAGCTTGTTACCTGCTATTTATAAAATCTTCACAAAAGTGCTAACACATCGCCTGCAGAAAAAATTAGATGCAGCTCAACCAAGAGAACAAGCTGGATTTCGAAGTGGATTCAGTACAGTGGACCATATTCAAGTATTAAGAGAATTAATTGAAAGAACACATGAATATGAACTTCCATTGTGTGTGGCATTTATTGACTATGAGAAGGCCTTTGACTCTATTAAAACATCAGCAGTCATCAACTCTTTAAGATCAACAGACATTGAGGATGTGTACATTGACATGGTGAAACGTGTGTATAAAAATGCAAGTGCAAAATTTCGGTTACATAAAGATACCAAAACTATCAAACTTGGCAAAGGGGTGAGGCAGGGAGATACCATTTCTCCAAAACTTTTTACTTCAGCTTTACAGATGATTTTTCAGCAGATAAATTGGAATAACAAGGGAATAAAAATAAATGGTGAATATTTAAATCATTTGCGGTTTGCTGATGACATTGTTATTTTTTCAACGAACCCATTAGAACTCCAAGACATGGTACAGGAGCTCTCAACTAGAAGTAAAGAAGTTGGACTCAAGATGAACCTACAAAAAACTAAGATCATGTTCAATAATTTCGTAGAGGAAACAAAAATACAAGTTGACAACATTGAGCTAGAAATTGCTGATTCATATATTTACCTTGGCCAGCTGATTTCAATGGATGGCAACATTATGAAAGAACTCAACAGACGTATTAAACTTGGCTGGAGTGCATTTGGAAGAAACAGTTTTATCCTGAAGGGGAAATTGCCTTTGTGTCTAAAAAGAAAGGTCTTCAACCAGTGTGTATTGCCAGTCCTCTCTTATGGATCAGAGACATGGAGTCTAACAGTTGGAGCAATACGAAAGTTACAGACAACGCAAAGGAGCATGGAGAGGTGCATGCTTGGAATAACTAGGAGAGATCGAAAAAGAAACACTTGGGTGAGAGAGCAAACTAGAGTAGAGGACATCATTGTTAAAGTAAAAGGGCTGAAATGGCGATGGGCTGGGCATATTGCAAGAAGAACTGATCAACGATGGACAACAGAAATTCTGAACTGGATTCCAAGAGACCACCGAAGACCTAGAAAACGTCCTCAAACTAGATGGGTGGATGAAATAAGAAAACAGGTTGGGGTGACGTGGAAGCGAATTGCTCAGGATAGACTTGTGTGGAAAGCATTTGGAGAGACCTTCATCCAGCAGTGGATAGATAATGGTTGAATATGATGATGATGATATATATATACATAATGTCTCTATAATTTGTAGAAATATATATTGAAGTACAGTACTTCCATTCAAATAAAATAATATTTTTTAGAGATTTAAATGTCTAGCTTGGTTTAATAATATACGCCAGTAAATAAATTCATTCATTTGAATACATAGTTAAAGAAACTTAGTATGCCTTTTTGTGGGAGCCTCTGAGAATGGCGTGTGTACAATCCGATGGTAAACGGATGACTGGTTTTAGAATTTGGAAAACAATTACACTGTTGCCAAATATAAAAAGTAAAATTTTAATTATACAATATATGTTGCCAGATACGGAAGTCGAAATTATGTATATTTGGAAAACATGTAATAAAAGGAACAATTTGGCATTTTGCCAATTTTAGAAATTGAAATCATTAATTTTGCTTCCCTTGCGTTTCTAAGTGGCAACAGTTAAGAAAGCCTGGGAAGTAAACATATTGTTTCTATTGTGGATGCCCACAAACATTCCACATATTAAAGACAAATCAAGATTTTCACCAGCAATGAAGGTATTTATAAATAAAGGCGATGAGGAGAGAAAAAGGGAGATGGTAATGAATCCAAAGCTGATGGGTTGCCTATCAAAGGTAGCTTCCACACTACTCTGACGTAATCTTCCTCCTATGTAAAGGAGATCGTTTTAATGCTTCTAATCGGTGATATGTATTCGCCATAATAAAAAAAAATCTCTCGGCATTTTATATAATATGGAGCTAAATGAAAATGGTAGGTAGTGGAATGTATAAGAAATATATCGCTCTTAAATTTGGCATTTTCAAGTATGACGTCAATAATTATAGAAGTATGTAAGAGTTCATTATGAATACCTGTGAAGTTAGAGTAATTAGCAGGAAGCATGTTAGTAGAAGTTTGCAGTTTCTAATTCACCAGAAATTTTCTTGACGTTGTGGATTTCATGGACCTAATAAATGTAAACACTTCTATGAAGAACCATCATTGCAATTTCTTATAATAAGACAGTAATGGAATTTTTACTGTCTTATAATAAGACAGTAGAAATTCCATTACATAAGTATAAATGCATAATAATATCACATATATTTTTTAAGGTTCGTTCGGCAAATCTTTTCTCATTAATTTTCGTTTTTGTATTTATCTACGTAAATGTCACCTTCACATAATATATTTCATATTCACATACCTATGAAGAAAAGTGCGTTGATTATACTCGCAGCAAAGCTCACATGTTTCACTCTTACGGCTACAATGACTTATTCACGCCCGTGCAACGAGCATTCATTTGAAAATTGGCGAAAAATGAGTTAACCCTCAAGATCGTTAGGCTATTTATCGCCGAAGTTCTTTAAATTGGAATGCAGAATAAAACGCCAAAATTCCACTCGGCAAATTTCCCGCGAAGTGAATAAAGTCTTCTGGGTGGTCAGTTACTTGAATGACGTGAGCGCTTGATATAATGATTCTTTTTCCTAAATTTCATGAATACCAGATTTTAATTACAAACATATGCCTATGTTTTATGTATTCGAGTATTATTTTTGATGTTTTATGTCCGAAATGTAGCTTTTATTAACTCTGTTAACGTAAGAAAGGGCGAACTATATTGCACTGGCGAAATCATACTGCTCTGCGCCTTGTCGCTGTACCAGATTAGCTTTTCCGAGAGTATAGTAAGTGCACCTCTAAATACGGTAGAGTACACAATACCTATATAAAAATATCGCTTCTGCATAAAAATTTCTGTATACTATTTTTTTTATTGAACCGTCGACTTCCGATATATATATATATATATATTTTATTGTATGTTCTATTTTTGCCTCAGAAATATATATCTTGTATTTAGTTATATTTTTTCATAAAGGTCTCCTGATAAATACGTAATGCGTTTCACATAGAAGTATATGTACTCATTTACACTTGCGATAAAAATTAAAACAAGAAATATAAAAAATGTTTTCTCCACCAGAAGCATTCATTATCTTTAACGGTATGCATTACAGAGCTTTACGGGATATTCCGCAGTGTCTATTAAAAACACAACGTTTCACTGCGTGCTATGCGGAACATCATCAGAAGCAACAGCCGACCAAGCTCCCTTCTGCAAAAATGCAAGACTTCCGCTTGGTTTCTCGGCAGAAAGCGCTGCTGACGTTGCTTCTGAGGATGCTCAGCATAGCACGGAGTGAAACGTTAAGTGTTTTTAATAAACAGACGCGGCGGAATATCACAAAAAGCTCTATAATGTATATTAATAGACGCCGTGAAAGCCTTCGTGAATGTACTTTTACCAGGTCACATGGTCAACGATTTTGAATCCTTCGCTGTTTAAATTGTTTTTTGGTGCTTGACTGTTCCACGCTCCATTCAAGTCTGTCACGTAACATATATAAAATTCGTTTCATTACTTTTAACGAATTTTTCATATCGTTAGGTGTCATTTTAGTAATTACGTTAGTTGTTAATTTCAGATCAATTTCAGTTATGTTAACTGTTATTTTGATGTTGTGCATCAGGTTAGAGTACACAAATTTTATACCTTGAGTCATCATGCTTCTATTTTATGAATAAATATTCCACTCTTTAAATGTATATATATATATTTGTAACTAAATCACAAAGAATCCTGCGCTTTCCTGAAAGAAAAAAAAACATCCTTTGCCTATTCCTTTCCTGTTTTTACTCGACGGCAGGGCTTAAAATAGGTGGTCGGAATAGAAATTTGGTCGATAAGAGGTCAGCAGCCGGTAATAATGGCACTGACCTCCATTTCCCAATTTTCCCCCCTCGGGATTTTTTATTTAATGCTTTTCCTGTTTTTTCTTCCCTTCAACTTTTCTGACGAGTTTTATATATGGCCTAGGTATAAGCTCTCTTATGAAATGGCGCGAAGAGGAACTGCGTTTCTGGAATCCCCGATATTAGAATCCATAACGCTGTGGGGTGTATTTTTCAATAAGTTACTGGGTCTTAAGCGTCTGCCAACTGGATTGCCCAGTATAATCATTTTTCATATGCAAGAAACATCCCTGCATACGTTTGAACGTTGGTGTACGTGTGTGCATATATACATATATATAATTTTCTTTAGAATTGTGGTAAACAACTATTCTGATGTAGGTAAATGAATGCGTTTAAACAAACACAAATCATCAGGAAGTTTTAATTGACTCCTTATTGTTCCTTTTTTGCATAGATTGTCTGCATCTACAACTATACAGAGACAGCAAAGACCGCTGCAAGAACGGTCCAACAAAGGCTTCACTTTCTCTTGAAGGATTTCTGGGAATGGAGACGGGTTTCACACTTGACAAGGAAAGTAACACCATGGCTCTCATTTGTTCTGAAGTTGTTGTTGTCTTGGCCTTTGATTCAAGAGAGCTGCTTATACAATGGCAGGTCAAAGTTCGAGCAAATCTCTTAGAAGGTAAGTGGAAGATTAAATACGTTTGATTGAAGAAAGCCATAGGTCAAATGCCATTAAAATGGGCTGTGAAATGAATATGGTAACAATTAAACCCTTCAAACCGTGAACAACTACACTATTTTGCAAAAAACAAAAAATACCTAAAAAATAATCAAATCATCTCGAAATTTCGCATGCAAATTACTTTAGACCAAGTATGGAAATGATTAAATTTTCAAAGCCAATGAGTGTTAACTTCGATCATAGCGCGCATTTCTACTGCGCAACTGGCATATTATAAAAGAGGTAAAAACTGCGGACGGTTTACTCTTTCTCGTTGTCGGCGTTGCAGTTCGCCGAAAATGCAATCAGTAATGCCATTACGACGTTGTCAAAGACCTTATAGCCAATTGAACGACTTCGGAAATAGTCGCATAGTCGAAATGCGTGAAGTTGGCTGGTCCTACCGAGGAATAGGCCGCCACCTGCACCGTACGAATATTGCTGTGCAAAGGTGTTGGCAGCAATGGTTGCTGCGAGGAACTTATCGGCAGAATGAAAGCTCTGGAAGGCCAAGGTGCAGGAATGCGAGGCAAAATCGGTTGGTTGTGCGAGAGGTTCGAGCTGACACAACAGCATCATTGTCCGCCATCCAGCGTGCTACAATTTCTTCCATACCACCCGTAGCACCTTCTACCATCACACTACGCTTGGCTGAGGTGGGGTTACCCTCACAATGGTCTTTAAGACGTCTGTTTTTAACCCCACACCATCGACAGAGTCGTCTGGAGTGGTGTCGTAGCCGATCATCATTGCTGCCAGCAGATTAGCATCACACAGTGTTTAGCGATGAACCCCGCTAACTTTCTTCGTGGTGTTTCATTTTTGTTTTGTTTTTTCAAAAGAGTGTATTAATAAGTTTATATTTTGAACATATGTAATTAAATAATCCGTAGTTTGTTTTTCTCACAATCGTCTAATTTTTGGAGGAAACCTTTAGATGCTTGTTTATTGTGGTCTTGCACCAGTTAGTTGAACCTCTTGTGGACACTTCGTGAAGCTATTTTAGCATTTAGGTTGTTATACGTTGCTGACATATTTAAAATCCTATTGCGTTTCCTGATCACTGATTACATAAAAGGTGTTACAACATTCACAGAAATATATTTTCTGGACGAATACTATTTTGGTCTTCAATGAAACTTTGTAGCTGATATCCCAGACGATGATTTAACAGGCATTTGGGGAGGAGTGGGGGCGAAGCTTAAAAACCAATGTGTATACGTATAACAAGAAAAGTTTTTTGGGGGGGAGGAGTTGGAGGGCGCCACCTCGGATGCCCTTTTAAAATGCACTTTTATGCAATAAGTAATAATTAAACCATCAGCATAAAGACCATATTAAGGATACGTTAGTGTTAAGTACCCATATATTAGTTAACTGCCATGAATTTTTTCCATATCACATAATTTGATGTTTCATTTATGCGGATATATTCATCTATGTGGATATTAAATCTTTGCACCTTAAGAAAATTATTCTTAATACAAGTCTATGCGACTTATTTGTTAAGTAACGTATGGCTTTAGTATCATTAATTAATACTTTATAACAGTTATTTTTTTATTAATTCAAAGATCATGTTTTTCCCTTCGCAACTTGCAACCAATGTTTCGTGAGAATTAAAGCAGTTAAATTTTAGTAAGAGAGCAAGTCTAAGCATAACTTAAAGTTCAATTATTGATGCGTTTTCCCCTTAGAATCTCTGTATTTCGATAACAGTTCATCGGCATTGTATTTTATAAGAAAATTATAAATATTATAGATTTTATGAAATTGCAATATATACTGGAACTTGTTTTCTACTAATATCTTTAGATATTAATGCTCGCTCATACTGGTCCACAGATTCGTCAGCAGAAATATTCCTAGCTCTAGTTTTATTGTAATATGACGTTTGTATGCATTAGTTTTTAAAATGTAAAGCATGCATTCGTTTTCTACTATATCCATAAATGTGAAAATACATTTCTGTGCTTGGGGGTACACAATCTAC
>QLNU02015003.1:76160519-76225581 GCA_006491805.2 Dysdera silvatica
TGAAATGTCGAAAGAACGTAAAAACGTATAAATGAAACACTTAAATCGGAAGTGCCAAACATACGGCTGACGAGCTGCTCCTATTTGTGTCATGACGATCTCTCATCTATTAACACTGAGCTAGAAAAAATTATTTGAATTTTAATCGGCTTAAAAATATTAATGGTCTAAACTTTCTAACAAGCAAATATAGTAGAGTCCCTATATATAAAAAATCTCTACATATCGAAGCTTTTATGAATCCTCGTAGTTATTAAAACAATTTTTATATATATTTAATGCATTTATACGTTTGGAACGTTTTGAATCAAAACGTATTTTTTGTTCGTTAAACGTTTTAAACCATAATTGTTTTCAATTCGCCGAAATTTATTCCTTGTGATGTATTTCACTGACTACAGTTTTTACAGACGGTGTTTACAGGGGTAGACTAGGCCGCCGGCCAACTTGTCCCCGGACCGGTGCGTCCTCATGGGTTATAATACTTGCACCCTCTGATAATCCGAGGTACACGCCTTTTGGAAGGATCCAGTCTGCCCCTGAGTGTGAATACTCTCTATAATGAGTCATAATCGAAATTTGTGTAGCAAAAAATTTGAAAGCTTATTCGACAGATATAAATATATATGTGAATATTATATAGATAAGATGATTTTAAATTATATCCTTCCCATTTATTCTATTAAATTCTCGTTTTTAATCATCCGTGTGAACGTAATTTGTATATAACGATAATATTCATATACATATAATTTACTAGGAGATTGTAATTTTTATGTAGATTGATGAGGGAAGTGACATATCCTTAATATTCATATATTTGTTAAAGAAAATATTGACTAGAAAATGACAAATGACTCACTCTAAATACTGTGCAATACAAACGTCTAAAATGGTCGTTTCTACATCTCAAATTTTTTCATGGAACCATTAATCTCAACATATGGAGTTTCTACTAGATAAGCAGGTCGGTGTAAAAGGAAAGAATAAAAATAGTGATTGATTGAGTTCTCTAAGAAGTGGGAGTTTAGATGATGTGTCGGAGTACGAAGCTTATTCTTTTATTGGAAGGAATAGTGCCCTTCCTTTCCCGCAGAATTTAGTAATTAAAAATTCGATGTGGAGGATAACGATTTACTTCTGAGTGAGTACTTCAGCAAAACTGCTTAACCACTGATTTATCATAGAATACGTTAATTTTGAAGTGCAAATTACCGCCTAATTCAACTTATAGAGCTACTGTACTAAAAATGTCTACCCATAGTTATACATGTATGTAGCCATCATCATCATCTTCAACCATTTTCAATCCACTGTAAGATGGAGGCTTCTGTTATCATACATACAAATAGTAAAGCGAAAGAAATACAGAGGAAGCAGCCTTACTCTCACCACGTTGGCCAGACGGGTTGTCAAGCTGGATCTACAGTTTAACGAAGAATCCGAACTTCGGTCACCACAGCCAAAGTTCTACGCAAAGACGGGACTCGTTGCGTCATCCCTCCCCCCTTACGGAGTGACCGCAACCGATGCTGCTTCACAGCGGCTCGCGGTCGAGTGCCGGTATTCTTGGCAGAGGACGGCTCTGGGACATATGTGTGTAGTATATTCCATTCAATTAAAATGATCAGTTCGAAATTTGACAGAATAGCGATCTTAGATATGTGGAAGAGCAGTAGAGGTTTTGCAACTTTAGAGTAAGTTAACGCATGAACAGAGTATGTACGCTACAAAACCCGAGTACCGAGTGTTGTGTCACCAGACTACAGCACATTATAATACAATAATGGTTTTAACGAATGTATGAAATGCATTTAATAATTTGTTTTATTCATTAAGGAGAGAAGTTATCAAAAATTAAGTAAATCATATATAATGTAATTAAATGACGTAAATTTTCACCATGAAATAAATTATCTTGTCGATTTCCTCCCTTTCAACGTTACCCATTCCACTCTTCAAACTAATAGCTAATGCAGCGGGAAATAATAGTAGCGTAACACGGGACAAAGTCGTCTCTTTCTTTGGTGCTACAATCCCTGAAGAACCTTTGCCTCCTTGACAATCGTAACTAATTCTTCTCTATCCAAGGCCTTTCTTTGTCATTCTCGTATTCTCGTTCTTCTCAGATCTTCCTCCACTCCACCAAGCCATCTTTTGCTAGAACGTCCCGTTTCTCTTTTCCCTGCTGGATTTCATCATCATCTTAGCCATCCTTTCTATCATATGCCGTTTTCATTAACTGCCACGAATGTTTTCTGACGTACTTTCCTTTCCCATATTCACAGCAATTCTTTGTCTTTAGTTGTTCAAGTCTCTGCTCCATATAAAACTGTGGGTCTGATGTTTTATATATTGTAAGCTTTTGACTTCGTGAGACCTACTCTGTAGCTAAGGCTAGCCCATGGAACCAATTGCACAATGTTTCTTCGTAATCCAGCCTGTAGTTCGCACGAAATTGTACGTCCCTGATCTCAAGCGTAAGAGAAAATGATTCTTATTATGGTCATAAAGAAGGGAAGGTTTCTATTCGTATTAAAAAATATTTTAATCACGCTCGTTTGATTGGTTGGGAGTCGGAAGATTTCAGCTTTCCCGGAGGTCCGCAAGATTTGAGTGCTAGTGCCTATTGTGTGCGCCCTATGTGTTGGTTGTACAGATTATCTAATTGGTTGATGCTACGACCAACTTCAAATGTATACAAACCCAAAGTAAATATAATAAAATGGAGTTTAACTTTTGTATTCAATTTGGCTCGTGCGTTACTGCTTTTCCTTTAACAATTCCAGTCAACTATATTCGATTCAATTCATTATAATACTCTTAAATTTAATGAGAGAGAAATAAAATGTTCATTTTTATTGAATTTTTTCTTATTTCACCTGAAGCCGTGGAGCAGAAATTACTCATTTTTCTACCGTACGGAATATCAGAGTTCGAACCTCGTTGGTCGTTTCTTTTACCAATTCGTATTGCGGAATCTAATTCTCTAGATTAGTTAGGCTTCTCAAAGTTTTCTACTTGGCGACCCTTTTATCTGAGAAAATGTTTTTGCGAGCCTAAGTATCAAGTTACACTCGTATAAAGTATGAATACGAATTATATATATATAGCATTTTCTGGTAATAAAGCATAAAAAATTTATTCAAACATGTTTGGTTTTTTTGGTTTACACACGAATACAATTTGACCATGTATTTAAAGACAAATATTAGCATTCATACAAATGAGCTGGATGTTCCTGTTTACTTTTATATAAAATCTTAAGTCCTGGATGATTTGATGTGTTTGATATTGCTGGACTTCGATATTTCGCGGGGTTAATAGATTTTTTTGATTTTATAAAGGCTAATGATGAAAAGGCAGTTTCGCATAAATATGTAGTGCAAAATGTTAGAAGTATGTATAGGGCCATTTCAAAATGTGTTGGAAATTCTGTTCTAATCTCCCCAACCAAAATTTATTCAGCGATTTTTTATAAAACTCAAGTTTTAAACCTGTTTTGCTTAGTAACTCGGCAAATTTTTCTTCAGCGTTTAATGGAAAATGCCTGACATTAATCATCTCTACTGAGTATAGTTCATGAATCCAATTTTCTTTTTCAGCCTCAAAATTTGAAGGAAAGTATTTTTGAAATTCTGTTTCCAAACACTTCAACTGACCAATTATAACTTTTAGAATTAAATCTTTGGAAAGTCTTTTTCAATTATAAAAGCACCCATAATCGTAAATATGTCTAAGCCTTTCATCATTATAAACTTACAGAAATACGTGTAGTGTTGTCAAACTAATTCTTAAAAAAAAAAAATTCGGTTGTTGCGCGTCCAGAAATATTTACATTTTACCAAAATTTCTGCTGACCCCCAAATTTAGTTACGGAACTCTACATTGTGCCGCGACTCACACTTTGAGAATCCCTGCCTTAGACAACCGTTGGTTTTTGCTGAGCATGTGCTTTTACTCATTCCTGTGCCTGTAAAATTAACGCAATTATTCCATCTAATGCTTACCAGACATACAATGCTTAACAGAGTTTACCCTACGGTGGAGTATATCTAGCTGGTTTGTGTCTATTATGAAGTTAACTTAGGTTCTATTTCAGTGGTCACGTGGAACGCGTGCAATTTTTTCTGTCCACAATTGCCCGGAGTTTGGTTCTCTGGGTAAAAAAAAGCTTTGGAAAATTGTTTGGACCTTGGAAATGACTTTGACATCTCTAGGTTCTAATGAAGCATAATCTTGCCGTATAACATAAAAAAAATGGAGTGTAATGGTAAGAATCTTCAATTACTACGATAAGAATCTTCAATTACCATGATACGTATCTTCAGTTACCATGATAAGATCTTCAATTACCATGATAAGAATCGTTAATTACCATGAAAAGAATCTTCAATTACCATGATAAGAATCTTCAATTACCATGATAAGAATCTTCAATTATCCTGATAAAAATCTTCAATTACCATGATAGGAATTTTCAATTACCATGATATGAATCTTTAATTACCATGATAAGAAACTTCAATTACCATGATCAGAGTTCAATTCCCATTAGATCCATTAATTAGCATTATATTTTATTATAATACGTACGCTTTGTCTTTCAGAGCATCAGTTCCTGGTACAGATTGCACATGTTCCTGCACGCAGTAAACTAGCCAGTGGTCCAGCTCGACTGCACCTTTTGGACTACATGTTTTGCCTTACAGCAGGCGTGCCTCCAAAACTACTGGGGATTTGGCCGCTCAAAGAATTAAGAAGATTTGGTGTCGTAGACGGAAAATTCTGTTTCGAAGGTGGTTCACGGTGCAATAAAGGTATTTAAAACGAAGATACTGAAACTGGTTTTAAGACACGCATGCTTTAGCATGTTCTCATCATTCATTTATAGATTGGTAGTTACTAATTAATACGAGTAATTTAATGGACGATTATTAATTATTAAGTAGTATGTTACTGGTATAAAAAACCGCTAGTGTGGATTTGTTTTCGAGACCAGAGGTGATTTTTCAAATTATGTGTATTTTTTAATTCAAGGAGAGGGACTACATGTTTTACTAACAAACCAAGCGAAAGACCTAGTACAAGCCTTTGATATGGCTTCTCGGGGCCGTCTACCAGGCAGGCGAAAAATGTCTGTTCGAAAAGCAACAGGTAAGAATGGGGCAGGTCTTACTCTTCATCAGGAAAGAATTTAATTTTAAGATAATTGTCAAATATATTCATCAAAATGAATCTATATCACTTCAAGCATCTGCAATAGTTTTGGCCTTTTTCTAAAAGAAGATTATTGTCTTAATCATCTCTAATATAAAATTTAAAGTAAAAGCATGAGTTTTTGAGAATATAAATAGATATTTTCTTGTAATCGAGCATAACTTAATAAATACTTAATTAAATGATTGCATTTAATGGTACCTATAATTTTCAAGTGCTTTGGATGTAAAAATAGAACTTCTAATGAACGCTAGTGTCGGAGAAAAAATGCAGAGAGAAGAACATGGTTAGCATATTAAAGAAAATGTTACAACACAACGTTCCTAAAAGCCATTGAAAAGATCGGATATTGCAGTTCAGACACAACGTTATCAGAGGAGTAATAAAATGGTTCATCCTTTTGACCTTCGTATATATATTGTCGAATTTTGTTGTATCGACATTTGAGAGGCCACAGAAATTCGAAATTTTAAGGCTATGAACGATAAACAATTAAATGCAAGTATTTCGTAAGAAAAGAGAGAGAGAGAGAGAGAGAGGCTTCAGAATTTTTTCCTAATTGCCCAGTTGAGTTAAAACCGAAGTCGTGATAATTGGATTCGATTGTATAAAATTTAACTGCCTCGCTAGATTTTATTCATACAGAATAATAATAGTCTAATAATTTCATATACACACACACACACCACAATTCATATATATATAGAGCAATACGAAAGTTACAGATTGAATACAAAGGAGTATGGAGGCATGTCTAGGAGAGATCGGAAAAGGAACACTTGGGTGAGAGAGCAAACTAGAGTAGAGGACATCATTGTTAAAGTAAAAGGGCTGAAATGGCGATGGGCTGGGCATATTGCAAGAAGAACTGATCAACGATGGACAACAGAAATTCTGAACTGGATTCCAAGAGACCACCGAAGACCTAGAAAACGTCCTCAAACTAGATGGGTGGATGAAATAAGAAAACAGGTTGGGGTGACGTGGAAACGAATGGCCCAGGATAGACTTGTGTGGAAAGCATTTGGAGAGACCTTCATGATATATATATTATCATCATCATCTATTTTCAATCCACTGCTGGATGGAGGTCTCTCTGTTATCACACATATACACGCAGTACGTGAAAGAAATATAGAAAAAGCGGACTTAAGCTCACCACGTTGGCCAGACGGGTTGGCAAGCTACACCTACAGTTTTACGAAGATTCCGAACTTCAGTCACCACAGCCGAAGTCATTACGTCAAGGCCGGGGCTCATTGTGTCACCCGCTTTCGGAGTGACCGCTAGCACGATTCTCTAGAAGCAGCGCTCTGCTGAGTGCCGATATTTTTGGCAGAATATATATATATGTTTGAAGACATTTTTTTCTTCGATTGAATATCTTTTAGTACCAAATCTTGATCTTTTAACAAACGTGAAATAAGCTCCGTTTGCGCAAACTGCGAAGTTTATGGTTTCTTGTAGAAGAAACATCACAAATGAAGCGTATCTGAAGTAGTATGAAGATAATTAAATCATAAATGTAAAATAGTGTCCACGTTAGGAATATTTACGTAACGGTTCATAATAGACAGATGTGTTAAATGTTGTTTATAGTAATGTGTGAAGTATTATTTATAGTTATGTGTGAAGTATTAATTATAATACTTATTCTTTTGTTATAGGAAGTACTGATGGTAACACAAGGTCGTCTTTACAGTCGCGTACTCAGGGTTGCTGTAGTACAGTTAACGATGATAAAAGTGTGGTGACTTGCAGTACTGAATCTTCAGCAAAGCCTTTGTCAAATACAATTTCAGATGGCTCTGAATTAGGGAATGCAAAGAAAGACAAAGAAAATACTGCACCGTACGACTCTCATATACGCCCATGCCATATGCACTATAGATGGCCATCTTGTATCGTACCATGTGGAACAACAACTAGAGACGTTGTTGTAGATGAAAGTCAACCCCGATCTATCGCTAGATCTTCTGTAGGACCACAAGGACAAATGCTATGGTAGATGTCTTAGTTACAAATTCTTAGTTTTATACATTTACGTTAACGCCGTATAATATGATCTTAAGTGTGTCAAGATTTAATATATTTTTCGGCTGTCCTACACAAATTATTTTGTCAATAAAGGAGGTTATTATACAACTCTTTGCAAATCGTTTGGCTATGAGAATTGTAACTGTTTTTTCTTGTTTGTACGTAGTATACAATGAGTACGATTCGTTATAATTATTATTATATAATTTACTATACATGACTAAATAACGTTTCCATTATAGGGCCGTAGGTCACTGTCAAGGCTGCAGCGTGCATTATTGTAGAAGAAGCAACACTGATAAGGAGAAAGCACCTCTGCCGACAGATGCACGATTTGGGGATGACCCTTCAAATTTCACACCCCAGTGGACAATGGACCTTAATGTGGTGTCGCCATCTAAGGAAAATGCCAATACAGTCAACACACGGAATACTAATCGAAATAGGGGGAAAGCCCCCCACGACAGGTCATCATTGTGCTCCCAAAGCAGCCAGAGTAGTGGCACAAGCACAGGGAGCAATGCTAGTTCCAGTAGCAGTAGTAGCAGTATATCAGAATACTCAGTGCCTAAGAATTGTGTCGAGGGCTACTACGATCGGCCGAAGAACATTCACCATCCTGTTCATCCATTCAATAGACTTAGCCATCCAGAAGACAATTCTAAAACTGATCCTACAACACCATCTGGATTACGTAGCAACTTAGGCCCTATTCAAGAATCGGGTGTGATTCCTCAATGCACATGCTGGAGTCAGCGACCTGAGCAGCAATCCCAGGACCTAATGTTCGTCGGAAACGAAATGTTGTGTACGTGTTGGAACCGTGGTCAGAGGAATAGTGCAGATATGGATATGCCCTCCTTCAGTAGTAGTAGCAGCAGTAATGTGTCACCATCTACGTCACCGAAAAAACAACCAGCCTTTGTGGGAGTTCCAATTCTTCTTCCTTGTACCTGTGGAAAATCAAACAACAACCCATACCTGAATTATGCAGTTCCTCGCTCTGCGACACTTGTGAAGGTTTGAAACTCATTTTTCTTAACCACTTATCAATATTCAGTTGCTTTATAAATATATATCACTACCTTGCTTCAGAAACCATTAATAGCTATTTCTCCTACTAAACTTCCTACTTTTCTGTCCTCCATTGGAGACCCATATGATTCACCATGTGGTTTGCACAAGTACAATACTGTACAAAGTGGCGGATTCAGTTTTTATAGTGATGGGGATAAGCTTTGTTAACATTCTATCATTTCGTCCCATATATATCATGCTCATAGGGGATATGTACCAATATTTCTAATCTTTTCTTGGATTCTTCTATAATTGAACATAATTTTGATATTTTCATATAAATAAAATTGAAAATATAAGTACTTTTCTCAAAAGCTTCTTCTATGTCAGTTAAAATTATATTAACATAGCATTCCAGGTCATTCCACCATTTTAATATTTATTATACCTCTCAGCCTTCCTCTCCAATACTATACAAATCTTAGGAAAAACAGCCGACGAGGTTGCAAGGCATATATCAAAATTTCCCTTCTCACTCAGCTGAAAATGATTTTACCGCTATTTCTTAAAAAATAATGAACAATTCTTTACATATTTTCTGAAACCATTTTAATATTTCTACATAGTATTTTGCATGTTTTTTTTCAATTGGAAAGTTTATAATTCATAATTTGAAATTTTCAACATTAAGCTTTTCCAAAGTTAAGAAAATTGTTTTTAAGTTCCGTTTCAATTTCACACAGGGATAATCATAATGAGGTTTAATTAATATACTAGTAATATTTTATACACTATAAAGTAATATTTTATATACCCGGTATATAAAATATTACTTTATGTACCCGGTAGTATTTTATATACACTGACAAAACTTACAGTGACACAAATGAAACCTGGTAATGCTTTGTAAAAATTAGTTGTTTTCTTAAAATAACTTATATATGAATTACTACAATATAAATTTTGTAGCCTTTTTTACCAATGGGTATATGACCGTTGAATTTGAAAATTTGAACACTCATGTTTTATCCCATCTGTACAAAACTTGGTGTTTGGAATGAGACGAGCAAGTTTTTAATAAACTTCACCTTATTAAACCTCGTATTGGTGTGGAACTCTAGATATGAGAGTGATAATCGTAAAGAGGTCGCTCTGCTTAGACTCGAAATCGGGCATACACTCTTCTCCCATCAACATCTTCCAAAGCGTGAAGATGTCCCGATGTGTGCCGCATATAGTGAACCATTAAATTTTCTACACATTTTAACCGCTTGCATAAATTTTTAGCAGCAACGTTCATCATCTTTTAACCAAATTAATTTTGCCCTTCGCGACATTTCATGTGATTCTTTTAACCATGAATCCATTTTTAACTTCTTATCTAATATTGGCATTTCCCATCACATATGGTGCTCTTTATATCGTTTCGTTTGGCATATTTAATGCATTGCTTTTAATATGTTTTTACGCTTTTAGCTTTAATTTATCTTTATTTTAAAACTGTGTGTACGTTTTCAACTTGCTTAGCGCAGAAATGCTGTCCTTGCGCTATTAAAATGTAACCAACCTTTTACCAGAAACAATAATATATATATAATAAAATTCTGTCTTAAAATTCCATTTTTTTTAATACTGGTGATTTTATTCTAAAACGCGTACGTTTTCTCAACCTTTTTTTCGAATCTTTGCTCTTCGTTATTATGTTTGACTTGTAATTCGTTTGATCCTTACTGCCACAGAAAGCGAAGTGAAGTTATTGTACTTAAATGCGCTCAGTTGATTATACAAGATATGCAAATTAAACTATCGGATATAAACTCCAATAACATTAATTTTTTTTTATCCCCGGTTTTGTATCCGCTTACTTGCATTTTATGACACAACGACGGAACCCTAAACCTACAGTTTTCCAGAGAATTTAAATCCTTGATATCAAACCTTGCGTATCTGTGAAGAAATAAAATAAAATAAATAAATAACTAAATGGCCAAATCCGGGGTACTTAATGAAATAGAACGTGGATTACTAAAATAAAAGAATGCGATGGGCGTCAGCAGGGGATATTTATGAATGATTATAACTCCCCGTGAAGTAAAAAAAAATATATATATAAAATTGAAGTATTTGAACTCTTCTTATGGACGTTTTGCTTGCGATATAACCAAATGCTATTCACAAACTTGTAGCCAGGATGAAGGGGCAACTCGGACAAAGGAAAAGGGACATGGGGCACAGGACGCGCGGGAATTGTTCTATATAATATAAATAGCTCCATCGGGGCAACTGGGACAACACCCCAGATGGCCCCGGCTTGGCTACAGACCCGGCACTCCATATCCGGAATTTGTAATTTTGAGCAAGTGTTTTCTTACGATCCAGTACGTTCAAGTCACACGTACAATTTTGGGAAGTCTATTTGATCCATAAGTATTAGCAAGAAGGACAGAATTATTTTCCTCATTTCATGCCGTTTAAAAAGAAAATATAGTTCTAATTTGAGCCAATATTTTAATTATCAAAGATGCAATCATTTCTGGTGTGGATTTGAATACACAACTGTTTATTGCATCACTAAACACAGCAGTCATAACACAAAGAAATGGTGCATCCTTTATGTGTGTGTTAATATTTATGTCCAGAGGTGTAGCTGGAAATTAAATTGCGAGATGGAGCTACATATCATGTGAAGCGGATGCTGCGCTATATGAAGATGGTGATGCCGTGCCACATGAAGATTGAGCTATGTCACATACAGAAAATCGGAATAACATCTGTATTATTAGATGGCCAGAGGTAGGGTTCATTTGAGGAAACAAAGTTGATTATGACTGATCAGTTGTGCATCTCTCTTAGACTTACCAAACAGATACAACGTGTACAAACATTTTCAGTACAGTAGTTGGCATCTAAGCTCCCACAAAATGTGGTGTGTGTGTGTATATATATAGCACAGTATCTCATACTGGACCCTTCTACTAGATTCTAAACCTGAATACAATTTCGACTAGCCCTACTGGCAGTCTATTATCATTCAGAGACATTTATTATTCAAGAAAAAGGCTAATAAAATTTTAAGCAATTGTGTTAAGCTTTACTTTGAAATCCTTTTAATTAAAATGTCAGAAACGCAATTTTAACGAAAATTTAAGGAGAAACCCAAATTATTTCAAGTGAATGCTAGGCCGAGTAAGCGGTACATTTTTCATTTTACCCTTTTAAATTTTGGAAAAAGGAAATTCTGGGAGAGAAAACTCTTTCTTTTTAATATATTACGGTAACAGGTTTAGCGGAAACTAACAAAAACTACGTTATACAATTAGCCATTTTGGACCATTTCCAAACGGCTGCAGTCAGAAATATAAACATGATCTCCTCAACCATAAACTTACTTGAGAGCGCTAGTTACCATGAATAAGTTTGAGTCTATTCGTAAAAGCCTCCGAAATCAAATTTTCTCTTCCGTATTCTATTTGGCACAACGAAAAGAATAAATAAAAAACCTTGAACGCGCCAAAATGAAAAATGGAAATATTATTTTTGTATTAAATTTGCTTAAATAGAAATGATTGGAAAGAGACGGATTAATAAATGTAATAAATTGAGGATATAGATTAAGAAACATACACACAGGCATTTTATTTTTTTATTCCAAGAAAGTTCATATATATTAATATTTATCACATGTGTATTTGGACGTCCCACAGCACTACCCTATACAGTGTTGATTCAAGATATGCAGTTCTCAAATTAACTTTAAAAAATCTGCAATGCTGCATAATCTAAATTACGCTTGAAACATCCCACGAGCAGATATCAGAACGGTAAATATTTAAACGGCCAGTGATAGAACATATGATGCTCTTTGATAGTAATGAAATGAAATTAAAATTCAGCACAAACCTGTTCTAGCTGAAACTGGAGCTAATTGGTTTGTATATTACAAATTAGGATATCAGTACCTATCTCAAGGTAAACATAATTGCGACGAACTTTGAAATTTAAATGAACCAGATGGTCAGTTCTTGCGGCGAATGTTCGAATCAAGAACAAAGCTTGGCTGATTTTGATTCAGCGACTTTTTCGTAACCAAGTATTTCATTGATTATTACACCCCTGTAAACCTGAGTTTTAAAATGTATACGATCTAAGTTAAAAAAAAGTAATATTATAGGGTAAGACTTTGCGTTGTAGTGTATTTTCAAAGAACATAAGCCTGGCAGTAAGTGTGTGTGGTCTGGAGGTATTGCATAATGAATTCAAATCTTGTTTTTCGGACTTGTCTGTTTCTATTACATGGGCGAAGGGAAAACCAAGATTGTGATGTGTCATGGTCTGTACAGGGTGTTTTAAAAACAATGGAACACATTTTCAGGAGTTACAAAACACACTCAAACGAAGACTTTTCATCAGAAAATGCGACTGAAGAGGTTTTGCGATAGAGGGTGCCTTCAGCTATGAATACAAAAGCAGTGATTTTCGAATGCAAGATTATTAGCGACTCGGCATGAATTTTTATAGCAATGTGAAAAAGGCAAACATGCATTTTGTCTACAGTCCCGCCAAAGTAAACAGCAATGAATCACAAAGGTCTTACCAAGTGTGCTTCCCCAATCAGTGTCCACCCCCTGATCAGAGAATGTTTTTCCCCTAGCACCGGCTAACCGTCTGGAAACAGATCCTTCATTGCTGATATGCACGATAGAGGTCATTGCAGAAGTGCCAGAACGCCGGCCACGCCGGAAGAGATAATACATTGTGATTAATGTTTATACATGGGATTTAATTTGCACATTTAATGTCAGAAATTTTGATTTTATTTCATCATGTCAAGTAGTTGTTAACGTTCTGTTTTTATTATGTGGATCCTTATTTTGATATTTCTTGCGCATCCTGTTTTTGCATAAGACTGAATGTATGTACACGGAGAAATGAAAAACCCTCTAACACGTCACCGCTTTACTTGCGACCATGCATTCTATCACGGAAAGCGTTGGTTTTGGTGTGTTCTATCGCCCCTAAAAGTTTCATTACTTTTGAAACACCCTGTACTCCTCTGAGAGGTACGAAACTCTGTCGCCTAGGGAATCAAACTTTGGACTGCAGATAAATAAGCGAAAAAGGAAGGCTCTAAGGTAGGGGTCGGCACGCCTTTTAAAAGGTTTGTGACGAAGTAACACCCAGTCTTCTGAGTGCCAGGCTTCACTATGCAAATTGTGAACGTTCGGTTTACTATCTTACTATTAATGGAAATTAATAATTTAATTGATTAAGAGAATAAAAAATAATTTAAGAAAGGGTTTCAAATAACTCTAGGGAAGATCATGCTCTATAGTGTTAAACAGGTTAACGAGTTTTGATAATGGGATTTTGAGGGCCTCCCCCCACCACTACTGCTATCGTACGCAACGTTTGAATTCTTTTCTTGTTCTTCGACTTCTGTTTCGAACCTTAATTCATAGATTCATTGAGACTCTTTCATGAAGGCCTCTTCATTGTAAAATTAGTCTTATTCAATAATTTTCAAAAACGCTATTCAAGAATTTTCAACAACACTATTCAGCAATTCAAAACGGTTCGTTTTCAAATACTATATTATTACTTCATGACTATTATATACCAATGCATCTTTTCCCATATCAATCCAAAATTATTGGTTTAAAATCCATATATTAGATATTTCTTCTATTCAAGTATTACATAATTTTTAACTGTATAAAAGAAGGTAAATGAAAAATTTTATATGATTTTATGTTCTTTTGGGATAAAGTAAAGTTTTGTTATCAGACATTAGTAGTTTTTGACCCTAATTTATCCTATTTAAATAAAGACAATAAATATTATTCCTTCCTTTCTTTTTTTTCGCTACTCAATCTCATTTAAAAGGCGCATTTTTTAAGTGCTAAAGTTTATACGATATCCTCTTATTCCTGTTAGCACTGGATGTATTCCGTATAATTTTATGATTCTGGAAAATGTTTATTTTATACGTAAATGGGAGAGATGATAAATACGTATGGAAATTAGAAACTATTTTTATCAACGTTTTTTAAGCGTAGTAATAGCAACGGCGAAGTTGTGGCGTGATCAGATGGTGAAACGTTCGCGATGAAAATATTTTTTGCGTCTGGTGGGGTACGACTTCACAGCCGCCTAAACTCTGGGCAGGTGCTCTTACCAACTGAGCTACAGTCGGCCAGACAATTTTCTATGAACGTATTTAAAGCGTATTTTTTGTTTTAAAGGAAATTAATTGCTTGGTAGCTCAGTTGATAAGAGCACCTTCCCGGATTGTATACTCATGTTTGTAAAAATTGCAACACCATGAAGGACTCGTCCGAATTGAATGAAATTTAATGTACAAACGACCTGTGTTGATACAAATAAACGATTAAAATTACAAAGCAAAAAAACAATATTACATGTCGAAAATCAGTATTTGGTGAAGCCACCACGCGCTGCAATAAGTGATGCTATACGACGTGGCATGGAATCAAACAGATGTTGAATGTGTGCCTGAGGAAGAGCATTCCAGATTGCTTGTATGCGACCCCAAAATTCATCTGTAGTAGCTATGGGACGAGGATCACGAGCGAGACGCCGACCAACGAAATCCCACACATGTTCAATCGGCGACATATCCGGCGAATAGGCAGGCCAAGGAAGAAGCTGTATCTGTTGTGATGAAAAGAAGTCTTGAACATTCCTGGCAATATGTGGGCGGGCATTGTCCTGTTGAAATACAGCTCCGGGAATGCCTTGAAGGAAGGGAACAACTTCGGGCTCCAGAACTTCATTGATGTACCGGTTGCTGTTAAGATTACCCACAATTCGTAGCAGCTGAGATCGTCCATGATACGCAATTGCACCCCAGACCATAACGCTGGGGGTTCGTCCACTATGACGTTGGATAACGCACTCCGGAAGGTGGCGTTCACCGGTATAGCGTCTAACACGGATGCGGCCATCACTGTACCCCAAATTAAAGCGGGATTCATCAGAAAACACCACTTGTTGCCAATCAGCACGCCAGTCTCTATGTCCATGAGCCCATTGTAGCCGCAGGCGCCGATGGTTTTGCGTCAGGAGGATCCTGTATAAAGGAACTCTTGCACGCAGTCCACGGTGCAGTAGACGCCGACGAATTGATGAAGCACACAATGATACACCTGTAGCAGTGCACCAACGTTCTGCCAACTGTCCAGATGAAGCAAAACGGTCCGTCACCGCCATGCGGACCAGGTGTCTATCATCCCGTGCTGACGTCACCTTTTCAGCTCCACTCCCAGATTTCCGAGTTGTCTGGTTCTCTTGAACCAGACAACTTGGTATTACTTGGTATTAACCAGACAACAGTATTACTTTTGCATGTGTAGGAATTTATTGAAAAATTATAGTTTATATGCTACATTAATTTATTACTCTATATGACTGATATGACATATATACAGTGGAACTCCGCAAAATGACCGCTTTGGTAAAATGACCACGTTTTATAAGAGAGAACTGGTTGGGACTTAGTCATTGCCTGTACCAAAGTCTGTCGTATACAATGACACCTCTCTATGATGACCATCGCAGTCCAGTCCCAAAGGTGGTCACTTCAGGCAGGTTCCACTGTATTTCCTATTAGACAATTGCAACGTTATCACTTATCTTTAACTATAGTTAACTAAGGCTTTCTAATTAAATGATAAAATTACATAACGCACATTCACTTCATTTACTTTAAAAATTTCGTTCTTCAATCTTGAGTTTACCTTTGAATTATTCCGAGGGCCCTGCAGTCGTTCAGTTATAATGCGTTCGTCATGAGTGCAGTTATTCCGAGTTCGATTCCCAACTGTGCCAAAAAAAAAGGACACTCACCGACTAAATTTTTCACTGTAGTCCGGGGTTTGGTTCCCTAGGCCTTAAGAGGTTCAGATTCCTCGGAAAACTGTAGACCGCCGCACCGTAAAACTTAAACATCTAAAACCTTTCGAAATCCTTCAAGTTCTGAAAAACAGAAATATGAGTTTTCGGGGCTGCGTTTTATCTATAAGTGTATTCAGGGGGAGGTTTTTAGGGTTATAAACCCCCATCGCAATGAAATTTTGTATATTTAACATAGAAATAGGAGTTGAAGCTCTGTAACCCCCACCATTGCACCTATAACCTTCCCACTAATGGACTTTCTGCTTATGGTTTTATCAGACGATTTTTAAAAACTTCCCAAAAATTGAATGTAAAATGATACAAATACGATATCTTTTTTTTTAATTATAGGAAGCGAAAGATAGAACAAAGGAAAACCCGATGTCTCGAAATATAACGGAGTCTGATAGTTCAACAGCTGCTCAAGAAATAAAGGTAAATGAAAAATACATGTACTCGTATGTTATAACTTATAGAATCCACATACCAAATTTGAAATGTGGAAATGTTTTTACAAAATTGGGTTCATTGTATGATTGTTAATAAGAATGTGGTTTCCGTAATACTGTTTCGATGTTAATGAAACATCGAAGTATTTTTGCGAAAATCCTATTCTTATTGCTTAAAAAATGTGCGGCGAGCCTTTCCCACTCTACCAGAAACTATATTTGGCAAGCAAAATTTTTTCTCATGACCCATAGGCTAGGCTAAATCAACTGTATCTCAGTTCTATGAACAGAAAAGCACCCTGCCAATCCTGCATTTGAATTTTTCCTCATACGAAAAAACGAGAGGTTCCATACTATTGTAAGTTTAAGTCGTGCAGACCGCCAGATGAGGGGTATTTACGACCATGTGTGAAGACCGCTTACTTACTTGTGCAGGGCGGGATAATTGGGAATGGTGGCCGCCGACGTGTAGACCATGGTCTCTCCCGCTCTTTGACCAATGTCTAATAAGATATCCTTTCGTTACTACGTCATCAGCAAACTGACCAATCACAGTAGGCGAAAAGTCTTCCCCCCCCCAAATCTATCGGACATGAAAAACATCATTCTGGCTTTCGATCGTAATTATTTCGGACGTCTACTAACGATAATAAAAAAAATTAATTAATACTGTATGTAACGTTATGCCCAATTAAGTTCGTGGTGGGTACTTAACTCCTATTGCGTCTACGCCATTAACTTGTATGTAATGCCTATGACGCTACAGCCCTAACCGTCAATAAATATCTGTTTGTTGTGTTTGAAACCGCGTGCATCAACTCTCCAGCAATTTGGGCCATCACCGCTAAATCTTAAAGTCAACCTCCTGATCTGTTCATAAATGGAGTCAATAATTGGCCGCGAGTTATCTTCGTGCACAAACATTCGTACAACCAAATGCACTCAACAAAGCCATCCTGTGCAAATGTATACTTGATAAGCACATGACTTTCTCCCCTTAGACTCGTATAAACTCTATATACTACGAATATATGCATACCGTACTCATAAGCTTGAAGGCATAATAAAAAATACATTATCCTTGATAAATTATTAATTTAGTGAAAATAAAGAAATGTGTAACACACGCGTATTAGTAACCAGAGGTAGAATACTCTATGTTGGAGAATAATGGTGAATAATTATTTTTAACAACGTTACTTACGAGCTGCTTCGAACAAACTATGTTCTATCTTACAGCAGTTAATGAAATTTAGAAGCAAACAACATCATGTATTTATACGTCGTTATATATGGACAAAATGGCCATAATATGGAATGATAATCTAAAGTTGTTTAAACGATTAAGGAAATCCCCCTCAACCCCCCCCCCCCGAAAAGTTGCTATCTTTCGATATCGCTATTGTTTTTTTACTAATTATTTCACGTAATATTGCTTTAGTAATTTTATTTTCTTGATTTTGCCACGTTAATTTTTCCAGATCATCAATAAAATGGACAATACTTCATCTGGCTCAGAAAGTACAGAAGATAATGGAAATAAACTCGGTGGTCTTGGTCTTCCTAAACACCCCGACGTAACGTCAAAATCATCGAACTTCACACAACAACAAGTTTGTCCCTGCCAACGACTTCTGTTATGCCCACCAAGCTTTTTACCACCTTCGTGGAATAGGCCGACTATACAACCTGGACCCGAAGAAAGACAACGTATGAATAACCAAACGAACGCAGAATATGCCTCCGTAAGCAAAAGACCGACCCCTTGCACAACAACACATTCCAGTGTGGGTATAGAAAACGAGAATCAAAAAAGGAAAGACGAGCAGAATCTTAATTTTCTCTGTCGCCAAAACCCTTGGATGTGCAATCTTCCTACAGATTGCTGCGGCGGCAAAATGTCAATCGGTGTTCCGGTAATGAACTCCTGGAAGAAAGACAACGCCAATCATATTTACGTCAATTTGAAATACCTGCAGGAAACAGCTGCTGCGGCAGCCAACACGCAGGGGACATCCAAGAAGCTTATCCCTTATTATGCAAATTTGTATTTTCTTCAGACGTTATCCCTTTATGAAAATGCTGGGTTCTTAGCAATGCGACCCTCAAATTTGTTTCCAGGATCCGATCCGACAGGATCTGGAGCAAAAGCAGACGATCCGACGAAAGCAGACGAATTAAGAAAAAAGACAGTTCAAAAGAAGCGGATGGAGTTACCGTCAAACAATGGAGTTTACGAAATGATGTCTTTTAACAGAGAGGAAAGCCCATCTGCTTCGAGCGATAATTACATGCTCATGCAACCAGGATTACATCACGACATGGAAGTAATTCCAGAAAAGGGAACACTCGCTTCTGAAGTATCAACGGATTCCGGAAAAGAATCCATTGTACAAAGTTTTGGTGAGAGTGCAAGTTTTGAATCCACGTCATTGCCTTTAAGACCATTCATGCCCGTTTTACTCCCATTCCATGAGCAAGTATGTGACCATAAGGAACACCAGGATGCACCAGAAGATGGAGAAAAACATTTGGTTGTAAGAAAATGCTGCTCGGAAGATGGACATTGTAGATCTTCTCGATCGAATTCATTAGGAGATCTAAAAATGACCGTCTTGAAACGGGGAAGATCTAGCTCCACAGATGGAAGGCAAAATCCAGGTGAGAAAGGAAAAGACGATTATAACGCACCTGCTTGTTGTAGTAGTCCAAAGAGCACTCCTATAAGAAGACATCCCATTCTTACAAAACTATCCTTCAAGTCAAAAGAAAAGTCATTTAGTACGGATGAAATTACACCACCTTCAACTGCACCCTCTTCACCAGATAGTTTATTCTTGGAGAGTATTCAAAAATATCCTTTTCATAGGTCTGCTGATTGCTTACAGTTAAATGAGGAATATAGATTGTCAGAAGAAGACTTATCACAAGATCCAGAGGTCATCATGAGTCAGAGTATGGATAAAGGAAGATCCACATTGAGCATAAAGAGGTCATCCAGCGTTCCTTGCAAAGGAAACTCTGTTCAGCAATCCCAATCGAACAGCGGTAGCGACAGTGCAGCCTCAGCTCAGGTGCAATCGATGGGACAAGCAGCTATCTTCTCCCATTTCATCGCCTATCATGGATCTTTGCCAAGGAGGTGTTCTGGAAATGCAGCGAGTAGACATCCACTTATTGATCGGAAAAAAGCATCGGCACCAAGTACAGGAACTCAGGATCAACCATTGAATCAGGCACCAGAACATCACTCAAACTCAGATCCATCCAATTTAATATTCATATCAGGTTAGTTGCATTTTGTTATTGAATATTACTATGTGAATGATGCAGTTAGTATCGGGAAACTACTTTCCTTATCGTCTCAACGCTTTTGATGATGTGTCTGGTGTGTGTCTTTTCAGTTACTTAAAAGAAACCAGGACACATGAAATTCTTCATTATTTCTGTGGATGCGCATAAACAAACCAAATCTCGTTAATTTTTAATAACTTACCAAAATTTTGATGACAATGACTTTGCTTATTGCCGTTATCCCATTGCCTTCATTTTAATATATTGGTCGTAACTTCTTGTCTCATATTTACTTCACTCAGTCGTGACTTAGACCTAGTTGGCGCGAAATGGTTATTGAAATATTACTAAAACTAAGAGAATCTGTTGTAATGTTTGTACAATAAGTGCAAGAAGGAATTTGGCTCATAGTGAACATTTGTTGAAATTTCCTGATGCCTTTCACGCTTGTGTGAGTATATAGCGTTGCAGTAATTGAAGTAGATACAAGTACGAATGCTTTAATAAAATAATAATAACAAGTCATTCAAATCTCGTTTATATTGTTTAGTACATTTGGAAGAAGTTGATATTATAAAAAATTTTGATAGAGAAACAATATTAAATGATTAACTTACATGAGGATGATTGATATTACAAGTTTTTTGGCGCGTTGCTTGTAGGTTTGAAAGGAATAGAATTAGAAAACTTAAGCAGATTTCAAGGACTTTTTACTTGCAACGGCATGAATGTTATTGAAAAATCGGGTTAAATATTAATGATTACGAATGTACCCGTGTTCCTCATCGTACCAGCATGACAAAAGTTCTGAAATATTTGAGATTAATATTCATAACTGCTTAATCATATGGAACAATATATTAATAGCCTTATTAAGAAAACCACAGAAACCCGTTAAATAAAGATATGGGGAATTAATAGTATATTTCCTTTTTATTAATCCATATTTAAAAAGCCATTATTTCTTCTTGGTACAAATTTGGAATTTCTGCTAAGAAGTTCATAAATTCTAATTTTCATGTAGTTAGCTGAATATACATGTTTATTCTAGACAAGATAATAGTTGGGGAATACTTTAACATAAAAGTATCTGTCATCTCCCTGTTATGAATTCAAAGAAATTTTAAAGGGAAATTGCCGATACAGTGGTACCTTGCTTAATGATGGTAACCCCGTTGCATGATTAGCGCCATGGACCAAAACCATCGTTATCTAAGGCGCGATTCTCATGAGATATAAGTTAAAATTGGTTAATTTGTTCCGACTCCTCCCCACAACCATATTACATATTAAACATGCACATAAAACTCATTTAAGATGTCCTAACAATATGGTAAATACCATTAATTTATTACATTTGCTACAAAAGATTAACATTTATGAAATGAATTGTTCTTGAAAATAGATCAGCCGTGGTAACATACACTGATTAACAGCTTATAGATACAACGATTATAAGGCCGCGTCCACACATGCAACAGAACACCGTATCGTAACACCGTCGCGTATAAAGTCTGGACCGCACTCCGTGACAGAATATCGTAACATTTCCGCGTCCCACCAGTTGCCGGTTTTTCCCCGTCGCTTCGAAGAATGTCACGGTGCTATGTTGCACCCCATGTTCCTGTATTTGGGCCGGTTTACGAACAACAGCGTTTTGTCAGTGTAGACTGGATATTGGAGTGAACTGATGGGACCCAGTGATGGTAGGCACTGATGACACTCGGCGATGTTCACCCCGTAACATCATCGCGTAACATGGGATGTTACGCGACGATGTTCTGTTGCGTGTCTGTACGCACCCTTATACAGATGGGATTTGAATTTTGATGGCGAACGAAGAGTGACACACATCAAGCAATTTATTGTCCATATGAACCAACCCAACACATATAGAAAACTTAATACTTAAATATTCATTTTCATCATAAAACGCATTTATAACCACAAATTTTAAAATGAAATACAGTGCAATACAAGTGAAGAAACAAACGGAAAACATAAACAGCTGCCTATGTATGATAGGTCAAACATGTCTAAGTTTGTAAGATATTATTACCCTTCGCAGGGATAACACAATTGCCAAATAATAGTCCCTGGTTCGGCTCCAGGATGGGGACGGTGTCTTTCTCCTAAATGAAAAAGCTATAGCTTGAGCTTCTTATACGTGGGTGTCGAATACCATTAAGCATATCTAAGCTTTTACAGCTACTCAGCGTGGATGAGTGAGATCAGGAAATTTCTTATTTTTAGATCGGATAGGGGTTCACGTGATCGAAGTCGTTAACCAAAGCCTTTGTTGTTAACCAAGAGGTTTTTCTTAGTCACTGGTCATTAATTAACCAAGGCACCACCGTGTATGATGTCATTTTAAAAAATATAAATTATTGAAAAATTATATGTACTGTATATTGAAAGTAACACATTTGCTTTAAAATTTATTATGTAGTTTTCGATGTGTTCTTTATAATAAGACTGAAAGATTTATAGATCAATGGTTTTGGTAATAACAGAGATGTATTTTTATAACATACGGTCCGCGTATCCAACCTTTTCTCGGAATGTCAGTTTATATTTTAGGAGCAAAATACAACATTCTGATATCTAAATTTTTTCCACTAAAACTTGTTATTTAAGGATAAATCATTTTTTTAACTACATTTTTTCTATGTAAGATTTTGGCTCCAATGTGTCTTTTTATATCACTTTAAGAATTTTTAGAAGATTGTGAAAAATAGAAGAATTCTTGAATACAGATTATACTCCAATGAATATAAAGATGTAAAATATGATAAATATACAATTTTATTTTTGTCAATTTAACCGTTTGAATGTTTCGCCTTTAGAAATTTTATAAAAACATCTTCTAGAAAAGTACAAATATTAAGAATTAAAAATGCTGAAACAAAAAATGTACAGAAAAATGGTTAATGTTTTCAAAACAATTTGTTATAGTCCTATACATATATAAAACACGTCATATACATTGTAGCATCTTGGCTGTAATGTCTGTGTTTAAAATGTTATCATGCACAGGAATAAATACTTTATTTAGCTAGACTGTAAAATGACATTCGGTGGAGGAATTCGTCAAGGTATAAGCCAATAAACGCCATGCTTTATACTTTATACAGTAGAACGATAAATGCATTTATTAGCCTCTTAGTTTCTGAATGACGAGTTTCCCATATATTCCGACAAATTGTTAAATTGCAATACTTACGTATCAAAGATACGTTTTTGTTTTAAGTTATATATATATATATGCCCATTTTTCTATTCTTGTATTTAGAATGCAAGCAATGCCACCAGTTCGTCACATCACCAGAAGGATTGCTAGTGCTGGACGCCAAAAGCATGACATCTAGTTCTTCTTCGGATATGAGTGACTATATTGAGAGCCTATCATTGTGTTCCCGAAGTAGCAGCGGAAGCGGAAGTAGTGGTGTTGGAGGAATAAGCGGAAGTGAATATATCCGGACTGAGGAAATCGGCAAGCTTTCCTCTTCCTGCACAAGTTCCCTTAGACCAAGATCGGGCAAAGAGTATCATTCATTCGACCGCGTGGTGTTCCAAGATGGTTGTCCTTATATACCGGTCGCCGACTGCTCGCATTTGACGTTACCTTGCCTCAAGCCTTTCCTAGACGACTCTGGACAAGTTCTAGATCCTTCATTTCGACAAGACCGAACGGGTGACGCAAAATCCTACACGGCGACGACGTCTTCTACGGCGAAAACGAACTCGCCATCCCCCGGATACGTAAGTTCTTCACCAGGCAACCTAGATTTCGCCTCGCCTGAAAAAAGTCAACACTTCTCGTTCCAAAAGGAATCAAAAGATCTGAACTATTTAGAAGTCGTTTCGGTAAACGAGTCCGAACCAACGAGTCCCATTGTAAAGTCTGGTATGGTTCAGTATGCGGTGATAGATGTCGTTGCAACGGTCGCAGCAAAGAAACTAAGCGCCGAACGTGCGCAACTACGAGAAGAGGCTAGCCCAACACCTGCACATTCTCAGAGCCCTAAACACACCACTGATGACAAGGAGAAATGATAGATACTACCAGTCTTTAGTGTTGTTTTGTAATAACGTGAGACATCAGCTGCTCTTGTCCTCCTGGAGGCCTAACATCAATGGCTGTCCTATTTTCTTACCTTGATTTTAGCCACATTTTTCATAAGTGGAATAAATACAAGAGGAAAAGTCATCGCCGAAGGAAGAACTAACTGCCTTTATACCTTTAAGAAGAAAAATTCCACAACCTGTTTCATTCCCGCAATTACGACATTTTTAACCTAGGGGAAAATGCTCACGTTTGGATTGCTTTCATACCAACCATGCTCAGTCCTTATCTCTCGGGTTCAAAAAGTTTTGTAGATTTTCGAATCAAAGTTTTCACGATAAACCGTTTTTGATGATAACATGTGTATAAATATATCATGGATCTAATGCAATTTTTCTTTCATTACTTTTTTATATGGTGTGCTATGGGCAGGTCCGTAATGCCAACATTATAAAAATCGATAGAAATTCTCAATTTTTGTCAGATGACGAGCAAAGAATACTTTTTAGGGATATAACTCCGTTTCGTTTAAATACTGTCGCACAATTCATCGTAAATATTGGAATTTTCATCATAAATTCGTTTTCGGCTGGAATTCCCAGTTTTCATCCAAGCATACGCATAGTGAAAAGACAAACATAACTTCCTCTTTCATACCATAACAAAATAATTACCTATTAGTTAATAATTGCCTAAAAGTTAGGAGTACTCGATTACTTTCGTCAAAAGTACAGATTTATTTTGAAATATAAAATCTAAATAAATAATAAAATAAAATATCTTGAAAACTATAAGTTATCTTGATTTAAGACATTATTTTCTTTTGCTTACCTCCCGTGGGTGCCATTAGAATTGATGAAATGCATATGAAACAATTAGAAATCAGACAAAAATTGCATTTATTCTGATATGCTGCCCTATAATATGAATACACCTTACAGCAGTGTTTCTCAAAGTGTGGTCAGCGACGACTTATCCAATGGTCTGCAGAATTATCATCAAATTTCAGAAAAAAATGAACTAGAAATTGACGGCGTAGCTGAAATTTAAGTTCAGATGAGATTTTAAGGAATTTCTCCTGAATATTACAGTTACAAACTTTACCTCTCGGCGTTTTGTGAAAGATTTGAATCCTCTGAATACACCCGTGCTGTCTACATTGCTTATTATTAATTAAATTAATGATGTCATTTTCATTATAAATTTGACAACGTAAGATCGTAAATTATAAGTTCTATCAATGGAACCAGAGTTGTATCAATAACGTTACTCTAAAAATTATTTTGTTTCAGGTGGGTTTGGCAACCAACAAATATTTTAAGAACATGATTGGAGATTTTAGAGATTTTCTGTCAAAAGTTAGTGCTTTTTTAAAGTAAAAAAAACCCAAAAAGCTTAAAAAATTTACCACAAAACGAGTTAAAATTAACTACAAATTATATTTCAAGAGAAATCTATCCTGACGGAGCTTTTACATAACGTATATAAGCTTGCCAATAAATCGTATAAATCAAGAATTGTTTTGGCTATGTCTTTCCTTGAAAGAGGCGGAAAATATAGCGGTGGCTAAGTAGGGCTTAATTTTATTAACCATAGTTGGCAACCTTAATTTCAGGTAATACATTTTTTTAATGGGGCAAAGAAACCTCTCCCCCCCCTCGCCCAGTGGTCCGCGATAAATAAAGGAACGTTTAAAGTGGTGCGTGGTAGACCAAAGTTTGAAAAACACTGCCTAAGAGTAAGGTGCAGTTATCTTAGGGAAGCATAATTGGAATTGCAGTATAATTATATTCCCCTATGCTGAAATTATCAACCATAGTTTTCCCACGTGAGTGCAGTGGTATCTCGAAGTACTGAAATTGTAACAACTAAAAATAACTTGATTTTGTCATATACACGTGTAGAAACAAGCAACTCTTCCTTTTTACGGCAATAAATGTTCTTAACATAGGAACACAATACCCTTTAACACATATGTGACTATCGTGTGTGGTGAAGTACAGGCAGAGGTGTAGCCAGGAACGCCTCGTGTGAGGAGGGGAGTGTGATTAAATAAATTCAACGGTTTTGTTTTACGAGGTCTGGGAAAAAGGCTGTGTAAATGATCTGTAGAATTTTTCTCGTGAGATGAAGTAAGACTTTCCATAAACCCCCTGAGTGCACGTGCAGTGATAAGGCTTTGGTCGTACGGCGTGGAAACTCGGAGTTCGAATCCTTCTGTTATCCTGTTTGGCGCAGACTAATATATGTTAACCTTGCGCCATAAGTCAACTAACCAACCAATCGAAATTCCCTAAGATCATGCACTCGTCGTCACCAATCAGCATTCCAAGAATTACATTCCCTAAACATGTCCCTGCGCCATAAGGATACAAACGACCATTCCCTAGACAAGGGAGAGTCGAAGTCTTCGGGAAATCGTAGGCCCTAGGAGATCATGGTCTTAGTTGCCCTTGTACCATACATTACATACGGCCCTCGGTGTTAAGGCGTTTGCCTTGCGCACCGTTATCCTACGTCCGACTCTTAACATTGCCAAAAGGGGGAGAACGCTCACCGACTAACTGCTCACTATAGATAGTACGAGGATTGGTTCCCTAGTCCTTAAAAAGTTAGGACTTTTCGGAAAGCTATATGTCCGAGCGCAGCACGACCCTTGCTGTCCTTGCACCATAAAACTTAGAAACATAAAACACATAATTGAATAAAATGTGCAACATGTGAAATTTTGTACGTTACTCAGAAGGCCGTTTTTTATTTTAATGAAATTTATAAGTAGTTTACCGCCGCTTTTGACAAAAATTTGCACATCAATTTTACTCCCAACGTGTATACAACCCTTTACTGAAAACAAAATTGTGAAATACAAACGCAAAACATAAGAACATTGAAATCGTATTTTTATCAAAACTTTAGTGTTAATAAATGAATGGTGTACTTCCTAAATTGCGATAAATAATGCGACAGAATATAAGTAAATATGAATAAATAAAATAAATGGAATATAAGTGTTTTATTAGAAATTATACACCCAATACAAGTGTACTGGATGAAAGAAAGGACAATATATCAACGTAAATTAGGCTCCGTGAAAGATAATTGGACAGTATAAATTGTACTAATTGGGACCAAATATTGATTAGTACATTTTTAATTATACAATCGTCTTTTTCTACTTTATTTCTGTTTATACTATAAAAAAATTAGTTAAAAAGATAAATTTGAATTCAGTTCGTTGCATATGATTACCTATAGTTTCCTATATCATTATGTTGAAAATAATCATCATGTTTATTTATAGGCTACTGTCAGATAACTCTTGGGTCATACTATTCATTTTGTAGCGGTCTATTTAGAAAATTCGAAGAGTTTTAATATCCATTAGAGATTTTCTTTCATTATAAGGACATCAATATTAAATGAATCTGAGTTCTGTGGAAATTATTGAAAATTATGCATTTTGTAAAAATTAATTTAGTTCACACAGATAACGAAATACTGAAATGCATTAAATATAAAAAATCTGTTGCTTTTGTTCTTTTTGACAATTTTTTTTATTTAGAAATTTCAGGAAAATATTGAACATGGAGCAAATGTGTTCTAAATTGTAAATAAAATTATTAGAATATTAAATTATGGTTCTCTGCGTTAATATATTTAACAAAATGAAATTTTATTAAAAACTAAAATAAATTTGCGAGATCCATTACTTTCCCTATTTAAACAATTTGGAATTGTGAAGCAAAATGCTATTTATTAATAATTTAAGAATAGAAAACCCTATAAGCAATAGAACATCGTGCAAATGTGATTTTTATAAAGGCATTTGAAAAATAAAATGTTTTTAAATGACAAAGAAAAATTCTGTAATTTCAAATTATTTTTGATTTATTATTAATTATTTTTAATTCATTATTAATTATTTTTTATTTTATCATTAAATATTTTTAATTTATTATTAATTATTTTTAATTTATTACTCAATTAGTAACGATTACTTTCAAATTTCCGAAAAACGTCCTCTGTTTTATATATGATTATTTTTATGTTATAATGAAATCCTGCAAGGTTTCTGAATCTAGTTCCGAGGTACATATTCTAAACGTCATGCAAGGTCTGGGTGTGTGAATATTCAGATATCAGGAAGACAAAAGAACGATTATACGATAGAGTTAATTCTCAGCAGTCTGTTAAATTCTAAAATAAAATAGAAAAAATTAATTAACCATTGATTAATCGAATAGTACCACAAAGGAACCAGTAGACCATTGAAACCCTAGTCAAAACATAGTTAAAATCACTTCAACATATCACGATTATATATGTTTCGTTCTCGTCATATGTATATTACATGTATAGATAAGGAAAGGTCGAATTTTTTGTATGTAAAGATTGTCAAACTTGAATTTTCAAGCACGTTTTGAAAAATTTGTAGAACAGTTTTTTAAATGTTTGGAAAACATCGGTGCTTTTTTGTTATTAGTAAGAATTTGTCGTGTTTCGTATTCAAAAGATGGTTTAACTGTGGATTCGTTGCCGTTTCTCCTGACAAGAAGTTTCCAATGGAGAATTAAGCTTTTTCCATGCTACAAGACGTGGTTTGGTTTCCATTTTTACAATAATGGTGTGAGTGTCATTGTTAACAATTGGTTGTTAGGTTCGCTCACGTTGTAAAAGAATGTGTTGTTGACGAATAGACTCTATATATATCATATCATGAAACCTGTGAAGCTACAAATATGTATTAAATGTTCAGCGTAAAATAAGCATACTACGTGATATATTTATTTTAAGAATTCTTCATGTGTTATTATCTAGTCTTTTTTCGCGTAATAGTTTATTTTACTATTACCTGTACTCTTTATAATTATGTGCTGTTGTTTTTTTTTTACTACATTCATTCGAATTTATAATAGAATGTTTTTGCGTTTTCTTTGTCTTCATCTAGTCATTATAAAATTTCATTGATATGCCTCGTTTTGTTCTGAATTGTGTTATTCTGAATTTTGTGTTATTTTGAATTTTGTTTTATTTTGAAATATGTCAGTGAAGTTACGTTACCTGCATTGTACTGAACACGAAAACGATGCCACACGCTAAAGCTGAAGTTCAATTTACAGTTGCTGTGCTTGTGTGTGGTGAATTGTAAGGGCACGTAAGCCTAAAACCTCTTACTTAAGACCATGTAAATATACAAATGGTGTGCGTTTTGAGAAGGAGATGCCATAGGTGCATGGAGAGCTCTTGCTTAGAAAATAATTATCAATAGTATTAAGGAAAATTTGGGTTTACTTTATAACAAAATTTCTGCACATGCAAGCAATACAGAAACATTTTCATATTTTACAATCACAGTGGGCCTCAACGCTTACTTGTACAGACCATTTGTAGAAAAACTACTTGTAGCGAAATAAATGAATGTATAAACATGCAGCATGCGTCTCTTACTTATATAACTTTAAGGACACTCTGTATAAATATTTTGAACAAACACAAAATCAGAAAAATTAAAATAAAACCGTCAAGAATAAATTTATTGTGTCAGAACGACATTAAAAATTTGAGTGAAAATGTTCGTTTGAATTTTTTTTTTCCACGAGATCCATTGCGCATCGCCATTTCTACAACATATAGGCCTTTGGTGTTCTAATAGGCATAGTAATCATAGTACGTTTCAAGTTATTTATCAGAATATAGTAAACTATACTGAAAACTATTAGAGAAAATCTTTAGATATTTTATACCATATTCAATTGCACAGGAAGTCGATGCGATAACAGATGCCTTACAATAAACAAAGGTTGTCATTCACAGTTAATTAGTAGAATCCAACACTGAGTAGATGAGCTCCAACGAAACTGCCAATTAGAAGCAGTCAAATTTTGCCGGGGAGTTCGAAAAGTTAGGCGATAGATAACTATTTTTTAATTTTGCTTTCCAAATATAACAGCAATGGCAGGTTTTATACAGGGTGTCTCAGCACCAGGGTTACAAACTTCTAGGAGGGGTAGGGTACACCTAGATGACTCGGAATCACATACCAATGTTGGGTCGGAAATGACATGTGCATCCGGTAGCATTCACATGTCATTTCCGGTATGCTATTTCCGACGTATCGTTTCCACATGTGCACGTGGCGCAAGGCTACATATCTTCATGCTGCGCTATAATCGACAGTTTTTAGAGGAATACGAAACTGCGGTCTTTGCTAAATGAAGTCTGACCCGCGGAAAAAAGCCAGAAGCCACTGGATACCCGTTGAAATAGAATTATTTGCATCATAGCCCTCCCTTGCGCCATAAAAAGTTTACCAGCCGATAAAGCGCACGGTAGCCTACCTTACGTTATAAAAATTCAAGCAATTGCGTGGTAGCCAAACAGGCTACAATGGCAAAATTACAGGGAAAAGCGAAATGACCCAGTCTGTCTTTTCGTTTCGTCCCTTTCTACTCTCTACGTCACACTTCTCATAATTAAGATAGACACTACATTGGGTCGAAGTGTTGTAAATGTCGCAATGTTCCCAATTAACGAGAATTACTACATTCCGGTTCCTTCTCTTTCTCAACTCCTTTCTTCGTAAAAAAAGTACGTATATATTGAGAAATTTTGCATTTTGCTTTTATGAAAAAATCGCCTTTTTATTTACATTATTGGGAGATGAGACAAATTATCATATATACATTATACATTTTCATTTGCTTGCTTTTTGTAATTCATATGTTTGCTTTTTATAATTAATATGTTTGTTTTTGTAATTCATATGCCTGTTTTTTATATAATGAAGGGGATGTCATGTATGTTTTACGCCTGATATAAGCATTCTTAATAACTGCTTGTTGGTTTTTTTTATAATATGTTTGACAGTATTTAATTCACCTTGTTTTATACTAAAAGCACATTCTTTTAACTATATAATCCGATTAGGACTGTTATTACACCGATTCCTCAAAAACATGTTGAGAAAATTCTTATTCGAAAATTAAGAACGCAAAAACTTATTTTAGCCATCTGTATATCCATCACAAAACAAATTATTCTCTTTTAAAAACAAAAATTATGTTCATATGCAATACGCAGTTTTTACAAGTCCTCCAAATAATTATAACAGGGTTTGTTTATAAGTTTCATCTTATTATCCTCATATGGGCATGTCTCAAATAAAGCTCTAAATTTTATAATGAACGTTGTAAACTAAGCTCGGCCCAATTTTTTCCTCCTGTTAGAATTTTTTTTTTTTTTTGCGAAAGCAATGTTTTATAGATTTGTTTGATAACTTTCAAATAAAAATGTTTATTTTGGAAACATATGGATATGCTACTGTGGGCTCCCGTAATAATAATATTAATTTTTTATTTATTTTCTACATATATATAATGCAGCATGAAGCTGTTACATATTGTAACAGGTCCCAGGAAAATATGGAGTATAACAAGCCCAGGACCTGATATTGGAACATTTCGCTTCTTTTATTCATTAGTCCCATTTTACTGATATTATTATCGACCGTTACTATTTAAACTAGAGCACTAGAAATACTACGTTCACTTCGCAAGCTTTCTTAACTGTTGCCACTTAGAAACGCAAGGAAAGAAAACTTAATAAGTTCAATTTCTAAAATTGGCAAAATGCCAAATTGTTTCCTTTACATGGTGTTTTCTAAATGTACGTAATTTTACTTTACGTATCAATAAAAATATTGCATAATTATAACTTCACTTTTTATATTTGGCAACAGTGTTATTGTTTTCCGGATTCTAGAATCAAATTAGTTTTCAATTTACCATCGACATATGCACACGTCCCACGAGGGAACCGCCGACAAAAGGCATGCAAAACTTCTTTAATATTGCATTGTAATTAAATTATCTTTTGGCGTGTCAATTAACTAACCAAAATATTTAAAGTATTAATAAATATGATTTTCAACTGGATGAATTACTGGATTTTTTCAACACTTATTTCTGTACTAACATGAAATGTTCGTATGTCATTAATTATTGGTCAACTTAGTGATATTATATAACGATATATCGTATTTTATCTTTCCTTTTCGTGGCAGGTCCCCGGTGGTTGCTTTACTAATTATGAGCTCCGATCAAAAATTTCACGAACTAACAAATTGTTACTAATGGAACAGAAAGCGCTTCAAACTTGTGATTATTCATTTTCCGAAATCCTCTTTTTTTTTTTTTAATTTTAGTTGAGTATTCGATTTTAAGAAAATTTATCGCGAGTGCACGGATTTAATAAGAATTCCTTCTTTAAAGTTTCATTTTCTTTCTTTATCAGTTTTGTTCGAGTTATGTAAATTCCACTTACATTAAGTGACACAAATAGGTCATTTTAAATCGAAAAGAGTGACAGATTGTAACCTTTGAAAATTATCTCTAAGTGGATATTATAAATTTTAAATTTAAACGCAGTGCGTTTCAGTATATTTTAAAGAAATCAAAGTTTTTAGAAATGACGTTTTTTATTTGTGCAAATAACGTTTTGGTAAAAAGCATGTCCATAAATGTCACTTCCTTTTAAAGATTTTCTCCCTTTGCCGTCGAAAGATTTATTTAAGGAAACTGTAATTTTCGGAGCTCTTGACCTTTTACCTCCTTGTTTGATAATGACCAAATTAAGCACTGGCTGACATTATGGTGAGCTAAATTATTTCTAATTTTGTCTTGTCAAATATTATTTTTTGTGACTTTTTCTGAGATCGATACGGAATTCATAAAAGTTTGAAAAATAACCTTATTGTGGCGAAAAGAATATTTCTAAACACCTCATAAGCAGAATCGACGGTCTATAATAATTATAATAATATTGCGCAATTATTCTATTTTTATTTTCCGTGGCAATTGCTAAATATTATTTATCATGAGAAATAGATATATAGATGGATGAAAAATTGATACTTTATCTTTCTAAGGCTACCTTCACTGTAATATGTATGTAAGATATTATTACCCTTCTCAGGGTTAACACAATTATCAAATAATGGTCAACACACAAAGCAGCCGGAGCGAGTTTTTTTTTTTCGAGTTTTCGTTGGGGAATTTATTATACTTAATAATATTATATACCCACATATAAGGAGCTCGATCTAGAACTTATTTTATTTAGGAGAAGAAAAGAGATGCCGTTCTCACCCTGGGTTCGAACCAGGGTCCATCCGTTGAGTCCAAAGTGTCTTGACCACTAGACGAAAACTGACAAAAATCTCGCCCCGGAGGCTTTCTGTGTTGACCATATTTGGCAATTGTGTTATCCCTGCGGAGGGTAATAATACCTTAACACCTTTACATACGGAGAAAGAGAGCGTTATTACCTGTCCTCATTCGTCTAGCGGTCCAAGACACTCCGGGCTAAACGGAGGGACCCTGGTTCGAATCCAGGATGGGGAAAGCGTCTCTTTTTCTCCAAAATTACATAAGCTCTAGTTTGAGCTTCTTATATGTAGTTGTCGAATATTATTAAGCACTGTAATATGTAGTTAGACGTGCGTACCCTAATTTACAATGCAATACTCATATAGATACAAAAGAGCGCTTTAGTTAAAATTCACGTAAATCTAGAAACTGCCATCACTGTAGCATATTATCATAAACGCTGGGGATCTGTTATGAAATGTCGTGTTAAATCCTTAAGGAAGATGGCTGGTTGCAGGTCTCTGTAAACCTTCGGTATCATCTCGTTTAAGACAGCGAATAAGACTGTAAAAAAAAAAAGCGAAAGAGATCTACTGATACAAATGACGAACAGAAGATTGATCGCTATATAATTTTAAGGTCATTAGGAAAAAACACCAAAATTAATAAAAATAACAAATTGGTGTTTTTCTTATGAAGGGTCAGGGTAAATTTTTTCAATAAGGTAGAGGAATGAGAGCACATAACAAGACAAACGATATTTGCAATGGAACCTGAAGCAATAGGTATGGAAGAAGTCAGAGAAATTCTAGTCAGTTGAAATTAATATTTACTACAGCCTTAGATGTTTCGGTTAAAATAATAGTACAAGCCAATAAACACATTTAATTTATACGTACATAGTGAATTAATACAGAGTGAAATCATTAATATTTACATCAGTGGTATATATATATTAATATAGTATATTCATTAATACATAGTGAATGAAATTTAGTACGTCTTTTTTTGGCGGAGCCTTCATGGTACGCGTGCACACGTCAATGGTAAATTGAAGACTGGTTTGATTTTAAAATTAGGAAGACAATTACACGTACTGTTGCCAAATATAAAATGTGATATTATAATTATACAAAATATATTTGTTGCCAGATGCGGAAAGTGGAATTATGTACCTTTGGAAAACACCGTATAAAAATGAAGCAATTTGGCAGTTCGCCAATTTTAGAAGTTAAACTTAGTATGTTTTCTTTCCTTACGTTTCTAAGTAGCAATAATTGGAAAGCCTACGAAATGAACATTGTGTTTGTATTGTGGGAACCCACAAACCTAAGGCAGCATTCTGTCATAGTCAAGAGCAAGTTTTTAAAACATCTGAGGTACTTTTCAAAAACCGGACAGCACTTGTGAATAAGGATAAGAATTTTTCTATAAAAAAATAGGAAACTAGATTCTCTATAAATACAAAATTTATATTTAATGCGCTTTACACTATAACGTTTTGAAAAATATAGTGACACCTTTCTTGAAAAAAAACGTTAGTGAAAATTCGAAGCAGCTGAAAGGATGTATGTTTATGTAACTATTCATATCACACACAGTTCCCTTTTGTGTCAATAAAAATAAATTGTTTGATTCTGGGATCACCATCCATACATGAAAATGAAAACAAAGACTCGTAAATCAATTTCCAAGTTAGGAAAACACAAACAATGGAAACAAGTTTTCTCACTTCGGCATATTTCGTAGTCAAAGCACAAGATCCATTTCAATTCGAATTTCGCCTTTTCAAAAGATGAATGTGGAGAAATAAGTACACGTGTACAACGATTTTCCCCCGGAAAGCTATTTCTTGGCACCTGAAACTTTCTATTTTTAAGCAATACCATTCATTAGTTTTCGTCCGAGGTTGATGCGATTTCTGTGTGCTGAGTACGTGATCCACGTTTTCGACCATTGCTTCTCCTTCCAAAGCGACATTTCTGCTACCATTCTAACAAAGATTAAACTCTTATAGAATTTTGTATGAAACGGCTTACCTTTCTGAAAGACGAGAAGTATCTCTGTTACAGATTTAGAGGAAAGGAATCAGAAGGCAGCGAGACCTTGATTTTTCACAAAAAGAGTCTTAAATTCGTCTATTGTCCATTCTAAAACCGAGTTTAAAGTTGTTTCTAAAATTATCATTGTGTAAACTATCACCTCTACTAGCAAAACCTTTTTGTTTGCTCGTATTTTCGGCACAAGGAGAGAAAAGATCATGCTGCGTCGGGACTTAGATTTTCCAAGCTCTGCTAGCAAGAATGAGCGCCCATATGAGTACTTTTAGGGAGTGGCTGAATAAAATTATTACCTCCTTCTCAACGCAGTCAAACATTTTAGTGAATGTACAAGATACTAAAATGCTACAAAAATAATTGATACTGCTTGACAATTAGTAATGAGCTAAAAAGTACCTTTTTTTTAAAATGTGACTAAATTTTTGAACGGCTAGGGGGCTAGAGCCCCTCTTTCTCCTAAATGGGCGCCCATGCCACCAAGTGAATCAGGCCTCGGACTCCGGTGGGCAGAAAAATGGCAAGCCTTCTACGGCACCATGCGTGGTCGAACACAGATTAGTGATAGACATCATTGACGAGTGAATTAACACTGCGCCATCATAAGCCAATAGGTTTATTTTTGGCCAAGGAAGCCAAACCTCTTAAGAACCAGGAAATCAACACTTGGACTCCAATGAGCAATTAATCAGTAAACAGTAGTTTTGCCGCCAGTGGGATTCGGATCCGAATCAATGGTACGTTAGGTGAAAGCGTCACGGCAAGACCAACAAAACTGTGTATAATATGCAGCTGTGTGTAATCTAAAGAGCTAAACTCTGTATAGTATCGCTTAAAAATAAAAATGATCTACATAGGAGTAAATGTAATTCACTGGCGCTGTTAAAAAAGCACACTATTATGAGATAGAGCATTTTGTATGACATTATTACCCTTCACAGGGATAACACAATTGCCAAATAATGGTCAACACACAAAGCCACCGGGGCGAGATTTTTGTGGGGGAATTTATTTTTTACTTAATAGTTTTCGACACCCATGTAGAAATAAACTTAAACTAGAGCTGTTTTTTGTTTAGGAGAAAAAGAGACGCCGTCCTCATCCTGGATTCGAACCAGGGTGCCTCTGTTTAGTACGGAGTGTCCTAACCGCTAGGTGAACGAGGACAACAACAACAACAACAGTCATTTTCTCCGTATGTAAGGATGTAAGATAATAATAATCGAAATAATAAGAATAATTGTCGAAAATTATTAAGTATATAAATTCCCCCACGAAAACTCACAAAAAACTTTCCTTGGTGACTTTGTGTGTTAACCATTATTTGGCAATTGTGTGACCCCTGTGAAGGGTAATAATATCATACATCCTTATATACGGAGAAAAAGACCGTTGTTCTTGTCCTCGTTCGTTTAGTGGTCATGACACTCCTGGCTAAATGGAGGCCCCCTGGTTCGAATCCAGGATGAGGATGGTGTCTCTTTGTTTTCTAAACAAATACAGCTCTAGTTTGAAATTCTTTCTACGTGGGTGTCGAAAATTGTTAAGTAAAAAAATAAAGCGTTTTATCATTAAAAACTTTAAAGAAACCTTAAAAAAATACACGACCGCTTTTGTATGTGAAACTTACACGAAAAATACAGGTTGTAAGCAGAAGAAACATAAAGTAAATTTTTCTACGTAGAGTTCTGGTCTATGAATACGTCTTATGCTCGACCCTAGAACATTCTTACTGTGTAGTAGTTCTTACTAAGATTAGTGATTAAAATAATAATAATAAATAATAATAATAAGACTATTTATATACTGGGTTCTTAATCTCAGACTCTTGTCTCAACTAAACTGATATATTTGCACGCTAACTAAAACTAATTACATTTTATATGAACTCATTTCAAGTGCTGCTTGTAATTTATATTTTCTTCGTTAAAATGAATCAGGTATAGCTTTGTTAATTATTCTTTACTTGGAATTTTGGTTTATAAGAGGCGAGCATTTTATGAAGGACGGAAAGTATAACTATTTTGTATACCACCATCAATAGTCATGGGCGGATATATCATTTTTTCGCCTCTAGGTTATTTTGCTGCCCCTTCCTACCCGTCCCCCAATCAGTGGTGGGAACATAATAATTCTTACATTAAATATACGCCCAAAACTTTTGCATTGACAACAAATATGTTGAAAAATATACATAAATTGAAACATAAACAATATTAACTTATATTGAAGTATTATTTCTTTTTGTATATAATAAATCAAATTCAATTTTATTGAAATAAATTTTAATTTTAGCAAAAAATAAAAGCCTATAGAACACTGGTATTTAAATGGAAAGCATGACGTCTAGCTTTCTTCTAAGCATCTGATTATATCATCGTCTGGTATTGATTTTGTTCTATCAGACTTCATACACAAAATTTTGCCGCCCTAGTCTATAGCCTAGTATAACATATTTCCCAATAGGCTATACTAGGCTATAGCCTAGTATAGCCTATTGGGAAATACGGCACTGTCAGTAGCCCAGTTTAAGAGAAAGGTTCTAATTTGATTGAGAGGCATTCTGCCTTCACTTGACAAAGATCTTATATGAATGAAAAGATCTTATAAAAATGATCTTATATGAAGAAACAAATAATACATTATAATATAACAATATAAATAATACAACAATATAAATCAACATTTATTGGCGTAGTGATACCAGCGTCAAAGTTATGATAGCTAGATTGTGAAAACGTTCGAAAGAAAATAAATATTTCTGCCTTCGGTGGGACCTGAACCCACGACCTTCCACTTGCCGGGCGGAGGCTCTACCCACTGAGCTACGAAGGACAATATATAATCTCTTTACGAACGTATATATATTGTTGCCAGTTATTTCGCAGAATGGTGTAGTACATGGACTACTATTTAAACCAAATTACGAAACCGGTATTAAATTGATAAAAAAAAAAAAAGATAATACATTGCAATTTATTTTAGTTCAAATAAAACGGGAGAATCGAGTGAAATTATACCGATAATCGAGGTGCGACATATCAAATAAAGAAATACTGGACGGATATTTCAGAAAGCATAATGAAACAGAAATGCCATCTAACACACGCATAGTGGGTAATAATTGTGTTGTAATTATTAAATCGGAAATTGGAAAAGTGACGCCCAAAATAGACATGAAAATTGGGAAAATTGCATTATATTACTCCAATTGCCAAAGTAATAGCCTGTCACGTGATAAACGAATTAGTTCCCTTATCTTACGCATTTCATTACAACTCCATCGGCATAAGGTACCCTATAGTCACGACATGGACCCGTAGCGGTAAGAAGAAAAACCGGTAATTAAATTTGCATTAACTGCTTATGATAAATAGTGTCTTATCTGAAAGGTTCCAATGATTTTAAGCGTAAAATAGTGTTTTTTTTTTATTACTCCATTTTAGTGTTACTATAGGAAACAATTCTCTAATATCTAGGAAATATAGTGACAACTGCCTAGATTCCCCGTAATGGTCTATGGCGATTTTTTGTTGGTATCTTCGACATTATTAAAAGCAAATTTCATTGTATTGCATCCATCTATGTGTCAAAATGCTTGCTTTAGCGATCTTTGTTGAAATAGTTTTCTGTGGTAAACTATAATCGGGGCAAAGCTAACCTGGTACACTGTTAAGGCTACGGCTACCTAGTCAGGCCCGTAGAATAAGTATTCATTCGCCAATTGGCGAAAAATGAGATAGCCCTCAATATTATTCGGCTATTTATCGCCTAATTTGGAATGCAGAAAAACGCGGTTGCCAAAATTCCAGGAGCCAAATTTCTCGCCAAGCAAACGAAGTCCTCTGAGTGGTCAGTTACTTTAATGACGTCAGCGCTTGCTATAATGAGTCTTTTTCCTAAATTTAATAAATACCAGATTTTAATTACACAAATATGCCTATGTTTTATGTATTTGAGCATTATTTTAATGTTTTATGTACAAAATGTATCTTCTATTAACTCTGTTAACGTAAGAAAGGGCGAACTATACCGCACTAGCGGAATTATACTGCTCTGCGCCTTGTCAGTGTACCAGGTTAGCTTTGCCGCGATTATAGGAAAATATTATACTATTGTAATTTGTAATTTCTTAGCTTGGAAAAAATTCTATTAATTTAATATTTAATGGAAATTAGTAAAGCATAGGTAACAATTAATTCCCGGATATATAAAGTTCCATTGCTCTACAGAGCTGCACCGTAATGGGAACGTCTTTATTTTTCGCGCCATTAACACGGGTTCGACTCCTGACGGCATCACAGATCGCGCTACTTCCCTTCGAGGTTTAGTTTCCTCGGCAGTAGAGGTTTATTTTCCTCGGCAGCAGAGGTTTAATTTCTTCGGTAGCGGGGTCCGGATTCCTCGGAAAACTGTAGATTCCGAAGCAACGTGACCTTGCCGCGTGTAAGCACAAATATGAACCAAACAAATAGTTCATCTTGCAAAGGACACTTAAAAGCTTTATTTATATTACCGTTTGCTAATTTGTGTTGACGATTGCTAAACACTATTGCTTGTTTCTTGGTGATTTTCCCATTCGAGATTAGCGTTATGATATCGACGTTTCCTCAGTGCATTGGTGTGCGTTGTTGGGTATCTGATGAAGACTTCACATAGCCATAAGAACTTTTATTTTAGTTGAAAACGACGTGTTCCTCTTCCTCACTTACTGACATGTTCCCTTCTTTCCTCTTTGGCCGAAGCTCATTTTAACAACTTTTATAAAATTTAAAAATGAAATAAAAATAGAATATAATTATACGTTAAATATTCAGAAGCAGGTTTGTCCTGGAGGAAATTACTGAGAGTTCGGTGCTGTCTTAATTACGGTGTGTCATAATTGCGGTGTTACTGGACTTGGTGACGTCACCGCGCAGCGCTGACAAGTATTTCATTTGTCGTCTATCCAAGCCTAAGGTGGAAGTTGTACCAGTGGCATAACGTGGGGTGCTACCAATGGGGCGACAGCTACGGACCCAAATTCTTATGGGCGCAAAATTCCAATACTGGACTAGTGAAAGAGAGTGCTAATAGGTTTTAGGGGCGCCATTCTTAACTTGCCCAGGGCGTTGTCAACATATACTACGCCGCTGGTTGCCACTTTCATCAGTTTTTCATTCCTCTCCTGGTCATACGCAGGATATTATTTTGAGGCTTGGGGGGTTCAGGGAGTTTTCTTCATTTGGTTCCATGTACGTTTGCAAGTGACTAACAAAAAAAAAGAAGCTGAACTTCGTTGAAAGTTGCCCAAAATCCAGCAAATGTAAAAATTTCCTTGGGACATTGAGAGTATTCGGCGCTTATCCTGTATTTTTTTAAATTTCTTGAGAGTACGCGGAGCACATAGCGGAGCACACAACCTTTGGGAACATCCCTGTTCAGAAGCATTTAAAATGTAAAAAGCAAAGGCTTTGTTTTAACAGTTTTGAAGAAATAAAAGCCGCAAGGAACATGCAACCTATTCTAGGTGTATCACGCATGCAATACGTGATGCTCACGTGCTAAGAGAGAGAGTTGTCGGCCGATGTTTTAAGAAAAAGTGAGCTAAAAAAATAGCTATTGACGTAAATGGAAAGAGATAATCTCACCGCTCTCTGATTGGTCGAAAAATCTGTCTAGAAAACCTAAGGTTTTATATCTCAAGGAAAGAAAATAATAGAGAGTTTTGGGTGTAGCAGCTCGAGTGAGCGGACGCATTGCTAAATTTATGATAAAATGTTGACGATCCGTCAGGGTAGTACCGAACTATTTATAGTGTAAAAAATTACATTTTAGGCTTTCGGCGAAATATCTTGAATAGTAAAAATAGTTGGATTCCTTATTTTGAAAAGGCATTACATATTTACAGTTGAAACAAATAAGACAAAAAAATGTATTCATTTGAGCGAAGCATTTAATTAAATTAATTTAAAGTATTTCTATGTAAATTACTGCCCGATATTTTTAACCCCAGGGAAATTAATTTTGGAACGAACAAAGTATTTAAATTCTGATAGCGATTACGCTCACAAGCAAAAATAATTCTAAAAGATAGCCAAAGATGAATTACATAATTAAGACAATGCACGAAAGATATTTCGTGAATTTCACATTCCCTTGTATTCGAAATATTCCAAGTATTTTTCTGCCTTTCGCCGCTGGCGAGAGAAAAGGTCATCTAAAGAATGCCCTGAATTTATCTTTCCCTTTATAAAACCCAATTAGCTTTGCCCGGCGATTAATTTCCACGCAGCGAAATTTGAATTTGAGAACAAAAATTCGGGGGCCTTTTATACCGTGTTCCAATCCTTTGTGCAATTTTTTGTCGCTCATTACTCTGAAAGATAATTTAAAGGATAATTAATTGTTAAATGAACTGATTTCATTATTGGCATTTAACTCCCCTTATCTTTTAAAGAGGATTTATTCGCCCTTGTAATGAGGCGTATTTCACCATAATATTCATTTTTTATTGAACTGAGATTATATTTCTTGCTTTTCCTTTTCACTTATCCTTGATGAGTATATCATTTGATAAATAAAACAGAATCTCCTAAAAGCCATCTAGATTGGATTGTCTGTATCAAGTGGTTATTTAGTGATCATATGGTGAAAGTGCTTGTGGTACAATGACTAACAATGTCAAGAGAATAATTCGATGATGATGTGTAAACTAAATTAAGATTTTTTCATAAAATTATAATAGGACCAGCGAATTAATACTCAAGATCGGCACAAAAAACTCACTTTACAAGTCGTGATGGACGTAAGTTAATTAATTTATTAATATGTAATCACATTAACTTCGGGGAATTGTGTCGAGGGCAAAAAACATCGAAATTGAAATGCGATACAAATAATCTGTAGGGTGCAGATCGTTAAATATAAAAATTACACCAGCAAAATCGTAGGATACAAATGATAGGCTATTCAAACATAAATATAAAATAAATATTTAATTTTTGTTTCCAGCTTCTTTTTCCTAGGAGGTGTTTTTAATTTGCGTAGTTGGTTTTTTTTTCTTTCCCATCCGCACGTTTTGTCTTCTTCCCAGTGATATAAGCTTTGAAGAAATGTAGTAACTTCATTCAGTTGAAATATTATTTTATTAAAAGCTTTAAATATTTAGGTTAGTTTGTTAATATGCGCCAAAAAATAAATTAATTCAAATTAAAGAAATTTATTATCCCTTTTGCGGAGCTTTCGTGGTACGTGTACACACATTGATGGAAAACTGAAGACTGATTTCACTTTAGAATTTGGAAGGCAATTTCACAAATTGTTTCCAAATATAAAAAGCGAAATTATAATTATACAAAATATTTTGCCAGATACGGAACATGAAATTATGTGCATTTGGAAAACATCATATAAAACGAAAAACTTGGCATTTTGCTAATTTTATAAATTGAATTTATTAAGTTCACTTTCCTTGCGTTTTTGACTGGCAACGGTTAAGAAAGCCTGCAAAGCAAACATTTATATTGTGGGAGCATCTTTCTGCTTTTATTTTTATTCTTACTCCCGTGGTCTAGTGTATCCTGTCTGTGAGACGGTCATTATGTATGCATTGCTTTCTATAATCGTTTTTCTTGCTTTGGTAGGTCATCTGAATGGGAACCTGCCCGTTCGTGTCTTATTTTTGTCGTTTTGTAGTGATAGGACGTTTTTTTGCTTTTTTTGTTTTGGCATCGATTATCATAATCTCTTTGTCTCTTTTAAACAAAACCGTGTTCGCGCTCATCTTCCCAAATGAATTGCAGGCTTCCCTTCTCCATCTCCGCGGAACCTATACTGTCTCCCAGTATCCAACTTTTCCGTTCTCATTATATGTGCAATTATTGATCTCATTCTGGATTTGAAAGCATTAGCTTCTTTCCTCGCAATTTTCCAGATTTCTATGTGTGATTCCTACAGGTGCTAAGACTAACAAGATGGAAACTGTAGCTCTACATTTTTCATTCTCTTTCGTACCATACGACAACTTCGTCATAAATGGCGTACAGTATGTTGTATTTTTTATATGCGAACTCCTATATGTTACTCTTCCATTATTATTATTTTCTATATGTTACTGTTTCATTATCATTACATTCTATATGTCACTTTTTCATTATCATTATATTCTATATGTTACTGTTTCATTGTCATTATATATTTATTTCATTGTAAACAAGATTTCTAGTGGACTAGTTATTCATTATGACTTTTCATAACATGCAGCTTTATAGCAGGATGTGTCATTGGTGATATCATTCATCAGCTTCGTGAAATTGTCGAAGTGTAGGAGGTATATAATTATATCGAAGGTATTAACGTAGATTTATTTGCTTTCGTCGTACTGCCACGACGAGAACTTGTCGGTGACATTTTTACACAGTGTTGCTAATAGAGACGGACAGAACCAATAAAGCGCCTTTGTAAAATTGGGTTTTGATTAAACCATGCTAACGGTATTGCCTGTTGTATTATACTAGTAGCAATTGTTACATGGGTTATGTGTCATTATTTTATATTCAATAAATAATTAAAACACAAAATGCTGTTCCGATTGAGATACGTAATATTCAAAATTAAGATACAAGTGTTGCTTTTGGGGACTCATAACTTGTACAGGACCGCTTTATATTTAGCGGTCATCTAACTAATTAAATAGGGTTTAATGCAGAGAGCGCTACCCCAGCTTAGTTACATAAGTAGCACTGTATGAAAAATGTCACTGACAAGTTTTCGTCCAGCATCAACAGCGACCGGTGCCCTAAGTTCATATTAGCTGACAGCATCCTATAAAAGAATTCAAATAACTCGATTTATAAATGTGTCTGTGAAAATTATTGGTAGGTAGTGGAGAATAGTTTGTTGAAAGTTTATAAAATACAACCTTTTATAACGGTTTATATACACAGAATGTAACACAATGCCCACACGTCAGCACGCCGCAAGCAATCAATGCAATTGAAAGAATTTTCACGCTTTTAAGGATATCTTAAAAGTCTAATTTGTGAAAGTCTAGTTAGGGTATATGTCTAGATCGAAACAAAGAGAAAAATCTTCCTCTTTATCATCCTTATTTACAAAAGAGTATTGCAAACAATTAAGTTTGGTATAATTATATTTCATTTCTAGTTTTATATCAATATTTTATATTCTGTCGTATCTTAGGAAATTTGACAATAAAACGAAAAGTTATGCAGAGACATCATAAGGTATTCTGTATTCTTGGGTTCCGTCATTTTTGGGTCTTTTTTTCAATTTCCAATTTTTTACAATGAACTAAATACGTCACTTTAACAAAAGACAATTTATTATAATCAGGGGCGTAGACTTGGGCGTCTTCTGAAGGGACCTAAGAGCAACTAGGGGCTAAGAATAAAAGATAAGCTAAATTTTCATTACATAGAAAGATTTAAAATAAAAATTATTCTTTAGCCGTTAGAACCATCAGCTATTCTTTTGTTTATAATATAAAAATATAAATAATTATATAATAAATATTATAATATCTTCCCGCAGTATATCATTTATTCTAGTATAAAATGTAATCTGTTAAAAAAAAGCAAACCAGAAATGAAATAAACAACGATAATGAAATTTACGAAGGTAACTGAAACTAGAATTGAATTTTACGAGCATAATAATAGTGTTATATCTAAATCGAATTAACAGAGAAATTTGTTTCCTAAAGTTAATAGTTCGTTGTTAGTTATAGCTTATTTAAGTCTAATAAAAATCCCCAAAATAATCTATAAATTAATCAAATCAGATCAAATCAAACTTTATTCAGACGAATTCAAATTTTTACATGATGTAATAATAATTTACAATTTATTTGTTAGGATAATCCGTCTATGCAGCTTGGGATCTGACAAAGATCCTGCTACCCAAAATTGGATATATTAAGTGGAAGTAATAAATAAGTAAATATACAATACGAAAAAAGAGATTGTTGATTAGTAAATGTATGGAATGTATAAATTGAGAAAAATGTATTATTATTATTATCATTAATGTCTATCCAATAGATGTCTGCGGATGAGTTTTTTATATTGAGCAAAGGAATAAATAGATTTAAGTGAGTTAGGAAGAAGCCTCCATATCCTAAGGCAAAAGAAACAGATGCGGGAGAGTCTAGGTTTCGTTCGTGAATACTCTGGTATTAGATAGTCAAGATTTCGTTCGTGAATACTCTGGTATTAGATCGTGAAGATTTCTTGTAAAGAGGGTATGATCAGGAGAGTGTAATGGAATGAGATCAGAATGAGTACAATTTTCGTATAGTGTTAAACATGGAAATAGAAGTTTTGTACGTAAATAATTTACAATTAATAATATCTGATGATCATAAGCCATTTCAGTAGTTCTTGAAGACAATGGTAGATAATTTAGGAGGCGGTGTAATCTTTTTTGCAGTCTGGTAAGTCTAATGAGATTAGACATGGAAGTGTTTCCTCATATTTGAAGGCAATAGTAAAGAAAGGAAAGAAACATAGAGCAGTAAAGTTCGAGAAGAATAGAGACGGGTAATTAGTATATTATGTCTCGAATCACTCCAATATTTCTACTAATTTTGTTATAGATATTGTTAATGCGAATGTCGCATTTTGGGTTAGATTGAAGAGTTGCACCGAGGAAGTTGATATTTTGTGAGAATGATATCATTGTATCATTTACACTGAGATTAAAATGGTTAGGCATCAAGCCTATGAACATACTGAAATTTCTACTTCTATTTCTACTTCTAGCGCTTGTTTCTTCATTTTATATATTTTCTTTTCTTGATTTGTGAGCGGCGAATTATTTACTCATATCAGAAATGTCTAATTCTTGCGACAATAATGATAAATAGCTAGCCAAGTCTCAATTCTTTTATGATATTTTGAAGCACTGATTTAATCAATTTGAGTTTGGAAAATCTACTTAGAAAAGTTCTTAGAAAACAATTCTTTAAAAATTGACAAATTTTTCTGATTTGGGGGCTTCTATTTAGGGTGTGGACCGGAACCCGAGCACCGTCGATCCAGGGCGATACTGACCTTATGGCATGATAATAAATTTAATATGCTCCCAACACACACACACACACACACACACATACACAAAGAGACCAAGATGAAAAGGATAACTGTTTTATAAAACAGTGTAACAGTAAGGCTATAAAAATAATTATAAAATTTTATTTAGGAAAAGATTTTTCCTGTCATTAAATCTGCTAATATAAGTTGGAAACATCATTTTCATTTAAAATTTACCTGCGCAAAACTCGAGGAAAAGATATCGCTCAAATACGAAAAATAAATTATAAGTAAAATGGATTATTTTGAAGATAGAAATGCTAATTGGAATATCGTGATTTCTGAAATTTTTTATTTGACGATATATTTTTTAAATTTTAAAGCTTTGGTGAAATAAATAAGTTATTTTGTAAAAAAAATAGTTAAGTCTTTAGAAAATTCGTGATAAGGAACGTTTTAAACAATAGGGAAAACCACAGGCGAGGATTTCAGTACAGGTTTTTATGTACAGTTCAAGCGTACTTGAAATAAAATCTCACTTAGATTTTTCAAAATTTCACCAATTCTAAAAGAGAGTATGTCGCAGATAATGCGTTAAGTGTCGAAATTAACTATCTAATGCGGTTCTTCCCATACTAATACCCAAGATTTTAATTTGTAAATATTTCATTTAAGTTTTCCATTTCTTATGATTATTAAGATTTCGTTAGCTGGCGTTATTGTTTCGAATTGCTAGAATTTTGCTTTGTTTTGTTTAGAAGTTTCTTGAGTCTTATTAAATATATTTAAAAGACAAATAATTTCAGTTATCGTATATATTTAATTATATTATTCTAAAATGCACAGTTGACCTTTCATGTCAAAGGTTACTGTAGTATCGGTTGGGAAGAGAGTAAATCTGTCCATTTTAGGTATATTGTAGGAAATGTACACCAATTTTGTCACGTTTGTTTGTCATTCGCTCATCAATAGTTCGACGTTGGCGAAAAATCGACTCAATGTGTTTCTGTTATTTCTTTCCTTTTTTTCTTTTGACTGGCACGTCTTTGAGGCAAAAAGGGATCAAACCCCTCCTCTCAGTTCAATCCCCTCTCCACTCCCGTATCTCGAAATGTGATTAAGAGAAGTTGTAAGAGAAACCCTCTTGAAAGCATCTGGGGATATCCTCGTTCCCCTCTCCCTTTCTATTCTCTTTCTATTCTCCACTAACTTTCTAGAGCTAAAGTGTAGGAAATGGCCAACTAATTTGTTGCATGTTAGCAAATACCCACTCTATGACATAAATAAACGGGGCAGGGATAGGGGAAAAACTTTGCCTTTTACCACGTCACCATGAATCATACTAGAAAAAATGACGCGTCCGTTTCACAATCACGTGATATTGGAAATCTAATAATGTCCTTTTCCCCCTCATTCCGTTTTTAGAGAGAATCTGCGATAAATGGAAAAAGCTTTTAAAGATAAATATTAAAATAATATTTTTAAAAATAGAGATAAATTATAAAGGAAGACTTTTAAACATAAAGATAGATAATTATGTGATTTTTTAAAGATAAATAATAAAATAATATTTTTAAAGGTAAGTAATAAAAGCTTTTGTTGATTGTTTAAAAATGGAAGCAGAAACACAAAATTCGGTCTTGTATAGAGGGTATTAAAATGACATGTGTGACTAGTGATTGCATAAAATGCATTATATGTTTGGTACATATGTGAAAAAAATATATTTGTTATATTTTAAGGAAAATTTTAAATCATATAAAAATAAATAAAATATAAGAAATTCTTTAAGATACTTTAGGCGTAACCTGGGAGTTCTGTTATATACAGTTTGATTTCTTAAATCGGAGATAGATTTTTCGCAATTTAATTTCATAAAAATGCAATTCCAAAAAATAATACTCATAAATATATAATCCTTTTGTCAAGGAAAAAAAAACAAATTCATGTATTTTATTGCATAGTGGGATTCAGAAAAATTGCAGCTGGAATTGAATTCACAAATATAAATACGTATACATAAATTGGAAAATCGCATACAAATATGGAAGAAGAGTGAAAAGTACAAGACATGAAATCATGGCTTTCTTATTAGTAATAATAATAATTTATTTTTCACGAGTTTGACACGAGGCACTCGCGAAGGGAGACATCAGAAAAAGGACAACAGAGAAGTACTGACAAGCCCGTTGCCACCCATAAAGATGTGAGTTGCCCAATCCACTGAGCTACAAACTTTGTTCTACATTTCTCTCATTAAGATTTACATACACACACATACAAGGGGAAACATATATATATATATATATGTGTCTGTGTGTATATATATTGCGGTTATTTATTTAAACATTTATTATACAGTATCTAAATCGTAATATATAAATGTTTTCCCTTGTGTGTGTGTATGTGTGCGTGGCTTAATAAGAGAAAAGTTGAGGTGGGTCGTATGTCAGTTATGAAAGTATCTCATATATAATGTGGAGAGGGATCTATTACTCTTTACTCTCTACTCACATGTTTACTCTACTCAATTTTCTACTCTCATGTTTACTCATTACTCTTTACTCTCATGTTTGTATGTGAGTTTTCAAAAATACAAATGAATAATCATTGTAGTGATGACCATTCGTGCGAAATTTTAAGTAATGTTAGAAAAGAAAACTTCTGTAATTAAGAAATAAAATTTATTCAGAAACTAAATTATCTGAATAATTAAATAAGTAATCAGGGTTCTGAAAGGTAGAAACTAATTGCTATACCGTAAAAAGTATATAATTTACATACATATACGCATACGAAGACAAATAAATTGATCATTCTAAATTGAAAAAAAAAAAAAAACATTATCCCCTCTCTCTCTCTCTCACTCAGAGCCAAACTCAAGTAAGTTGAATTATTTATTAAGTGCGTGGGTTGTTAAAGGTATTGAATATAGCTATCTAACAATAAATTCCGTTTCGTATGAAGCAAACAAAGAAACTGAATAGTTTGCACGACAGTAACGTTCAAAGCCCAACTCCAGAGAGAGGAAACGTTCTTTGGAGAGGGATGACCCCGTGATAGTTGGTCGATGGAAGTTTTCGTGAAGAGGAGGGGAAAGGAAGAGTAAAAAGCTTTGTTCGGCGTATAACACCGTATTTCCTAAAAGCTCTTCGCGTTCCACGCACGCACTCTGTTTGAAAACCATGCACACGGAGAATGGTTTCTAGAAATAGCTACAACATTAAATTTCTTTGCACTAAAGATTTCCCTTTTCCTGCATTTAGTTTATCTTGCAGAAAACGAAGAATAATCTTTCCCAAATTTCGCTTCGTTTGAATGCTGGATGTTTAAAGATAAATTGATATGGAGTTTTATTTCTAAAAACAAGCCGAGGGAATAAACTTGTGAAAAACGCCGTTATGCGAAGTAAAAGGGCAAATTATATAAATGCCTTGTGAAAGCTCAAAACTTCAATATGTACCAAGAGTAGCGAAGGAAATTTCTACGTTCGTGCGGAATATTTTTCCGGATTATATTTTTTGATAGATATGTTTAAGATGAAACTTGAGCTTTCGTAGAGGAAAACAAGGAGGCACGATCTATTCCCGGAGCTGAACCAGGGACCCTCCGCATATACTAGGGTGCCATAACTAGCTAGGTCACCGGTAACGAGAACGATGCTCTTTTTCTTCGTATATAAGGTTTGTAGGATGTTATTACCCTTCTCAGGGGTTAAAAGAATTGCCATTGGTCAAAACACGAAGCCATCGAGTCATATTTTTGTAATTCTTTTCGTGCGAATTAATTTGGGTAACAGTTTTTATAAATTAATAGTTTTGATGAATAATTAATTAATAGTAAATTAATTATATTACTTCAATTTGTCAATCAAGATATGTTTGGAATAATAAATATAATACCATACGATAACATGTTCAAGACAATGTAAAGCGTGTAAAATACTTTTATAAAAATCATAAGTCAGGCTTTCGGCTGTTCAATGGGACAGCATCATCGATGCAGAATATGAATACTATCGAATACAAATATTTAAAATAAAATAAAATGAAAATTTGTAATCGTTTAGAGATTAAAATTAATGTGCTGTTGTAAAAACACTTAAAGACACATTCACAGTCTGATGGTAAAATGGTTGTAAAAATAGAAGAACAAAATGTATAGTATATAAAAATTAAAATAGTAGAAAATAAAATAATGCTGTTATTAAAGTATACAACACACATTATACATGTTATTCTTATATTTTCACAACCATTTTACCATCATACTATGGTCTTTAAGTGTTTTTACAACAACACATTGATTTTAATTCCTGCACGATCACGATTGTTATTTTATTTTAAATATTTGTATTCGATATTATTCATATTCTTCATCTGATGATAGCTGTCCCATTGAACAGCCGAAAGTCTGGCTCATGGTTTTAATAAAAGTATTTTACCCGCTTTGCATTGTCTCACACATTTTATCGCATTATTTCATCAAGCGGTGGTATCCTCTCCTTACTTCTCTTTACATCTAATACCTTTTATAATAAACGAACATCTGAAATTGATCACAAAACAAACAATGGACGTGATGTTTAATTGCAATTTGATATTTTAAGTCTTAGTCTGCGAAATATAAAAAAAAGTTTGATTAAAACCTATGTTCGAATGTTTTTTAAAGCTATGATATAATAGGTGACACATCAGCAATAAAGGTTACACTGAAAAATTGACATTGTTCTTAATTTAACACGAAGATTTTAACTCAAATACGGTGCACTTGTGAGCTTACGAACTTATGAATTAATGAGCTTGGAGTTCATTGGAGATTGTCGGACATTCTCATCAAAACTGAAGAAAGATAATTTATGCTCATTTGAAAAGGCATGTTCATATTCCTTAATGTGATGAATTCACGAATGAGAAATTACATGCGTGACAAACTCAATTAATTTCATTTGGAGCAGTGATGTTTTAAACGGTGCTACATGTTCTCATATATGTATATCTCGGCATATGTTAAGGATCAGATAAAATCTAATTATGAATAAGAATATTCTCGAGCGATTTAGTTATAGCATACGCGTCTTCTAAACTGCTTCTTTGTGGCTGGTGAACTTTGTTTCTTCATTGGTGGTGGTGGTGGTGGTACCACCTTGGGGATAAAGCCCATTTAATGAATGAAGGGGAGCCTTTGCTCCAGGATCTGACTCCGCTGAAGCTTGAGGCTAACCTTGCTAGTCAAGTCAATGATTTAGCAACATTGCTAGAATTCCCTGCTCACTATATCTCAAGGGTAATACTGCCAGGGGCGGTCCATATCATTCATTGCGTTGGGAAGAACTACTAATCGGAAGGCTTTCGTTCCGAAATGCAATTAGAAACCATTTGGGACACAAAGCATGAATGCAATATTGAATTCTACTGTTCTTTTAGACCTCGTTGTTCATTGCCTTGAAACGGCTGCTCAGTTTTGTATTAAATAGCTCGTGGCAGAAACTATTATACATAATTAGCCCAGAATTAAAATAATATCTTTTATAACTGCACCTTTATACAGGGTGCTCCGAAAACACCGGATCAAAAGTATATGGCCGTGATCCTTGTACAAAATGGTGCACATGGGGGTCGGAAATAAATAACCACGGAGTTATGGCTATAAACAAATAACAAAGCATGATTGGACAAAAAAGGAAAGTTACGCCCATAATACAGGTATTTGTCCAGTAGATTGCATCTGGGACTGTATTATCAAAAACCTGTTTCTTATTTCCAGTGCATCTCTGGAATGTGGGAGTTAACAATTTCGAGCCAATGAAAATTATATTTGAAAGTTTGACCCGCCCCTTGAATTTAGTTTCCTAAATTTCGCCGTCGCCAGTTTTTGGCGAGAATGTCGAATTTTTGGCAAGCTATTGACGAATCGAAGAACTCACTTTTTGGCTATCATTTTATTCCGTCCCCCCACCGGTATGTAAAAACATTGAAAATAAACTAACATAGGAAAATAAGCACAACAGCAACCCCCCTCCCGAAAGTGCTTACATAATATTTGAACGCCCCCTATTACAAATTTTCCATAGTAAATGGAAATACAAACCCTGCGACTCGGCCAACATGCCGGCGCCCGCAGTTATAATTCAGAATCGAGCAAGACATAAGCGTACGGAAGAGGGATTCATGTGGGCCATAATCTCCCGCAATTGGGAGAATATTAACACTAGGTGCAGGGGCGGACTGGGTTCTCTCAAAGGGCGCATAGCTTGGATTATAGGAGGGCACGAGTCCTATAGCCCATGAGGGCGCAAGTCCTATCGCCCATGAGGGCGCACTGGACCGGAGACCGGTTGGCCGACGACCCAGTCCGCCCCTGAATAGATCTACCGAAAGCTATGATATAGAGGTAAACCTTCTCATTCGAACCAACCCCTTTTAGGAATTTTCTGCGTACGTTACTGGATCAAGGGTAATTTTTCGATACTAACTTTTATTATCAAGCTATTTATTATTTACCTGCAGGACAAACTTTTGAATTCTTCGACGGTAAAACATGAACGAAAAGAAAAGAATCTTCAGGGGGGCTGGGGGTCTCAGTAGCGCAGTTGGTAAGGCGTCCGTATACGGATCTTGTTAACGCATGCTGGGCGGAGGGTTTGTTCCTTTTAGTACTGGGCGCCCTTGGCCGCACGGGCCCCTGTGCAATTCACCCTTCCCCCTATTGCCTGCCCTGCCCTTCGTAGCAAAAATTGAAACGCTCCTTAGGTAAACTTCTTTAATCGGTGTTGCGAGTCTCGAGATATTTATTTTTCAAACTAAACTTCTTGTTTAGAACCAAGAGGGCTCCCACGGATCTTGAGGCCTCCTATGTTCGTAGTGCACCACTGAGGAAAGTTGCCAGCCCTACGTAGGAGCCTTAAAATCTTTATTTATGAAATTGCGCTAATTATAAAATCAAGTCGCCAATCTCAGCAACCACAAAAAATGCCAACACGCCCGGAAAGCTGTTTGACGAGGCAATGTAGCAACCCCGCGCTGGAGTTGAAATTTTCGGGGGAGACAACTTCATGGTTTGTAAGTGCAATTGGTCATTATAGATCCCGCCTCTGCGAAATAAAAGTATGCATAACTCCGTGGATATTCATTTCCGACCCTCCGACCCCCCATGTAAAGGGCCATTATGGTCCATTTTGCACAAGGATCACGACTATATACTTTTGACTCGATGTTTTTGGAACACCCTGTATTAATAAATTTATTCGCCTGGTTCTGAAAATGCTTAAGTATAAAATCATGCGTTTAAAAAATAACTTTAGCATCACGTGATTAAAAAAATACACGACCATGTTATCGCATGATTATACAAGCATGTGACTATAACATCACATGGTTCTAAAAACATTGGAGTATAGCATCACATGATTATAGAAGAACATATCTATTACATGGTTACACATAGACTTTCACAGCGCATTATAATAATTAGCAAAACAATTTTCAGGCAATCAGCTGCTTAGGAAAACGAGTTTCATTGCTCAAAAACGTGACATTTCGATTCGATCTGTGCGAATCATCATTAAAAAAGATTAATTGCATGAAAAATATTTGAAAATTTGCCGAATATGCATCAGTAGTGGAAACAGTAATTATTTATGTCCAAAGAAATTATTATGAAATTTTAGAGACGAATATAAAAGCCAAAACAGAAGGAAATGAAATAAAAAAATAAAAACTGATATTTGCCGGTTATAATTTTATTAAAATGGGTAGCCAAGAAACAGAAGTAGTTGTTGCATCATTTCTATTGAAATTAAAAGTGCTATAGAATAAATATGGTAACTATTAAAAACGGCTGACTGTAAACAACACACTTTTGCAATAAATAAATAAATAAATAAATAAATAAATAAATAAGCACCCCTAAAAAGTAATTTGATCATCTCAAAATTTCTCATGCAAATTCCTTTAGAACAAAAATGCAAACGACTAAATTTTCAAAACTAATGAGTGTTAACTTTGACTATAGTGCGCATTTCTACTGAGCAACTGATATCATATAAAAAGATAAAAGTTGCGAACGGTTTATTTTTTTTCGTTATCGGCGTTGCAGTTCCCTGGAGACGCCACCAGTAATGCCGTTAATACGTTGTCAAAGACCTTATAGCCAAGTGGACGACTTTGAACGTGGTCGCATAGTCGGGATGCGTGAAGCTGGCTTGTCTTATCGAGCAATAGGCCGTCACCTGAACCGTACGGACACTGTTATTCAAAGGTGTCGGCAGCAATGGTTTCTGTGAGGAACTCATTGGTGGAATGAAGGCTCTGGTAGGTCAAGATGCATGAATACGAGGCAAGATCGGTCCGTTGTGCTACAGGCCTGAGCTGATCCAACGGCATCATTGTCCGCCATCCAACGATGCTTGGTCAAGGTGGGGTTACGTTCACAGCGGCCTTTAAGACGTCTGCCTTTAACCCCACACCATTGATAGAGTCGTCTGGAGTGGTGTCGTAGCCGATCATCATTGCTGCCAATAAATTGGCATCGCATAGTGTTCAGCAATGATTCCCGCTTCAGCCTTGGAGCAGATGACCATCGGATAAATGTGTGGAGGTGACAGGGTCAGCGGTCCCAACCACCCTTTGTTTTACAAAGGCATGCGGGAATAGACACCAATGTGAGGGTATGGGATACTATCTTATACGACAGCAGGACGCTCCTAGTCATCCTACGTACAACTTTAACAGCTCAACGATATGTTGATGACATCCTGCGGCCGTTTGCGTTACCCTTCATGACACAACAGCCTGGAGTCATTTTCCAACAAGATAATGCCAGACCCCATACGGCTCGCATATTTAGGAGCTGCCTACGTGCCAAGGTAACCAGACCTTTCGCCAATCGAACATGTATGGGACATGGTTAGCCGTCAGATTTTAGCACCGTAAAATGTTGCTGATCTGCAGCAACAAGTGAAGAATGTCTGGCAGAATGTGTCACAGGATGACATTAGGAACCTTTATCACTCCTTACCTCGACGTATAGAAGCATGTAATCCAGCTGGCCGGGGAAGATGTTCCACCAACTATTGATTTGATCAATGTGCAATTCCTAGCCACTGATGGGTCCTACGGCCCTGAATATTTTTATCATTTCCTTACCTGCGTATGTGCTGGATATATATTTAATTTTAATAAAAACAGATAATTTCCTAATGGTGCTTCGTTTTTTCTTTTCTTTTTTTTGTTTGTTTGCAAAAGAGTGTAGTTTATGGATCTACCGTTGACTGCAGTACGGGTTTTTAAACACAGTCTATATGAATATTTACTTTTCTGAACAATGGATAAAAAAATTTCCAATTTTATGGGTAGAAAATACATAACTATTCATATACTGTATCACATCTATGGTGTATTCCAGATGGTATCAGTTCATATATAATTGAATGTATGATGCATAGATGTGTATGTCATATTATTGTACAAACTGTGTCTTAGTTGCAATCAATCATATAAATATATGATATTGAAACCCTCAAAAGAAATATATAATCAATTTTATATTCTTTCTTAAACAACGAAAGTAAAAACAGAGCAGTTTTCATTGTACTTAATTATTCAAAAATAACGATGTATATGTTTCCTATAGTCTATTGCTTTAAGATCACGTGCAAATCGAACACAAAAACAGTTTTTTCATCATTTTTTGCAAAAATGCTACATAACATTTGCGTTGCTCTTGCACCTAAGGAGTGATATAATGAAAATTTCAATTTTCTTCTTTAACAAAATCCCCTTTTCTGCCTTCTCAGATTGTTGCGCAATTTTTTAATATTCTTTTATTTGGCCACTTTTACTTTTTATCCCTTTTCTCGTGCATATTCCCTTTTCGAAAGGTGGGGGGGGGGAAGAACAGAAGAAAGAGCAACCTGCTTGCTGCATTTTGCATATTCTTTACACTGTCTTTTTCCCTCCTCTCTGCTTGATTCTCATTTAGAAGGAAGCGAGAGGGAAAAAAAAAATCCCCGTAAATTTTAATTTTAAATTCTAGTCTCAAGCAACAACACCGCCTGTAGATATGAACGCGGGCGTTATGCAAATCTTAGGCCTCATCCATGATCCGATGGGAAAGATTTTTTAAGCGAGGATCTTAAATTGTATACTGTGCTTTAAATACAATGCATGCATACCCTTTTCGAGTATTTTTATACGAACCCGTGGACTTATATGGCGCTGTTATTGAAAATAATTCATATTACAAAATAATAAATGCATAGAATTGTTAAAATTATGAGAAAATTCGTATAAAAGCTTTTCTATAAAAAATGTTTCGTGAACTTAGGAAAGGTAAACGAACCCCATTTAGCTGCGTATATTTGCGCATTCTCATTTAAAAGGGAACGTTTTTCAATTTGTGACAATTTATACTTTATATCGCAAATTCGTTTTGACATATTCTTTATTATAAATAAGAAATATATCCATTTCGACCTCCGACAATTTTACTGAGTAAACGATAAGCAACTTCAATCAGAACTTTCAATATATTAAGCTTTCTTTAGATATACATGTAGAACAGTGTGGGTACTAAGCAAGCCCTTTATACACTTACACTTTGTATAAATGCGTATTAAATATATTTTAAAATTTGCATAAATCGTATAAATATATTTTATACTCTGTATAAATGCGTATTAAATACATTTTATACATTATATTAATGGGTATTAAGCATATTTTATACTCTGTATAAATGCGTATTAAATATATTTTATACTCTGCATAAATGCGTATGGAATATATTTTATACTCTATATAAATGCGTATTGAATATATTTTATACTCCGTATAAATGCGTATTGAATATATTTTATACTCTGTATAAACGTATATTAAATATATTTTATACTTTGTAAAATTCGTATTAAATATATTTATACTGTGTGTAAATGCGTATTAAATATATTTTATATTCTGCATAAATGTATCCTTTTATTTTTATTAAAAAATTAAAAAAAAAACATTTTTCCTAGTGCATTCTATTTTTTGGCATATTGTATAGTTAAGTGAAAAGTTTTTTCTGTTTCAACATTTATTTCCATAACGATTGACGTTAAGAGATTATATGTGCTGCATTGAACCAATATATGGGTGTGCCAGGAAAAAGTTTCTTTTATACAACAACACGTATCATAGCAACGTATCATAACATCGTATCATAGCAATAACGTAATGTAAATCCTATTTTTTATAAAATTATGCTATTACATTAAGCTTTATTGCTTATTCAATACAATTCCCCATATCTATGAGCAAGGCGAAAAATCTATTAAAAAGATAGTTTACAAATTAATGCGATATAGTTACACATCAAAAGAAGTAAAAAATATTTATCTGTAAGAAAAGTGTGATTATAAGTGCGCTATTTTTAAAACAGGTGTGACTACAAGTGAGCTATTTTTAAGAAAAGTGTGATTATAAGTGAGCTATTTTTAAAAAAAGGTGTGGTTAGAAGGATAAGTTATCTTTATGAAAATGATTTCCAAGCGTAAACTATATGTAAGGAGTGATTACAAGCGTAAACTATATGTAAGGAGTGATTACAAGCGTAAACTATATGTAAGGAGTGATTACAAGCGTAAACTATATGTAAGGAGTGATTGTTAGCGTAAGTTGTCAGCAGGGGATGATTACGAATGTAAGTTATGTACAAGAAACGATTACATGTATACGTGATCTCTAAAGGGCGATTGTATGTATAATTTATTTGTAAAGGGAGAGGGTATGTATAATTTATCCGTAAAGGGAGAACGTATGTATAATTTATCTGTAAAGGGAGAGTGTATGTATAATTTATCTGTAAAGAGAGAGTGTATGTATAATTTATCTGTAAAGAGAGGGTGTATGTATAATTTATCTGTAAAGGGAGAGCGTATGTATAATTTATCTGTAAAGGGAGAGTGTATGTATAACTTATCTGTAAAAAGAGCGATTATGAGTGATATAATCGTTGTTAAGCTCAGAAACGGGAAAAAATTGTCAATATACTAAACTGTAAGTTCGTTCAAATGAGCAAAATATTTAGTATTTAAAATACTCATCTTTTTTTTATATATCGGTGACAATCGAGATGTACAGTGATCAAAAAAATACCCGACCACCCGACTTTTCTCGAGGACTATTAAAAGTAAAACAAAAATTTCAATGCCACTTTATCTAGAATGGCTAATTCTAGAAAAAATATGGTGTGGCAGCAGATGTGACGCTGGTGGTGCGCGGCAGGTTTGAATAATTGTGACGCATGGTCATTATGGCGCAAGCGCAGTATTTTCTGTTCAGAGGTTAAATACCGATGTTTAACTAACTTGTACTCTCTTGCTTTTTTCCTTTCCGTTCTGGCCCCGAATTTTGGCCGACGGACGAATTATTTTCGATTCCGCTTAGTTTTGAGTGTTTTGTGAATATACCTTGTTCTAACCGTTTAGTGTTGAGTTATTAGTTCTAGTCATTACCAGTATTAGCAGTGTCAAAGGAGTTGTAATTGTTGTTGGATGAATAAATCGTTATATTCCGTTAGCAAAAAGGTGAGCTCATTTGATTTAACGTGATTTTGAATCAAACGCAAGATATACAGCCATTTTCCTAGAAAGTATTATGGAGTCAGAAAGAGTAAAAGATGTAGACTTTTCGTAATACTATACTTTCATGAAATATTTATGAAGCGGTATTCCGGACGTATCTACAATGGTAATGAAAAATATTTTGGGGGCCGTCTTCATATTTAATGTAACGTCAATTTTAAAATTTCCAATGGTAACACCCACCTTTTAATTTATTTTTAAATTTTATACATAAAATTATATGAATATTCCAAATTTTATAACTTCTGAATGAATGGTTGCTGAGTTATAAATATTTGAATTTCGCATCTCCTAATGTTAAATTTACTATCCACTTTTTAAGCGATATCTTTTGAAACAAGTAACGAATGATTCTAATTATTTTTGCACGTCATAGGGCTCAATTATCCAAAGGGATTTTGTATTAACTTTCTGATTGGTCAAAGTTATAAATATTAATTACTAATTATGAAATTAATATTTCAAACAAATGTGAATTGAAAGAGGGGTAATATTTTATGATATTCGATTCAGCTGCAGCAAAAACATAAATATGCAAAATTGGAGTGCAATTACGTTAATAATTTCCATGTTATTAAAGGTTCTTTCAAAAATTAAAAATTAGGGGACTGTCTCCACATACCAAATGTTCTGACTACAGTGACATTTTTTTAAGAATGGCCCTGCATTTATTTAATTTATATAAAAATGTTAAAGAAATTTTAATCTGTTTAATTTTAGTTCTGAAAAAAATTATCTGGAATATATATAAGAAAGAAAGTAATAAGCTCATAAACGTAGCATCATATGCATATAAGTATTTTTGATACAAATTTACTTAAAATTAGTTGCAGTTTTTGAAATGCTAAAACCATAGTTTGACGATTTAAACTACTTATAGTCAAATAACACTAAAATAAAAATGAAAACAAGATATTTTGTAAAGACATCGTCTTTTTATTAGAACTATAACAAAGATATTAAAAAAAATAACATACTGTTATAATTTTTTAAAAATTCTGACAATTTCTTATATTACGTAGATAAGTGACATCAAATTCCAATGACAAGAACTTTTAGTATATTAATAGTTTTAAAACTACAGTTCAACATTTTCAGTTTATCTTGTAGAAGATTGAGGAATTAAAAAAAAAAGGACTTGCTAGTCAGAAAAATTTGCTATTTATTAAATTCAACAACTAACGGTAACTCAGCAAAATTCAATTAACAGAAACTAAGTCTGAAAAATCAATATGAAATACATGGATATGAAATATTTGGATAGTCCCCTAACACACATCATCGATTATCTTTGTTATTTATTACCCAAATTCCATGAAATTTGAAATTTAGCATAAATTGGTTACAGAGAAGTTTTCTATGAAATAAAAAAGTGGGTGTTGCCAATAAAAATTTTAAAGTTGACGTTAAATTAAATATGAAGACGGCCCCCAAATATTTTTCATTACCATATTTTTATAGAATTAGCCATTGTAGATAAAGTGGCGTTGAAATTTTTGTTTTACGTTCAATAATTCTCGGGAAAGTCGAGTGGTCGGATTTTTTTTTTTGACCACTGTACATATGCCTCAGCCCAGTGCCGGATTTATATATAGGCATTGGCGGATTTCTAAGTAGGCACACAAGGCATAGGCCTATGAGCGGCATCAAAGTGCTTAAACGTAAAAACGTAAAATTGTGCAAACGAATGTCGAAAAACGTTTTTTTTTAATTATTGCCCTTTTTCCCCAATAGCTATGACATACAAGCGACTACTTTAACTTGCCTGCAAATACAAACTACAGAATCGAAAGACAAAGGGCCCTAAAAATTTTGGGCCCTGGTCATTTGCCCAGCCTGCCCATTTATAAATCGAGGCTTAACACGCTTTTTATATATACTAATAGTAAACGAATGAATAAAGAAAAACTTGAACTGATAACGAAAAAATTCATGCAAGGATGCGTACGTGTATTTTTCCAAAATACGCGAAATACGCGCAAAAACATGAGATGTTCCTAGAATCCATACTAAAATTATTGTGGATTCAAAAAATGTCTCGAATTCACGAAGTTGGCGATTATGGTAGCAATAATTTTGAGTTGTATCTTATTAGTTTGAATAATTATATGAAAAATCTCCTTTACATATCAAATGTTAAGAGTATGATATGCGTTTTTTTTAAACAAATATTCCTTTCTTTGTAAAGGAGGGAGGGGGCGGCAGTACAGGCTGTGCCTAAGGGCGGCAATTTTATAAATCCGCCACTGTGTATAGGCAAAGTAGGCCTGGGACTAGGGCCCTCGATTTTGGGGCCATACCTTGGCCTGGTTGTTATTTAAGTTTATCTGTCATTTTAATCTTGTTTATTTGCAAGTCCGGGACATGTTCATTATTTATAAATCAAGATATTGAACTTCAAAGAAAAACGTATGATTGATTGATTAAATATTGCGGGGACCATATTCTTTTGGGGCCCCATTATATTCTTCCGGCCTAGGGCCCATGAAAACCTTAATCCGGCACTGCCTCAGACAGGAAAAGAAAAACATGTCCGCATTAACGAGGGTTCCGTTTTCTGCGAAGCCGCATTAATGAGATTTCACTGTATTTTGTTCAGCGATTTTTCTTTGCAAGGATAGCAGAGGTTTTTAGAAAAATTTGCGAGTATTGACTCGTAACTAGCTTTCCACCTTTAATGATGCACATGCAGGGGAGGCTCGAGGTTGATTTTGAATCCGGGCGGCCTGGCACAGATTGCTTTTTGGCGCCCCCTCCGGCGAAAACAGGAGATTTTCACAGATGCACAGTGAGCCATATACCCTATAAAAGTGACCAAAATTCTCTGAAAGAATTTCTCCAAAGATATTTCTCAAAATTTCTCTAAACTTGTCTTTTTTTAGAGAGATTTTCTACTGTTGGGTCAATTAAAAAAATTTAAACTTGGCTTCAGTTTGGCCCCCTCATCCAAACGGGAACCGGGCGGCCACCCCGATCACCCGGTCCTTAAGCCGCCCCTGTGCACATAAAATAATAAATGTATAACATAGCACGTAATTAATCTGACAGCAAGTAAATAGTATTATTACGAAATAAAGGATTTCACATCTGAGAAAATGGAGGGAGATATCTATACAAACGATCTTTTTTCTATCTCACATCACATCTTCCCTGTCCACTCGCTCTATCGCTCATTGTCATCAGCTCACGCATGCGCACTTCGCATTGCAATTTCCCCTTTGAAGTTGGAAGTTGTCCTCCCCGCCATCTCTACTTCCCTCCCTCTCGTCTGCGCGCTGGGATTTGAAAACCGAAGGTTGTTGTTGGAGGTTGTGTACAGTGCTCGCGTATTCTCTTCTATGGAAACCGGTAAGGTCACATCTTCTGTTATTATATTTTCAGAGAGCACTTTCGGTTCAGGCTGTTGAACTTTATGGGCGTTATATTTTTTGGTTCCCGTGTTGCGTAACGGTCATAACTGGAGGACCAAACGATATTTTTCATTAAGTAGTTTTAAGTTTGGGATTGATTTTGGCATTGAGACGCTTATGGGAAACCTGTTTGAAGTCGTTTGTAATTCTTGTAACGTTACCACAGGTAACCTGTTGACGCTGTGCCCAAATAACGTAATGTTGTTCAGTGCCATGCTTATGGGGTGCGAGCTGGGCGGCCGCCCAGGGCCGCCAAAAAAGTGTGGTGCAAGTACCAAGAAATCAGATTTTAGCGGCCCCATATACTTTCGACAGAGTATTTGGTCAACTCACCTTTTGTGTGTGTGACGTCATACTTCCCATAATGCAACTTCTAAATGGTGGTCAAAATAAATACATATGTTATTAGTCAAATGCGTTAGCATCAGCAGCCTATATAGGTTATTATGATTATTGTGGCGGCCATTATGATCACTGCAGAGACGCCTGTTTCTCGACACTTTGCTGCACAAAACGTTAGAAAAATTACTTTGTAAGTTCTAATAGTATTGAAAAGGCGGCTGTGTTCTTTAAGTTAGCTTTTCATTAATTCGTTATAATTATAATAATTAAGGTAATAATAAATTACAATGATTAGTATTTTAATTAATTTTTATTCCCTATTTTCAATTTAACTTCATCTTCTCTTTATCTTTTCCTATAGCGTTTAAATCAGTGAAAAACTTTATTTTGTAATGCTAAACCTTGGTCAATATATTTTCCCGCTGTTTTATGTCAAAACATTTAGGGCCGCTAACATCTTCATGATGTTCATAGCGTTGAGACGATTTTTCGAACGCTTCGCAGCAATAATCACCCCTTTCCCTCTTTTAATTGCGGCGTGTGGAATAGGATGCAGTTTTTTATTTTGGAGCATCCGAGGGGAAGGAGGAAACGTATTCCTTCCCTATTCTTCTCGGAAGCGTCCAGTCGTCTGAAATTAAGGTAATTAACGCTACTTTTCAGAGTTAAAAGGGTGGAGAACTACATCTCGCATCTGTCTTTGTATTCATGTCTTTTTTTTTGCAGTTTTGTCAGTTTAAAATACTTTTTTGTTTCCATTTTTTCATCTTTCGGTTACTGGCTTCTAATTAAATAGTTTCTGAATTATATAATTGGATTTACTTCTGTTCCGAATTCAATTAAAACTTATTTAATTCACCAAGTTGTGAAAAGGGGCCATGGTCAAAATGAAATTCTTAAATGATGACACAAATTTCAAATCCCCCTCTCACTCCAACTTCTCACTTTTTCTTTTTAAAACAAGGACTTCGCTCTTAATCTGGATTTTAGTTTGAGAAATTTCGCATTTATTAAGAATAATTAATATATTAATAATAATTAAGCAATTAAGAACAATTGATTTGCAATAGCCTCCATTTCTTTATACAGGTTAGTAGTTTATAGTTTTCTTGATATAGAAAAAAAGAAGAATTTGGCATCAAAATGGGGGAAGGGGTAATGCTTGGCCACGCCCAGAGGCGCCAACTCCAATGGGCCCCATGTCCCTTCGGCCCCAAAAAATATTTATGCGGCCGGGAACTCTCAGAAATTATGAAAAGTAAATAAATGCAAAACGTATTTGAAGATGAGAGACATAATATGTAAAAAAAAAATAGTTATGTTTTTCTCGCTTTCTGTCGACTCGCTTGCCTGCACATATGGGTTCTTTGATTCAAGCCCCTCCCCTAATATTTACTTCAAGTTGGCGCCCCTGTTCATTTACCTTGTTATTTGGGGTTTAGCCTGACAGCCTTGTTTTCAGTAGATAAGAATCTAAGAAAAATTATTAACGTTACATAGAACAAGTCAAAATAGTTATCAAGGCTGATTAATGGTCAATTTGCGATTATTTTATTATTGAAAACTTGGATTGCAATGTTCTTCAGGCCAATTTGAAGCCATAGGCGTACACAGAGAGTTCATAATGGGGAGTTATAGACACAATGGGGGGGGTTACAACCCCATCAACACCACTCTGCGTATGCCAGTGGTTGAAGCGCATCGGTGTTCGATATTGAAGCAACCAACACAGAAAATTGGCTAATACCCCGAGTCGCATGAGACATCCCTACCTTATCACGCATTTAAACATTTTATATTCCGTATGTTTCTGTTGTACAAGGTCGGCTAAAGTTATTGTGCGCCAAAATCTATGTTTTTCTGAGGATTCTGAATCTGTTTGGTCTAGGAAATTAAACTTCGGCTACGAAACTGCAGGGGAAAAGAACTCAAGTACTGGATACCTGCTAGAATGAGATTCCGGTGATTCTCATGGAAGACAAATGCGTTACCATTGCGTCATTACAGGGGGCGATGCGTTTCAGACAAACGTCGCTCTCTTTCGTCAGGATTAAATGGAGTAAACGTCGAGTGAACACGAGGTGTTACCATATCACTTTCAAATTGGTGGTCTGATAGCAGCGCCATCTATTGAGCGAAATATACTTCAGGACCCAGTGCCGCATTTCCCAATAAGCTATACTAGGCTATAGACTAGGGCGGCAAAATTTTGTGTATTGAGTCTGATATAGCAGAATCGATATCATGCAATGGCAGATGTTTTGCCGAAAAGAAAGCCAGACGTCATGCTTTCCATTTAAATACCAGTGTTCTATAGGCTTTTATTTTTTGCTAAAATTAAAATTTATTTCAATAAAATTGAATTTGATTTATTATATACCAAGAAGAGATAATACTTCAATATAAGTTAATATTGTTTCATGTTTATGTTTCAATTTATGAGTTTGTTATT
>QLNU02015003.1:76238048-76269633 GCA_006491805.2 Dysdera silvatica
GCATCGGAGACAATCCAACACGTGATGGCAGGATGCAAGATCCTTGCGCAGTCAGACTACAAACATAGACACGATCAAGTAGCGAAAATAGTCCACCAGAAATTGGCAGCGAATGCTGGCTTTCTGACAGAAAAATGCCCGTACTACAAATATGAGCCAGAGACCGTGCATGAGAACGAAACACACAAGCTTTACTGGGATAGAGCAATCATAACAGACAAGACAGTCCCACATAACCGTCCTGACATAACCCTCGTCGATAAATCGAATAAGACCACGTACTTAATCGACATAGCAGTACCCAACACCAATAACATACAGACAACCTACACAACGAAAATCACCAAGTACCAAGATCTCAGACATGAAGTACGAGATATATGGGGTATGGAAAAGATCCTCATCATCCCGTTAGTCATCTCAGCAACAGGGATAGTACCAAAAACGCTTGCGACGAATTTGGAGATACTCAACATTGACCCAAACACCTACATTGAAATACAAAAAGCCACAATCCTAAACACGTGTCACATTGTCAGGAAGTTTCTAGACATGGCACATTAAGAAGTGATGTAAAAAGAGGCTTGGGAACATGGCGCTCTGCCCGTCCCAAAGCCTGTTTCCGCCAAGAATGGGCGAGGAAAACTTTTATATATATATATATATATATATATATATATATTCAATTGTGTTCTTGGCATATATTGACACATTGTAAAGCAAAACTATACTTTTCAAATTTTGGTATTAATATATATATGTAAAAGAGGTGTTAGAAGATTTTCTTTCAAATATATGCTTTATAACTATCTGTTCGGTTCCTTTGTTTAATGGCGCAAGAATTACTAGAATCTTGCTGCTCCAGGCAGTATTGTTTTCCCGGAAACACATGCTTCTTTCGCCTGAAAAGTCAAACCATAATTCACGGTAAAAAAAGGCGGGCTTTCGTTACGTGATGGAATCGAATCCTTATTATTCATACAGAGACTAATCACATTGCCACTCTGCGCCACCGCATGGAAAACTGTATATATTTATTGCGCTGTCATATTATAGTTTTCTCGCTAAATATAACATTTTCCTCAGATCAAATTTGAAAATAAACAGAGTAGAACTTCTGCATATTTTAATACTCTCTACAGGAACGGACTTGACTGCCGGCCATCGGCTCCCAGGCAGGCATGCTCTCATGGGCGATAGGACTTGCGTCCTCATGGGCTATAGGACTCGCGCCCTCCGATAATCCCAAGTATGAGCCCTTTCATAGCACCAACCCCGCCTCTGACTCTCTGCATATTGAAGTTTAATCTCGTAGCCATTACATGGAAACACTGGCGTACGCAGAGGGGTGTTGATGAGGGTTGTAACCCTCCATTGCAATGAAATTTTGTATATTTAACATAGGAATATGTGAGTTGTAGCTCTGTAAACCCCCATTAAGCCTACAACCCTTCTTATGAACTTTCTGCTTACGACTATGCATAAAAAAACTATTTCTATATGCAAAATTTTTCTTCAAAACGTATTGAATTTTTTCACCCGTATAAATTAAAAAGTTAAGAAAAATTAAAAAAAGAAATGAACGGAGATATCGCGGAAGAAGGAAAAAGGAAGGATAGTGAAGGTCGATCCGACACCGACGGGTTGCCAAGCAGGGGTGCAGTCTCCATGCTCTCCTCATCTCTGTCCTTGCATATCCGTTTTCCTGTTCTCACATATTCTTCTTCCTGTTCCCACATATTCTTCTTCCTGTTCCCACATATCCTTCTTCCTTCTCTATGAAGAAGTTTCAGTTTCTTTAAATCTTTCTAACAGACTGTGTGTGTTCGCGATCGTAATAGGGAAAACACTCACTGTTATAGGTAAGTTGAAGTTGTTGAAGAGCGTGGACAAGAGGATGTACAAAAGAGATATTGCCCCTAGATTTTGTGTTCTCTTAAAGTGCGGTATTTACAATTATAAAAAACTGGGAATTCATTATGGAAATTTTCGAAAATGGTTTTGACACTGGAGACGGGAAATATTACAAAACGTTGTTGCTTTCAATTATCCAAAAATAAATGTTCCTGAGTATGTCTTCTATGGACTTGCATGAGGAAAATTTTATGATGCGTCTTCATCGAAATTTGTTTTACAGTAGAACATTAGAAATTTTATTACTAAATACAAATGCCTTTAAATAATACATAAACACTTGTATAAGGCTTTTTCAAGGTATGCTCAACGCATTTATTCTCTTTAACTTTTGTTTCTAATTATCTCCACATACATATCTTATACATAATGTGATTAATGTTCATTCATTTTTAACGAATAATGTATTAATTAGGAAATACATGTAAAAATATAGATATTTAAATACAATATCAAATATAATATACAGTATATTACTCTGGTGTGTGGAGGTTCTACTGTAATACACTTTCCTATCAGATTAAGACATTTAACACGGTGTGTAGTAGTCAGCTTTGTATATCAAGAAATTTAAGCAACAGTAAATACTGTTTTATATATAATTATCATAATATATTGTTAAATAATAATAATACATAAGCCAATATTTTCCATCGTGTTAGAGCTCACATAAAATTCAAGTGTCAAAGTTTGCTGCTAATGGTATGTAGATATATTAAGCAGATATAATCTTATTTATACGGATGTACTATCCAAGAAAATGCGTTAGAAAAACACCGTATAGTCAATTCTTATAGGTAGTATATTTTTGACAGGAAATTCATAGATATTGATCGACTGTAAAAAAATATATCGTAAAATTGTTTCCGTTTCAGAAATATTGATAAAATTTATTTTAAATCATTATGCTAAATCAATATGCTAAGTTATGTTAAATGTTCGTTTAAAAGTCAGGTGAATGAAAAACGACTTATTGTTTGTTGAAGGAGTATCAGACTAGTGCTAATAAATCTATCAATTCCAATCAAAAGTGAAACATTCTATTATAATTATTGACAGAAATTATTTGACATTAAATATCTAGATCGGGAACATAATGAAGTGGAAAATGTGGGGGAGGACACCACCAATCCTTACTCGGTCACTCTCGTCAAGAAAGTACATAAAACTGCGACACGGAAGATGGCATTTTTAATACATGAATGGACAAATCAAACCTGCAGAAAACCCTACATCACCTGGAGAAATTTAAACAAGATTTTGTATGAAAAAATAAACGAAAGGCATATTGAAAACTTCCTTTATATACATTTAATTTATATGGAAAGGGAGTTGGCTTTAGAAATAAGCAATAAGAGAAATATTGCCCTTGTCCTTTTTGAAAAAAATCTTTCAGTTATGACGCGAAAATTGAAGGAAAAACGAGAGGAAATGTAACTGTCCAATTTTTTTATGCGGATTAGAGAATGACTTTAAAGAGTTCATTCCCCACCCCATAAAATGAGCCCGAAAAGGGGAGCAGCTCTTTTCGTTTATTGGAAATCGTTTTGTAGCAAGAAGAATACTTGATGACAAGAGGGGAGTTGCGCCCATCACGAGACGAAGGGCAGTCTGTGTAAAAGTCAAGTGAAAAAGCCTTGTCAGTGCTGAAATTGGCATTCTTCAAATTATTTATAATGAGATAAGTCAAGGGCTTCAAAATTGGTAATTCAAAAGAAGTTCGAAAGAATGAAACAATTCGCCGTTGAACATTTCAACTTTTGCTTTACAATTTACTAGCATTTTGTAGCAAAATTAAAATTAAATCTATTCACCGTTACATAAATAGGTTCTTCTATATAAGCACAGCCCTCAAAATACATCACTCGTCTCATATTATATGGAAGAGATCGTTTACATGACAACAATGTCCTTTCTTATTCTAGAACGAATCAGTTAATTTTGAAACTGGACTGTTCATGGGGATGCGAAATGACATCAACACAGCTACTATATCCAATCATTGTAATGTCTTATATTTAAGAGTATAAAAAACTGCCTTTCCTCATAAATAAGACTTCAGGAACCTTCATTATGGACTTTAGTGCCAATAACGCCCTTAAGAAGCGTGATTGTTACAATTAGTTGCCAAAAATGCTATATTCCGGCTAATTTTCATTAAAGATAACCTATGACCTTTTTAGTAACTATTCCGAAAAAAAATTTTATGATACACGGAGGATATTTCCGGAATTTGTGTCTATAAATTTAAGCCAGAGTTATTTATATAAAAAATAAACAGAGGCTCCGTCCCAGCGCGGAGTTGAACTGGGGACATTCCATATGAACCGGGGTTCCCTAACCGACTAGACAAGCGAGACGCGAGCATTATACCCCCAGTTTTGGGGATTTTCTCCAGAAGTGTCCTGCAGCCAGGATTTATGTTAATGTTTGCTAGAGGTAATTATAAGAAGGACTTGATTTCCTACTCAAAAGTCACCCGAGACCCAAGAAAATTCTACAGGGGCGAAAAGTAACATATTATGAAGAACTTTTGTAGCATTCCAATCAGGAGCATGTCTTTTCTTACAAGCATGTTTTGCTAGAAGGTTGAATATCTCATCTAGGGTGAGATGTATAATCTTCTGGCAAAACAGATATTTACCTGAGTCTTGGAAGACTTTTCGATTACGAAATGAGGTCATTAACATTGCAAAACCCATGCTGGAATAATAATTAATGCAAAAAGATAGGAAAAATTAGGATAAAGGTGCGGGGAAAACCTGGGTGCACGATTGCTTTGAAAAAGCCTAGAACTGGGGCCTGTAAACAAAAGACATTCTCACTTCTGCGACACGTTGGTTGAGAAGGGAACAATAGGTCTTGAAACGTTGAACAACCTTTTCTTTTCTTTTACTTTGAACCAGTAACAAAGTTTTACAAGTTACAAAATTCATTTTTTTAGGTTGAACTTCAAGTAGCAAATTTTTGAATGAAAACAAATGGTTCGGTTCCGGATTATCTTGTGTGGCATTTTTTGTAACTTTAATTTCAAAATTAAAAGCCGAGGTTATGTGATATCATCAAACGTGTAAATTAGAAGCAAACAGCATGGATATATCCATAGCGGAATATAAAATCTCCCTATATATAATTTTGTAATATTTTCTATATTCCGTTGCATTTTTTTATAACATTTTTCAGGAAAGAAACACATTGTTTTATTCTATTTTATAATTTCTCCATTTTCGCATATTATATCATTCCTTTCAGAAACACATTCTTGAATTAAATATCTGAAAAGGAAAATAATCATACTTTAAAATCTACTTCTTGTGCAAAATTTAATTTATTTACATGTTCTTTTTTAAATTATATTTTCAATTTTTCGGAAAAGAAATCTCTCCATTCAAAAGTATTATTTTTCGCATTCTTCAAATAGATTGGTAATAGATGGGAGTTTTATGTGAACATGTGAGAAAATATATTTCTACGTTCGGCAATGCAACGTAGTTCAGAAATAAAAAAATAGCCATAGGCTTCAGAAAAGTGAACAAGAAAAAACATGTTCTTCTTGTTTTTTTGCTCTTATTTTTTGTCCATGTATGGAACATCATCTTGTTTTTGATTTATTTTGAAAAATGTAGCACATTTATAAGCCAGCTTTTGGCTAAATAATATTTGCTTGTTTTTAGTGTTTTTTGTTTGATAAACGGGAAAAAATAGAATTCTTTAATTTTTTTCAGTATTTCGAGAACATTTCTAGAAATGCGATACCTTTCCTTCAAAGCAATTGCAGAATAGGAAATTTCAGGTTCGAAAATTAAAAATTATTGATATATATATAATGAAATTAGAAAAGATTTAAAAATAAAATAAAATTCTCTATACAACAGAATTCCGATTATCGGAACGTCATTTAACTGAAATGGCACATGACATTCATGCCTTTATAATTATTATCTTTATTAGACAATCAGTGTTTCGGCAACATAGTTTTTTAAAAAGTCCCTAACTCGAGCTAACACGTGTGTGTGTGCCAAAAATATTAATTACGTCAATTCCCACACGAAAAATGACAGAAAACAGTGGCTCGGGGACTTTATGTCTTGACCAGTTTGGCAATTGTGTTAACAGTGATAAGTGTAACAAACTTTTAAAATATTTAAATACAAAAGAAAGGGTGCCTTTCTGTGTCTTGGTAACCGATCAGGTTAAAGCATTCCGGTTTAAGCGATAAGTTTCCTGTTTGACTTCTGGCCAAGATGTCTTTTTTTCGGGATAGCTCTGAGCCTCTTCGTGGGTGGCAAAAAGTTATTAATTAAAGAGATTCATATATTTGTTTTCTATTATAAACTGATCTTAAGACAAAATTCAATATAAGTAATGGATATCGGATATATACAGGGCGCAGATCTTGGAGGGGTGGGTCTTTCTAAATTGTAGCGACTGTGGGAAAGTAGTATTCGTCATTGTGTAGTGCATGTATCTCCCACAAGCTGTGAACTTTAGGCGATAGTTTCATGCGTTGGACCATATCCATCAATCACCAGGGGGTTAAACACATTTTTTATCAACAGAGAACTATGACTATTATCTATAAAACCTAGCCTTAAGACTTGCGTAGAAACCTAAACATCTCTGTCCTCTAGCCCCCTATTTACCAACTATAAAAGAAGGACCTATGTTCAATAACATCCTCAAGAATCCATTTTCACTGTCAGAGTATTTCTTTTTTTTTGTATAACTACTAGTTTCGCTGTCGTTTTATGTTTTGATCTATTCGGGGGAAGTTACACAGAGAGAGTAGCAACTTTCAAACACCAGCTGAACTCATAAAACGGCTTTTGGGCTCTTTAGGTTTTATTTTATCTGCAAAATAATTATTTTATTTCTGAAACACTTATCAATTAAACATATTCCAAAACGTGCGTCATAAAGAATCGATGGCATTTGCGTTTTTTCCCTAAAGAAAACTTGTGATAGCTGCTGGATGGAATCTCTACGTCTCCTATTCCTCCTTAAGCTATTCTGTATTTTGAATCCAAGTCCTATTATGTTTTTAATCTATAATCTCTTCAATAATGGTTTAATTTCATATACATACATCTTAATAGTACAACTAATTTTTAATTTTTAATTAAATTCTGATTACACATGCTGGCTCTCAGATATCCTTTTGGCTAGCATTTTGATAAACAGATAATTTCACAAGTTTTATCCATGTGTGTATCACAATTTTCTCAAATGAGGCCCATCAAAAGTCCTAAATAACACTAATACTGCTTATTCATCAATTCTTAAAAACGACGCTCAGTCAGTTCTTAAGTTATTACAAGTTTTCCACGTCCCTCTGCTAAAGATATACAACAACTGAACTTTGAAAAACAAGCGTAATTCAGAATTATAAATGTCTATACTTTTCTTTTTTTTTTTGGTCAACATCACCGCATTTCTGAAGGAGAATCTCGTAACAAGCTTCGGCTTTATATTCTCTTCCATTTCTAACCTAAAAACTAAATAATTTAATATAGATCTTCTCTTACATTTCTATAATTTTTATACTTCTCAAGTTATGTATCACAAAATGTATATCGGGTTGAATAAAATTTATTATTATTACAAAATATTTATTTATTGTTTATTTGTTTCTTTGTTTGCTTGCATGTATGCAGTTAACGTCATAAAACTGCAATATGGTTACTTATGGCGTAATGAAATTTTTCTACCACTGCTCGTTTAATTAACTAATACTTCTAAGTTAATTAAACGAGCAGTGTTAGAAAAATTTCATTATGCCATAAGTAACTATATTGCAGTTTTATGTCGTTAACTGCATACAAGCAAGCAAGCAAGCAAACAAACAAAGAAACAAATAAACAATAAATAAATATTTTTGGTACCTAATTGGCAATATAGTTTTTAAAACGGTATATGGCTTTATAATTTATTGAGTTTCGATAATGCTTTCCAATATATTGAAGTTTGCTTTTTTCACAAGAACCGTAAAAATATAAAATATCTTTCATGTCTTACAAATTGCTAAGTCTCTTTACAAGTTTCATGGTTAGAGACATATTCATTGGATATTTAAACATCAGCAGTAGTGTTTTCAAAGCTATTGTTATTAGAACTGCAATCAAATTTGCTATTGTTTCTTGCGTCGCTATTTTGAAAATCTAACGTTATTTTCTCTTCAATAAATGCTCTATTGAAAATTATTTGTTCAAATTTAGGTAATAATTCCTTACATTCATTTAGTTGTTCATCTGTTGTCGCGAATGAAACTATCCCGAATTTTTGATGGCTAGGGTTAAAATAGATTGCCAAATTTTGATAAAATTTGCATATTTAAATACTTATGTATTGTATTATTAAATCATGAATTATGACATGACGTTGTCCAATAGTTAAATGGGAAAAGAGAGAGAGAAAGAAAGTAGGAGTAATTAATTGAATTATTTCAGAACATTAGATTATATATGCACTGGAATCTGTACATTAATTTAATACTTCAACTTCCAAAGGAATTAATCCAGGACAAGGAGAGTAAAATATTCTAGGAAGAAAATCCTTAATCAAATTATGAACTTGAAAAGCTCAAGTGATAATTGTCGAAAATTTAAATTAATTTAAAACTCTAATGCAGAATGGTTATCATGCATTCCTTTTCTAAATACTTTACAAATAATGGCATCTCTTCCTCATACGCAAAACAAAACAATTTTCAAATCAGTTTACTTCAACGACAAAACAAAAAGATATAAATTGCTTCAAAAAATTTAAATATTTCGAAATGAATGCAAGGATAAAAAAAATAGCACAAACTAAATTTAGAGATATACTAATTCAATTCGCCCTAAAACAACACGAATGAAATAAAAATATATTCACTATATTAACAAAAAATAACTAATGCTATGATTAAAAAAGATCGAAGGTGATTTTCCCAAAACTAATATATAGCCAAAAATACAAAATTTTTTTAAGTAAGTAAAATCTGTTATGACAACATCGCGGTTACACACACACACACACACACACACACACACACACACACACACATATATATATAACCATCATCATATTCAACCATTATCTAACCATTGTTGGATGAAGGTCTCCACAAATGCTTTCCACACAAGTCTATCCTGAGCAATTCGCTTCCACGTCACCCCAACCTGTTTTCTTATTTCATCCACCCATCTAGTTTGAGGACGTTTTCTAGGTCTTCGGTGGTCTCTTGGAATCCAGTTCAGAATTTCTGTTGTCCATCGTTGATCAGTTCTTCTTGCAATATGCCCAGCCCATCGCCATTTCAGCCCTTTTACTTTAACAATGATGTCCTCTACTCTAGTTTGCTCTCTCACCCAAGTGTTCCTTTTTCGATCTCTCCTAGTTATTCCAAGCATGCACCTCTCCATGCTCCTTTGCGTTGTCTGTAACTTTCGTATTGCTCCAACTGTTAGACTCCATGTCTCTGATCCATAAGAGAGGACTGGCAATACACACTGGTTGAAGACCTTTCTTTTTAGACACAAAGGCAATTTCCCCTTCAGGATAAAACTGTTTCTTCCAAATGCACTCCAGCCAAGTTTAATACGTCTGTTGAGTTCTTTCATAATGTTGCCATCCATTGAAATCCATCCATTGAAACCTCAGCTGGTAAATTTTATTGTCATTATTAAATATGAATTCTCCTTCCAATGAAAATAAAAACCCATTAAAATGTGAATTAGTGCTCTACCCATAAAAATACAAATGCAAAATTTAAAATAGGAAGAAATGTTTCGCTCTTAAAAATGTCACCTAATTTAGCTGTTTTTAAACGGCTTGTTGTTTTAAAATCACAATTTTTAGTATCACAATTTTTAGTTTTCTAATCTTCTGTTCTTGATTGAATCACAATAGCCGTAAATGCTTTCGTTTCTTGCAAATTGCATGCTTCACTGCAGCTTTCATCAAACGAATCCTAATCTTCACTTAACCTTTTAAGACCCGACGTTGGTCGACATGATGCAACTTATGCAAAAGCAAATTCTCTTCCCGCGATTTTCTATGACTTTCAGCGACATCTAGTGACACTAAAAGAAAGCTTAAAATGTGCACAAATGATACCCTTTGGTCTGAGTTCGCAGTTTATATCAGTTTAGTAGAGAAACATTGCAACCCAAGGTACACATACGTGTATCTCTGGAATGGAGAGGTTAAAGGGCTATTATTTCTGAAATCTTTCAAAAAATGTAATTTTTCTTACTCCTCAATAATTAGATTATTTAAAGTTAGCTGTACCAATTTGGATAATTATTTTTCACTTTCGTATTGTTTTTCATTCTGTTTTTCATTTGATATTGCATTAGGAAGTACACTGCATTTTTAGACAGTTAGACAGCTAAAGCTGACCGTAAAATATTATGATATCAAGAAACTTCAATTCTTACATTCATTTAAGAAGCAACTACTCGCAAAACATAAGAAATCAGTGGCCTGCCTTTATATAAGAGGCCCTGCGGTGGCGCAGTGTGGTAACGCGTTCTCCTAGTGCGCCGCTAATCCGGGTTCGACTCCCAGCAGTGCAAAAAGAACGCTTACTCAGAGATCTCATAAAGATCGCACTGCTCACTGTAGTCCGGGGTTTGGTTCCCTAGGCCTTAAGAGGTTCGGATTCCTCGGAAAACAGTAGGTCCCGGCGCAGCATGACCACTGTAGTCTTTGAGCCGTAAAACCAAAAAGAAAGAAAGAAAGACCTTTATATAAGATACTATCACTCTTATTTTTCCTTTCATGAATGCCAAAGGAACGCCAAAATTTCACATTTGCGCCAAATGGCATGGATGAACTTCACATTATTCAAGTCTATTAGTATGGCTTGCGTGTGTAACAGGAAAGCTGTATTTTAATATTAATTTTAAAAATCCAGGAATTCATTTGCGCACAAATTATATTTCAGTTCCTATTACTACTCTAAAGACTTTTTTGTTGAGAATTATAGGTTTCAATTCGGGATGAGAGGGGCACTTGAAACAGTTCTCTTGTTAGTGAAATAGAGGCCAAGGCATTAAAACGGTAGTCGAATAATCTGTGGTTCGAATTTCGCTTGAGCGCGTGGCAATTTTTTTCCTCCATTGTTATGTTAAAATTATCGTTTTATATATGCGCTCCGTAAATTTGTTTACTGCGCTAATCGCATAAAATAAACCGCTTTGTTTTACATGTATAGGCGATTGTGTCATTTTAGGGTCCTCGATACGGTATGAAGTCTGTTAGGTAGTACGATATAAATGATTCCATATGCTGTTATAAACAGGTATAACAATACAGTACATGTATACTACATTTTGTATTTATGTTATGCAATTTTATGAAAAATTCTCATATTCTATTGAATTTCATTTTATCCACTTCGTGTTAAAGTCAGCGATCACCGGATGTTTCTATATGAAGAATAGTAGTATAGTCCTTTCCGTGAGGTCGACCGAAACTTGGAGAAGCTGTCTTGCACTATGAAATATTATACGAAAGGGGATTTTGATTCGCGATCTGCTTCAATATTTTATCTGTGTCTAAAACGATTGAGATTTCTACGGCCATGAACATAGATTACTCTTGAATAAACAGACCTTTGCCTATCTAAAGCGATTTCCACTTACTGTAGTGAAAGAGTAGGTCTAGGATTCAAAAGTACTCCCCGCCATTTTAGATCCTGTAGACTTTAGATGGGAAGATCTCTCGCTTTTCTAAATTCAAAAAGCAGCTGGTATTTACACACAGATCTTTCAAAAGTGCAGGGAAGGAAATAGGCTCCTCTGGTGGGAAATTGCAAATCCTATGAGAAGAAAAATTGTCACAGGATCGAAGCATAAAATAATAATCTGTCTTTTTTAAAGAAGAGGCGTATTTCGAAGATACAGAATGCCAAAATGATGATCATTTGGTGATCAGAAATGATCTCTTATTCTTAAAGGATAGGGCTCCGTCTAAAAAAAGCCTTCCGCCCTATTATAGATTACTTTCATGTTAAATTTTCAAGAGGTTCGTGAAAAGCGAAGTTTTTCAATACCCGCTTGACTTACATATTACGAAATGAAACATTGGAAACAGTGTCAACCACGGCGTCTGCTAACGCTACAGTTTCATAATAAAACGGGGGTTAGACTTTTTTTTTATAAAGACACACATACACAATTTTGAAGCCTGATTTTTAACCGGGAGGGTTTAAATGACAGTTACTTAAAATATATTAATTTTAATGCAAAAAGTTCTGCGACAATTAAAACGTATATTCCTTATTATAGCATAGCTTAAGCAATTTCTGCGCTCTTCTGACCAAGTAAGAATTTGTCAAGTTGTGATTTTTTATACATCTTATTCATAGGTCTCAACGACCAGTACAGTCCTTAACTTAATTATGCATTATTTCATGACTTTTGTAGTTTCTTAATTCATAATATACAAATAATTATTTCTGAATTCTGGTCAATAACTTTATTTCATGGGGAGGCGCGTGAAAAATTTCCAAAGCAATTTTAATTACTCATTCTGCATTTCAATCATCAAGTAAATTGAGCGGCATATTTATGCAGAAAAAAAGGGTATTGCCGTTGATACCATTCCCATGAGAAATTTCCAGAGAAATATCTCGTTCTTTATAAAACCGTGCGATTAATTGTAGACTGGCGAGAGTGTAAGGATTGTTTTGCAAGTCGGGGAGAATAAGAGGTGAATAATTTATTTTTGTAGAGAACGCCTGCAAGCGAGGGCATGCTCCTGATTGGAATGGTTTCAAAATTCAATGTTTGTCATAAAAAAAAGTCACCACTCCTTACAACAGACTTTCTTTAGACTCGAAGGTATCTAAGGATATATATATACAAAACACAGTCAATCTGTACCAATTTATATGGAAGTTTTATAGTTTTATTTATAGTTTTATAGTTTTTAATAATTTCTAATTTAATTTTAACAATTAAAGCTACGTGGAAATATTCGACGAAACAATACGCAATATAAATAAGAGACAAAAACGCTATAAAAACGTATTTATGGCAAGATTGAATTCAATCTACGCGTTTCGGGCAATAACAGTCCACCCTTCTTCGGGAGTGAACACGTGGAATATCGTCAACAAACGAGGTTGATTCGCGTTAAGCCTTTTCAAATTTATTACAAATATTGCAAATAAATGTTTTTGGAACTAAATTGCCTTCTAATATTTTGTCTACAAATTTTATAGCACTTTTAAAATTTTTATCTGTAGTGCAAACCTTTCCAATTTGCTTTTTTTCAATTGGCTTTTCATTTTTTTATCTTCATTGGCTAATTATATTTTTCATTGATCCTACATCATTATGATTTGAATAATAGCTTTAATTGTTGGAGTTAAATTAGTAATTATTAAAAATTATAAAAATATAAATAAAACTATAAAAATATAAAATATAAAAATTTCATATAAATTGTTAATTATTCATTAATTTTTATCATTATTTTATAACTTGTCGGAATACAAAATCTAATAATGGTGATAAATATTTAATAAAATTCCTTTTTTCCTCAAAAATTCCTTTTATTTAAATTATATATATACTATAAAATCAGTTATTTACAATTTTTCTTCCTTTTAAATATCCTTATTTATCATTTTTCTTTACAACCCATTATCAGTTTCGTTTCAAGCAAAGTTCGACCCCTTTGATAACAACGAATAAAGGAGCTGAGCCATTAAAAAGAATTTCTGGTGGATAGTTGTTTGCGCAAAGAAAATTGTTTGAATGGTCGGTCACAAATAGCGATACTGGATTTACATAAAGGGTTGCATAAAGATGAAAAGTGAATATATGTTTGAACCCAGTTTTTTGAAAGAAAGGAAAAGATATGAGTAATGCAGCTTCAAACTCTTGAAAACCCAGTAAGAATGAGCTAGTGCTCAAAGCTAAGTTTATTTAAAGGATAGAGTTCTGGTGCACAGTGCAGCATGTAGAAAAGATGAACGGTACAATCAAAGACCTGAAAAATGGCTGGGATGCGACAGAGGTTTGACAGCAGTAGTCATAAATAATTCAGGCAAACTTTGCTTTACATTTTCGACACTTTGGGTTGTAGGTAAATTTGAAAAACGAACATGAGTGGCTATTAAAATTGTTTCATGATAAAAAAAAAAGTAGTTTTTATTCGGAATTCGTTATTCAAAAATTTACTCTAATGTTAATTAATCCTGTACAAAGCCTACAGTTCCACTAATATTTGGCGATACCTCGGAGGTTACCGTTATATAGAGGTAACGATTAAAGAAGATGCTACTACATATATATATATGCACAATTTTTCTAAACAATTGCCTGTAAATAATCATGTACATTATACGCATCCTGTTGAATATATATATATGATAATGTACCTTACCCTTCTAAATGATATACCTTATTTAACGATAATCTAACTGCAGTTTTTATAATTTTAAGCATCTGTTTCATAATGTTTAATCAACTTAAGGTTTGGAAATATAGTAAAACAATAATTACTACCTTCTCAACGGTGAGTGGGTGGGGATGTTATTTGCCAGAAAGATATATAATTTATTGAAATATTATTAATGGAAATTAAATTTTATTCCAGTCATATGTATCTGGATTCTACGCTCTTCTATTATTAATGAATCTCCAGTTCTTTTAATATTAATGAACCTTCTGCTTTCTTAATATGAAACAGATTTCCTATATGCCAATTTCTCAGTTGGTTACTTAGTCGTGCTTTTCTGGTTGTGGATCAAAACTAGACAAACATTAGCCAAATTTTAATTCCAGACTTACACTTAATGTCAATTTCCATGTCGATTCATCTTCAGATACTTCCGCTAAACTCCCGGAAATGACAGCGATGAAACTTTTGAATGTCAGTTGCCAAATGGCGTCTACCATCTGATTTCTCGATAGTTTCCAATCGCCGAATAAACTCAAAGGCGATTAATTAAATTTTCAGAACACCAATATACCAAAATAATAGCCTGCTATTGAAAATAGCGCGATTAATTTCTATCATTATATTGCTTTGAAAATAGGTGACGTACACTTCTGATCCAATTTTAATTATTTTCAAATCAGAAATTAATTAGGTAAGTATAACTTTTAAACGTTTACCAATGCTCGAAAATGTTTGTCGGATTACAAAGGGAATGAATTTAAACAAATCGCGATATTTACAGTTGATTATATAAACACGAAATTGCAATAATTTTGTAAAGTTCTATGTTTTATCATATCGCTTTCTCAGCACTAACCTGCAGAAATTTAAAATGAATTCTCTCTACATTTGTATACTTATGTTGTGTGTTGCGTTCATCACTGGATTTTTTGTTTGTTTGGATTTTTATGGCGCAAGAGCATCTGGGCTATACTGCGCCAAACATGGTAAAATCAAAGACTGTTTTAAAAACTAATTCTTTCTAAAAGTTTAAAGACATGTGTGTGTGGCCAGCATGGTCATTTAAAATGTCAGAGAGTGATGAAGAGTTAAAAGTAAGAGTGCAATCAAGGTTAAAATAAGGGCATTGAGTTAAAATATGTAAAATACGGATGGGTTCATTGCACATTTGGCAAATTGGTGCTGGTTTCCCTTCCAACAGATGTCTATGGGTGAGATGGGAATGCCCAATGCGAAGTCTGGCAAGGAGAACCTCCTCTTTCCGATTTTTACAGTATGAGGAGGGCCAGTTGCCAATTGTATGTTTAATATTATGCAATTTGTTATTGGTTTGATGATCCCATTCTTCTTGAATGAAAATGAGGTAGCTAGTGTATAATTAGCGTAACGTCTCAACAATCTTGTCACGTACTTTGGTAACTATGTTCTGATATATACACATGTGTATTCAATGCGATTTATGAATAGCAAACTCGCTTTTAATAAGTGAGTAAATTTTGAGCTAATGGAATGTGTCACTAAGGTACTAGTGCCGCTTTTTTGGTATGCTATAGGCCCAGGTTAGTTCTTGTAGTTATATACAGGGTGCTTCAAAATCATCGAAAGAAGACGTTGCTATAATACCAGAAGAGTTTAAGTACTATTAAATGATATACAAGATGGTGAGTAATTAAAACATTTTATTTGTCAACGGAAGAGAATTTATAAATGGTCATAAACATATTTGCAATACATGTAAACATACTTGAAAAACTTAGGTATATATTTATTGATATTATAAGCTTAAAAATTCTATTACAACAACAAAGACATATGAACTAAATAAATATATATTATTCGTTCAAAATACATAATAAATAAACCTTATTTTGCTCAGAATGGCCTCTGCAAACATTGCTCTCTAAAAATTCAACCAATCAACCAAAATTATATAAACGATTAAAATATGCAATTTTCTTAAAGTTTTATGCATGAGCGTTTTAGATATTCATTCACAGAAAGTACTAAATAAGAATTAAATATTCGTTTTGATTCAACTAATCAGAGATCTGGAAAAAATTGCTAATTTTAAAACGTTATTTATATATGCGCCGAAAACTAACTTATAGCCAAAATACACAAGAGAATGGAATTTATATAAAACGTAACTAAACTGCCCTGACCTTCGTTTCTTTTCTGAAACTTTAATTACTATTGAAAATGTCCTGTCTCCTGCTTTGTACGTTGAATAATTTAAAAATGAAGATACTAGTAAAAAAATAACTCTCATTATCACATTTTTTAAAAATTCTACCGAATAGAAAATTCCATATCCCATTTCAAAGCGCGAATAACCATAAAAGGGACAAACTATTGAATACAGTGCACTTATGTACAGGTCTAGTAGACTAGGACCTAGGGTCCCTTGATTTTGGGATCCCACGTAGGTCTCGATGGAGTCTGGTGCCTTTTGAAATTAAGCGTTATTTTAATCTTGTTTATTTAGAAGAATTCAAGAATTTTTTCTTATTAATAAATCTAGATATATCGAAGATAATATACCCCAAAGAAAAATGCGTGATTTATTGGCTAAATATCGCCAAGATCACGTTTTTTTGGGGGCTCATTCAATCCTTCCGGCCTATGGCCCATAAATACTTCAATCCGGCAATAATTGAAGTTTACTCCAATTGAATGAAAGCATGTAGTTTAGATACATTAAATACACCTAATTACATTCTTTTTCAAACTCATTAATTAAGAAATGAATAGGTTTATTTGACTTATTTAAACTTGTGTACATGTGACTTCCACTATATCCTTTATTTCTATATTTCAGAAATAATGTGGCATAATTCATGTAATTTCTTGTAGCATATATTAAAAATTGTGTGCTTACTGTTTTACATAATGGTTACTCTATCAAAAACAAACAATAAGGGGAACATTCTGTCATTATCAGTAAAACCCATATTCTTAGACTTTTTTAAAAATCGCAGACTTTTGCTTAGATATAAGTTCAAGTCTTTTTAATTCTCTTATTTTCCTTCTAACAATTCGTCAAAGCTTGTAATATTCCATCACTCTCATATGCAACTTACATATTACTTAATATTTTTCTCTACCAAAATTGTATATATTATCAAATTTTGTCAAATACATTAGACAATGCAAATCGGGCTTATTATTATCATTCATTACAATTATTATTATCATTATCCAAAGGAGATATGGACATACTCTGAAGTTCTGCTTATTTACATTACTAGAGAAATCCAGGAATATTGAGGAAATATGTGATGTAATGAATGGCATATTTCTTCAGGTGTCTAACTAAAAAAGAGAGAAAGATTTCTGAGATGAGTTCTCATATGATATAACAATGTTTAACTAAATGTAATGAATGCATCAACGTCTCAATTAACGACGATTTGGCCATTAATTTCATTTTATCTAATTATGTTTTCACGTATTTGTTTCCTCAGTTGGAAAGGGATTCCCGCAATCAATGGCAATGCACATATCATTAGCATAATAGCGTGGTAATTATAAACGAATGAAGAAAGGGTGAAAAGAGCAGCGTATCCCAAAACGGGGAGCTTTGTAAAGAAGACAAGAAATTGCAGCTTGCAGTGCATTTATGAGCAATAACAGAGCAGTAAAGGAAATATTAGCATTGGCAAGTCCTCTTTGCTGACGGTCTCGTCGCTGGAGATTCCGGCAATTATCCCTTCTTTTGGTGCCTCCACAAAGGCATCAATTATTTCCGTTGAAGAGATAGAAAAGGATTCGGGACGAATAAAAAAATAAGCGATTTTACTCATCTCCATTTGACAATGGCGGAAACAGATGGCACAAAAACAACTTTAGATGCCATTACTGCTCCTTTTATTTCAAGCCCTTTGAATTTTTAGAAATTGGCAAAAGAGAAAAATCTTTTATTATCTGTATATTTCATTTCTCTAGACAACCGACAGTCTATTGTTTGAGTGAAACGGCGAAAGCACATATGAAAAGAAGTTAATTATTGCCACAAAGTAAAATGCACGCTGCTGCCCAATATTAGAGAATAAGCTGAAAAAGCAAAAGCAACGATGGTAAGAAAACGCAATATTGTGAATTAATGCGATTTTAGCACATTTGTAGTGGAGACAGAGCAGGCTTTAAACCAATTTGACTGACGGGGCTGAATTTTGCCCCACGCCAGAAGATGTGCCGCACCAGCTTGGGCCAACCTTAAGTGAAATAATAATTACTGGTATGTAATTTGTATAAGTTATATAGGTTGAAGTCTGAAGAGCACAAAACAAATTGTCTGACGTGGAGTTTTATGATATTATTACGGTGTATAATCAGCAGGGCCACCGAAAGCCAAAGCGGGCACCCCAGTTTCACTTCGACCTGCCCCATGACCGGGCCGGACCACCGACATCATAGGTCCTTGCCTGCATAGGTCCCTAGAATTCAGCCGGGCCCCCGGGCTGTACCCCCTGCTGCTGCTGCACCCCTCTCTTCGGCTCTGATAATTTGCCATAATAGTGATTCATGTCTGGTGGAGTGCCGTAATTCGTGTCTGCTAGTTAGACGCCGTTGTATTTCATATCCCTGACCAAGCAAGCTCAAGCTTTAAGTTAGGAAGGTTGAAGGTTTCGTTTAGAATGGTTTTCTTATAGTTCAATATACATTGAAAACAATATGTACTACATACATAAGATAGTTTTGCAGTGTATAGTGCTATATTTTGTTGTGTGGGAAGTTTGAAGCTGTTTTGCTATGCTTTCGTATTCAAAACAAATTTGAAATGGGTTTTGACAGGAAGGGGGGGGCACACAGTCCTCTAATATCTATTGCGCTTAAATATCATGTGGTGGACTATTGGGCTTGGATTAGCTGATATTTTACGTTGAGCTTTTGGTCAATAACCATTAGCAGTTAGAAGATACAGTCCTAAAAATGAACCTAGAGGTAAAGAGGATTTGCGTATCTGATAACTCAGTTTTTAATTTTTCTCCTACAGTTAAATCATATGCCATACTTGGGATATTTACATGACCTTTAAGGTTATGTGAGAGAAAGTTTAAGTGCAACTTAAAATGATGTGTTTTATCAATACGTTATCTAGTAACACAGGTATATAATTCTTCTAGCAATTCCCCATTTCATTTACTAAAGTGTAAATATGTCCTTAGAGATGATACATAAGCACATTGAATAAAGTTTTACTTACACATTTTATTTATTTTTTTATTTATTTACAACAACGCATATAAAGCAACCGGTCAATACAAAATTTATTACAATTTAAACAAAACCAAGTATAAATCAAACAACAATGTTAATCAATCAATGTTTATTGGCGTAGTGATACCAACGCCGATGGTATGGCGTGATTAGATGGTGAAACGTTCGAAAGAAAATAAATATTTCTGCCTTCGGTGGGACCTGAACCCACGACCTTCCACTTGCCGGGCGGAGGCTCTACCCACTGAGCTACGAAGGACAATATATAATCTCTTTACGAACGTATATATATTGTTGCCAGTTATTTCGCAGAATGGTGTAGTACATAGACTACTATTTAAACCAAATTGCAAAGAGACTGGTATTAAATTGATCGAAATGCACGTTGCAGCATATGTATTAAAAAAAAAAAAGTATGTCAAACATTATATAAATATAGCATTTATCAACAAATTAATTTTAAATTGTATCTCTATATTAATCTTATTAACGTATTTCTTGATAAAAGTATCAGAAAAAGACCAAAATTGATCTGAAATATACACATACTCGGAATTATACATGGTTTCATGGTTTATCTTTTAATTTTGGAAGAGCATTACAGTTGTTACCCTCGCGACATAAAAATTCTGATTAAATTTTTAACACCAGTGTATTTAAAAAGCAGATAGAAAGAAAATTCGAATTTTGGTACGCTACATTATGAATTGCAGTGTAATATGTACTAGGTTTCGGAATAGGCAGACAAGGCGTGCACCTAGGAAACGCCACCTGTTATGGGGAAGAAGCATGGAGCTCAGAAATAGTTTTGCAACACTCGTCGATGATGAAAAGGGATGTTCTGTAATATAAATATACAATTTAGTGTGAATATAAGTTGAATGTATATGTGGTCATAAATTGCATATATATGTAGCATAACGTAAACTTACATAATATCACCTTTAAACCATTTTTACATGGCATAACATGATTTTATATGCAAGTCTCGAAAAGTAGAAGTGAGCGTCCAAAATTATGACTCATTATATAATATTAGTAGTTAAAATATCAATTCAAATAACAATGTGAAAAATCATTTTCAAGTATGAAAAGTTAATGGTGTACAATATGAGTGATATTTTTAAACTTTCCTTTCCTTTATTTCTTTCTTTCTTTCGTAAGGAAGAAAGAAATTAGGAGACAAAGAGCTTGTGCCTACGGTTGCCAATATTCTAAATATGTCAATAAATATAGATTAGTTCAAATTACCGAACTAAGAGCCCAACAAAAGATAAAAAGACGTATGACAAGTTCTTTCTTAAAATCGGTGTTGTTTTAAAAATATAATTATACATACATCCCATGTCAAAATTATAATTCCATTAAGTAATCATAAAACTATGAAGCTGTGACCCCAAGTAAGAAAATTGAAATATATTGACCGAGCAAAAATTTTGTATAATTAAAAAAGCAACAATAAACATTCGCTTGGTAATAACGGTTAAATATATTTAAAGGCCATTTATATAGACGAAAAGGATAGATGGCAAAGCGACAGGGTAAAATAGTAAAACTGTTTTATTTATTTTTAACATTTCTGTAAAAAAAAGTGATTCTTGTGAAAAATCATACAACTGAAACAAAAATTTTACGCAACAGGAAACTGAAGGATTTAGCAATATCTTTTGACAAAAATTTGTATTAAAACTCCCAAAGCCAACGAAAGCTCTTTGGTTTATCTTTATGGTAAAAATTAACAACTTTTATCCACTTTGCAAATCATCACAACCCTCTTCTAGAAATACGGATCTGAGTAAATTTCATCGGTTCTTCCCATATCCATCATGGTTCACTAGGAACAGCAATGCGAACATTTTATAGTGGAAAAGCTGTGAACTAAGATGAAACCACTAGTGTAACTAGATGAAACCACTTGTGTAACTCCCTGATTCAATAATTGACGTCTGGAATTTAAAACAAAATTAGTAAAGAAAGGTGGAGAGAAGAAAGCGCATAGAAAGAGTGAAAGAGACAGATTAAGTGGGCGGAAGATCAATGATGATAAAAACGACATAAAGCAAGATGGGAAGTTTCTTGGTATAATTCCCAATTGCTGACTATTTTGTGATTTATACGTCTATGTGAAAACCGAATGAATTTTCAGAAACTATGTATCGTATTAAAGAGATAATCTCTATTACTAAATACTTATTCCGAAATTAAGATCAAGTTAAATTTGAAAATACTAGCGAATTTAGCTAAATAATCTCTGCCATTTATTAATCACTGACAACATACAAATGTGAAGGATATAGAAGCATATTTTTGATATCAAATATTGGATTCAACGAAATTCTACACAAAATAACATACTAATTTTTCGTAGGGAAGTAGAAGTTTCGTAGAAGAGATGGTCTATTTCAGTACATTTAGAGATTGGTTTTCTTAGCTGTGCATAGACTAATCGCAAATATTCTAGTTTAGTTATATTGTGCAGTAATGTGACCTTCTCTACTTTTCTGATTCAACTTTTTAATTAATCAATATTGCCTAATTTTTCTTAAAATCAAGGAAAGAAAAACTCAATAATTTACTTAATGATGATCAATCTCCTGTAAACGACAACAATAATTTTATAATCATCACATTTCCCACAAAACTCTTCAGGTAAATCCGAGTATAACATCTGATCTCTTGTGTTTTAAGGTTACATTTTAGGTGTGTTTTAAAGTCATAAATTTACCTTCGAAAATATTCGAATGCAATGCTATTTAGATTTCAGTACTTAATTATTTGGACGATTTGAATTCCGAATTCAGGGCAGAAAATTTTAGAAATTCATATTTCATATCATTTTTTCAGCAAATTGCACGTTTGTGTTAATCGCACCGTAATTTCTTATAAATTTACATTGAAAAACGGTTTTTCTTTTCCGAAATTTATAAATTAATTACCCTATCATAGATAAGAAAAAATAACACGATATATTTAGACCTCCTTGTAACGAAAGGTAATTAAAATAATGGATAATTGCATACGTTGCCATTATTTTCATGCCTTACATTGTGCTGATATTGTCAGTTACAATGAAGCAAAGGAAAAGACAAAGTCATTTTCTTCTCTTGACTTCGGTATTGAAATCTATGAACGGACACCTATTATAAACCGGCAGCAATTCTCTCTCTCTCTCTCTCTTCCACCAGAAGCAGCTTATGATCATTTTCATGAGGAGAATTAAATGGAAAGCGTCATTTGCAATATAAAACTCTGCCAATACGGGAAGTCACTAACCTTTATATCCTCATAAACATCAGAAGTCGCATCGGATCAATAAATCGGCTTCAGAATTTGTTTTGCACCAACAATTATATTGGTTTCATCCCTTCCGAATCCAGCATTGTGTTATCAATAACCTCGATGATTCGGCTAATTAAAATAATGGAGAAATTCTGCTTACGTCGTGGCGACAGATCTGATCAGGAAGCAAAAGTGAGATTCATTTATTTTCATCTTCGCTCATAACGCCCGATTAAATGGAAAGCTCGCCTTAATTATGCACCCAATTAAGATGCTAAATTATGCGCATGCATTAATAAACACCGATTGTCGTCGCGACGAACATTTCCGTTGATTAAGAAATAATCAGTATAACTTTTACGTTAAAAGTAAATGACTTTGCTTAAATGGAAATGAGAAACGACTTTGCCACAGCGGTGAGAGACTCTCTGGAGTATTTGCTCGGGTCATTAGAGCCATTAGAAAAGCATGTTAATTGGGTTATGTGCTTCGCTGAGCTAAAAGATGAGGATCAGCAAATTTCGTGATCTTTGAGGTCCATTGTGCAATCTTACCTTGAAGGAGAACACTGTGGGATTAATATGAGACTAATAATTTATCCCGATACACACACTGCTTCAGGCTTTATCTGTTGTGTTTCTGTCCATTGGTGTTTGACTCAAAATTAATTAATGCTGAAGAATTGAGGATAATTTTGTCGTTTGGTAATTTCAATAAGAACAAACAGAAAAGGTTATGGCGTGTAAGTGCCCGTATGGTATGTAGAAGAGGGACTCAAGCTTCTTCTAGTCGTTGTTTAAAAATGTAATTTGTCCGATTTTGAGGGCTGTTTGTTTTCAGAAGTTTTACAGTTACGTTGAAAAATCAGGAACTTTTAGCTCATTACTAATTGTCCAGCAGGATCAATTACTTTTGTAGTACTTTAGTATCTTGCACATCTACTAAAAGGTTTGGAATCCTTGAAAGAGGTAATGACTTTTCTTAGCCCCTCCTAAATGTAATTATATGGACGCCATTAAATGGCCAAAGGTTTAATACGGATTCGAAGATTTAATATATATTTTACACGTCCAAATTGAAAGACTGACATTTAGGTCATTGTGCATTTTTTACGAGAGGTTTAGCCCTTGTAAGTCTTAAAACAATAAACGTTTAATATAAAGTAGTATCAGAGTTAGTTAAAAAAAGGCACTGAAATCAAGTAATGGGCATTTAGATATTTCAATGCAAAATGAGTGAAGGTGTGATATTGTGTTTTCTTTCATTCTCCGTATTTCATCATAGAAATTCTAAAACATTTAGATAAATTTTCACAGAATTTACGTCAAATACATTTTTACGCTATGAAGGCAATTATAATATTATGAATGAGAATTGCTTCAAATGCGCGATTTGAATAAAAAATACTACTGAAGGTAATTTAAATTTTGATGTTTTTTTATGTCCTTTGACTACGTATTATCCAAGGCTTGTTTGGCATTTTACTTTTTCACGTTCAGGTACGATGACTTTGTTAGGTTTATGACCTTTTGTCATTGTTTTCCCTGCTGTAATTTTAATTATCGTTTGTATAAATTGTGTATCATTGTATATATACTTTATCCAAAAAAATAATTAGGATTTGATTTGTTTTTATTTGATTTTGTTAGATTCAACTAAAAAAATAAATTAGTATGCGAGACATTAAATAAAGAGTGTCAGGTACAAATTGTGATTGATAAAAATTTGAGCACATATTTTTGTGATTTTACATCCATTTACTTGGATAAAATGGAGCTGAACAAATCAAAGAAAAGCTTCTTAACTTATCGAAATCCAAAAGTGATATCGAAAATTATTTCCATAGCAATCACATTTAAAAAAAAGTTTGTTTTTCTTTCTGATAATCACCTAAACATCGGATTTTACTTAGGATTTCAGAATCTGATGCACGCGGAAATGGAAAATCATTAATGCTGTCACGTCCGAATGGAAAATCAGCTCCCCGGGTTTCTACCAAATCACATTTATTAAACATTCACTTTATAAAGCAGAAATGTAGCATTAAGTCGGTCCGAAACTATACTCCGTACACTCGTTAGAGGGCGCTCATGTTCCGTTGGACGTCAGAAAAAACTATATCCTCTTATTTAAAATGCAAACTCAATAATAATAAATCATGTTTATCGATAAAAGCTTTCTCTTACCAGCCTATTTTCTTCCAAAAAATCTAAACTGATTTTTTCACTGTCTCGCTCTCAGTATATAATGATTTCCGGTTGCCATTACTTGCTCCATCGGTTTTGGCAGTCCATTTAGTTTTTACAACCACGGGTGATTGTGGAATTGGAATAGTTCGCATCCGGTGATCAGTGAAGCTATAAAATGCATTTACCTTCCGCATTTTTCAGTCATAGAGTGCGTTTTTATTGGACAAATGGGAAATATAAGTACATTTTAGAAAAATATTCCTGTCTTAATAAAGCGTGTTTGTGCGTGATTTTTTCCACAATGATAGAAATAGAAATCCATTTTCCCATTATCACCTATTCGAGTCGTTATGATCGTTTCCACTTCGCACTACTGCAATATTTATAAAATGTAACATTTATATGTCTTCCGTCGGAAAAATGGCTGTGCAAACCCTCCTTATCGAAGTCCAATCAAGTCACTGATGCCTCCTGCATGATTCAATATATCAACATTGTGTAGTTCAGAAGAACCAAAAGTGTTGTTTATTTATTTATATTTGTTTATTTTTAAAACACTGTGGATGTAAATAATACTTTCACTGTACAGCCAAATCGGATCCTTTGCGGACCTGATTTCGCCAAATATGGCTTATTTGGCGTCCTTTACCACCCCTTTCAGTTTGTTCCATTAGTTTTGAATCACTCTGTATATATTTTAGAGGAATTTGTCCGTCTTAACGCCTAGGAACTTAACTTTCAGACTACGGTGAGAGTTCTTTTTTTTTTGTGGAACCGTAGAGAGTTGAACCCGAAGTAATTGAGCACTTTAAGTGCATGTGTTATCACTGCATACACCACCGCAAGACCATAGAATTTAATATGAGGGTGCTACATCATCCCAATGATGCCCTGTATTCAAACTAGGGTAAGCGAACTGCATATATGGAAGTTGAATTGTGCTAATGAAGCTCCAACCAAGTCTGAGTCCAAGTTCGTTAAGATTTCTCTCAGAAATAAGATTTACTTATTTATTTTTCCGAAGGAAAATTTAACTTTAAGTTCAAACTCAAAGGTTTGAGATTTCGCGGAGTACAGCAGATTCAACTTTTCCATTATGTCATTGCCTATTAGGTTCCAGAACTTGTATGAAAACTTGTTCTCCGTATTTAGAAGCAGCTATTTACTCGACTGGCCATTTACCAGCAGTGAAAGCCTCTTTGGCTGTGCCTTTTAACGTAATAAAAGGGCCTTGCAGCGTTTTTCTTGATCCTGACGCAAATAAATGAAGCTACACGCAATTTGGCTAGGTTCCTCCTTGTATCTGCGGGCTCCTAATTGCGCCCAGTACACCCTTTCGCCGGATCCTATCTAGGAAAGTCTGGATTGCAGAGAAGGGAGCAACCGAGGTTTCATTTTCACAGAGCTAGAAAAGAAATCTTAATGCAGCTTCTTCCCTCTATTTACAGCATTCTCCAGCTCCATTACTCCACTTCCCTTCCTAACTACAATTAAGTGTGGAAACTTTCATCATGTCCATTGAGCCCTCCAAATTTTTTACCACGTTTTAACTGCAATGAATTTAAGATAGCGTTACTCATATGCAGAAGACGTCTTTGTTACCATTGTTTCGGCACAAGGCTTTACAATACGTCAACGAAATTTCAGATTTTGAGACGGAGAGCCATGACTCCATTTTGAGACGGGAATTCATTAATGTACAGAACACACTTTCTCAGTTTCTGACCTAAGTTTATTAATCATCATACAAAACGATGTTGATAGAAAGATGTGGATTTGGAAGAAAATTTTATATCATATTGTGTTTTAATAAAAATAGGATGCCGGAAAGTTTTTTGGTCCTATTTTATAAAATAATGTATTTATATTTTAAGTTGATATTTTATATTCAACACACTAATATTTTCAATGATATTATTACGGCCCTTTAAATTGATATGTGACACGTTACTAATTAACTAAAAGTTATAATTAACCATCAAATTTGTGAAGCTAAAAATGCCTTCGTTTGATATTTTGCTTCCAAATCCAAATGCGTTGAATATTTTATGTATCTATATATCTACATATATACTTTATAAAAAACAGTGTCAGAAACATTTGATCTCCATTAATTCGAAAAAGAGATAAACTATTTCTTTCATGACACATTTATATACATTTGTCAGAATTATAAGTAATAAAAGTAATTTAAGTGCCAATCAGGTAAGGTATTTTAATTACAAATACGGCTGAATTATATTAATGAGTAATATAATTAAGCTGTAATGAGTTAATATTTAATTGAATAATGTAATAAATTAATAATTTAATAAATCAATAATTTAACAAACCAATAATTTAATAATTTAATAAAATCATAATTTAATAAATTAATAATTAAATTTAATGAGTTAATAATATTTAATTGTGAGATTTGTCTATACTAACATTTTACCTCCGGTCCGGGCGGATATGGGGTGTTTGATGTTCAACCTTACTTATAAAGATAAGTTGTCTACAGTAAATTGCATTCATTAAATTATCTACAGCAAATTGTCTACAGTAAATTGCCTATCTATTTATACCTTTCACGTTTCCTTTGCATCACTATAGCCAGCTTTCACTGTGTTTTGCATGAGATATAATAATATTCGGAAATCAGTATTGAACTTATTTGCTATACATAGGTATAAAATTTTAAAAAATTCTTGTCTATGCACATATTATTATTTATTATTATTGTACCGATTTATTTTTGCACCGCATAACTTGTTTTCCTTATTTTTTAAACACAAAAGTGTTTAAATCTAAAAGGTGTCTCTTTAAAATGTTTTATTTTGAGGTTTACAATAAATCCTAATATGATAATCTTTTGAAGGCGATGTGTATATTAATAAAACACCCTTCTATAAATTAATTTTTGCAATTTTTGTCCATTTTAAATAATTTATTTATATTCAGTGAAAGAATGTGCTTTCGATAAAAATTTCGCTGGCATTTCTTTGATAAAAAGTAAACATTTTGCCAACAGATAATAATATATCAAAGAGAAATACGAGATAAATGGTTAGCTAGAAAATTTAGCTCATTTTTTCCATTTCTGGCTAGTTTCCAAAACTTTGTACGTTACAAGTTGCTGTGATGAAAACAACTTTTGAAAGAAGCAGTTTCCTCTTTTAGCCTTTTAGTGAATATCAGTATTTCCATTTAGATAGCATTGTTCCGAAATAACCCATTTGAAATAACAGGTTTCTGTAAACAGTTGGAAAGCCTTTGCAAAAAGTTTTAGAACCTAAGTTATATTATTCGTGTGAAAACATTATCTGATAATATATTTATGACCATTATAAAACATTTAACTAGTTTTAGTGAAAAACAATACTTTTAAAACACATAATAATGTATGTGTGTCAGAAATTAATTATGCATTATATGCGTTATTAAAAATTTTATATCGCGACAGTCCTTACTATATTATGAACGTCTTGTTTGGATACTATTAAATTAAATTATTTATTTTGATACCACTCAATCAAGCCGTTTGTTTTGATTCTACGCAAATAGACTGTTTTTATCCATTCCACACAATTATACAATTTGCTTTGATTCAACATAATCATTGTATTTGTTTTGACATCACAAAATGAAATATGATCTCCAGCTGTGGATGACGTTAATATCTGCAAATCTAACTGATCTATTTCATTTGATTAAGAGGATAGAAGAAAGGTAAATCTCAGAACTTACTTATCCCCACTTTAAATTTACCTAATGATGAACAACGATGGTTAGTATGAAGGATGTCATAGAGTAATAATGACAAATGGTATTAAGGACTGCTCAGATGGTTAAAATAACCATCTTTATCCTTACTGCCGCAGCCACGGGAAAATATTTAGGACTACAGAAAGAAAAAATATGAAAAAATATCGATTTTTTTATTGACATATGGGTATTTTTCTTTAGGGATTGGCCTCGAAATATATATTGTAAACTAAAAAATGTAAAAATAGTAGAAGTAATTTATGCAAATAATGCTCATAAAATATCTATTATATCATCATCATCATATTCAACCATTATCTATCCACTGCTGGATGAAGGTCTCTCCAAATGCTTTCCACACAAGTCTATCCTGGGCCATTCGTTTCCACGTCACCCCAACCTCTTTTCTTATTTCATCCACCCATCGAGTTTGAGGACGTTTCTAGGCCTTCGGTGGTCTCTTGGAATCCAGTTCAGAATTTTCTGTTGTCCATCGTTGTTCTTCTTGCAATATACTGGCCATCGCCATTTCAGTCCTTTTACTTTAACAATGATGTCCTCTACTCTGGTTTGCTCTCTCCTCAAGTGTTTCTTTCGATCTCTCTAGTTATTCCAAGCATGCACCTCCCCATGCTCCTTTGCGTTGTCTGTAACTTTCGTATTGTTCCAATTGTTGGGCCTCCATCTCCCGATTCATAGAGGACTACAGTAATACACTGGTTGAAGACTTTTCTTTTTAGACATAAAGGCAATTTCCCCTTCAGGATAAAACTGTTTCTTCCAAATGCACTCCAGCCAATCTATTATATACCCCTATGTATATATCCCGTTGATGGAATAAAGAGTTTCATTGATTGATTGATTGAAGTATAATAGTAATAGTTTTTGCGATTGATGATATATTGTATGATTCTATATTATGAAATATTAATTTGCGTACATTAAATTCTTTGAATAAATAAAAACTAATGTTATTCTAATAGACAAATTAGAAATAAGAGAGATGAGAAAATGCAGCTTATGTATTATAAAATTCTCTTTATGGTAGTCAATATAAAATATATAAAAAGAGAAGTTATTTTCCTTCTATATTTCTATTTTGGTGGTTGAAAATAAATAAAATATTATATTATATTATTTTACCCTTTGAATCAAAAGATTTTTTATGGAGATTCGTAACGCTATTATTTTAACAAGTTTTCAAAATAAATAATTGCTTATAATACAATTGAATATTTTCTGCCATGTCTATGGTTTAATGTCCTTGTTCGAGCAAACTGTTCGGCGCAGTATAGCTCCAGATGTTCTTTTGCGCCATAAAAAGCCAAAACAATCAATCAATCGAGCAAACTGTTCCAATTGGTGAAGGAGATATGGGGTAAAATTTTAAGATACTGATTATGGAATCACTCAAAACTGGATATAACTTTTTTAACTGACAACTTGACAGGTTTAACTGATGATTTTAGAGGAAACAAGTTCAAAACAGAACAGAAAGAAAAGAGAGAAGAGAAAAGTTTTGGATTGAAGAAAAAATATTGACTCCAAAATGCTAAATTCTTAGCGTACAATTACAGATTTAACCTTGCGCTTTACTTTTAGTTCTTCTCACTCTGATATTTTATAATAACTACACAAATCTTTTATCCCCTTACAGAAAACTGATTTTACAACAGTCTTTGATTTTACCATGTTTGGCGCAGTATAGCCCAGATGCTCTTGCGCCATAAAAATCCAAACAAACAAACGATTACAGATGGCTAAATTAGAATTTTAATAAGGCTGTTAAAAAGATAAATTAGAGTGTTACATTTAAATTATGTTTACACAAAAGAGTGATAATCCCTCAGACTGTATTCGCCTGGAAACCTGGGGCTTGTATCTCGGAAATAAGCTATGTGATGAAGTTTTTTCTTTTCGCTCCTATGTTTGTCCGAGTAAGGGAAATCTCTTATTCCAAGAGATCCCTTGTAGCAATAAATTAGAAAGGGTTTTATGCGCATAAGATTTGCCTTTATGCAAGAACCTTTTATTTGATGATTTTTAAAAGAAGTGATTATGCATCCACCTGGTCTCGAATTAGCTTCAGATGGTCGATCCGACGGATAATTAACTTGCCTAAGCAGGCCACCCGTATGCTTTCCATACGCCCATGTATATTTTCTTTATGTCATATATATTGAAAAAGGTTTCTGCCCTAGTAAAGTGTTGTTATTGGCTCAGTTAGGCTGAAAGTCTAGGAGAGGCCATAGCCAACACTCCAATACACCACATACGTAGCAATTATTTGTAATTTTCGTTTATCCGTGAGCGCTAACTTATAGGAGGATAGTCCAAAGCCACCTCTAATCTCCCTAGAGTTACGCCAGTGAGAAAAATTGTTTTAATTCTTGGCAAATATCTTACTTTTGACTCATCAAAAACTTACTCTGTTCAATCATTCTGTAGATTTTCTTTAGATAATTAAGCCCCCTTTTTTACATAAATAAGAACAAAATGGAGTCGCATGGTTATTTGTATGTCTTCAGTAATTTAATAACAATAATGGTTTATGTGTAATTTGTAGATCATCTGTTAGATTCCAGCTTTAGGTGCAATCATTTCTTTTCAGGTTCGTATGCAAAAATACTATAATACTGTATAGTCAATGTAATCTAATCCAAAATTGCAAAATTGCAAACTTGATTTGCCAATTTATTCCGATCCCAACTATTTTTTTCGAAAACTCAGAATTTATAAATAAAAGTACAAACTATTTTCAGTTATTTCTTATCTTTTCCACTCGCCATGAATCCATATTTTGGCGAACAGTTTCAATAGTTTTTTCTCAGTTCAAA